>JAIEZT010000068.1:24549265-24617937 GCA_019594935.1 Periophthalmus modestus | reverse complement strand
TGGACAGTCTGTGCCGACTTTTATACCGTTGCGATGCATTTGTAAACCATCATTGCTGGTCCCCTCTGGGCGCCTTGGCAATCCTCTCGCTTCCGCTCCAAGGCCTGGGGGGTTACTGCGGCCACATGGAGAGTCCCCAACCTAAAAATAATCCCCTTACAATCCCCTTACAGAGCAGGATGTTGTAGGTGCAGACTGACCCCATACACCTGTCTCACAGACGGAGCGAGCCTAACTAACCGGGATCGTGCAACATCTTTGCTTATAGGTAGCTACCAACTTTACTTTATAATCGGATATGAAAATTGCCTTTTCTGATATAGTAATTATCGAGACAGAACCTATCGATAAACCTAAACATAAAAATAAAATAAATGCATGATAGACGGATATAGTTTTTGGGGGGTTAATAACTTAGTCATGGGCTCCTATTGTAGAGTTGTAGGATTTGGCACCAGCCAGAAAAATGCATAATAATGAGAAAAAAACACAAATTTAGTCTACACTTGGACTAGAAGTCGCATTTTTTTTGGGAAAATTATTTACAAAATCCCGAGACGCAAGAACCGATCATTTTAGTCTTTAAAGTGAATGTGTCCAGGTATGAATTAAACTCAGCAGAATACGATTTTTCTTCAGTCTTTCTATTATTAAAAAATTAATACAGACAATAATGAAAATGTGAAATTATAGATTTTAATAATTTCACATACAAGTCGGGCCTGAGTATAAGTCGCACCCTCAAAACTGTGAAAAAAAAATTCGACTTATAGTCAGGAAAACATGGTACATTGTTTATTTTATCTATTGCTACTAATAATTTTTTTAGCATTATTTTATATTTTATTTTACAATATTGTACATTTAGAATAACTTTTTTGGAGGATGTTTCTACTTAATGGTTTGGTTTCAATATCGTTTATCGTCTAGATTTATTCAGCAATATATCGCACTTCAAAAATTTGTTTTCGTGACAGGCCTAAATAAATTAATTTTGGAACGGTCCCCAAAAAATTATTCAAGTAAAATAATTTCCTCTGTAAAATATAATTATTCTGAAGCAGTGACAGCTTTTTTGATTTTGACAGGCTTTGCACATCCAGACTGATATCTCTGGGTTTTTTTTTATACAGAGTGATGCCAGTCTGGTCCCCCCGCCCTCCGTCAAGGCTCCAGCCAGAAACCACACCACAGACCGTGCGTGTCCCCGATTGGCCAATCCACCTGTCATCACACCCATCTGAACCGCTTCACCGGCGACCCAGACTTACATCTTGGTAAAGTACTGGAGAAGTGTGTGTTCTGGATCGCAGGCTTGTTTTGCCCTGGTTTTCCACACCACAAACATTTGAAAGTCCTCTATGGTGCAGTCTGTTAGCCAGGCCCTATAATCGCCGGCTGTGCTGCTTAAGCCCTCATCAGGGACACCCATAATGAGCAGCTTTTGGTTTCACCCAAAGTGGAGCAGACTATTTTCTGGAGAGTGGCCAAGTGGACAGACCGAGTTACAGGTCAGATCTGTGGAGAGGTGACCGAACCTACAGTGAGAATGGATGTTTTTTTTAGGAATACAAACATATAACTGGTTGAATGGAAGACAAAAACGCCATACTGTGGAATAAGTATAACATCTCCATCCCCATCGTTAAAAAAATATAAAGTCTATAGCCATGACCTATCTGAGGTAAACAGGCTCAAATCCAATATAGATTTTACCGGAGCCTCGCATGAGTCTGTCATTTGTGTTGCCAGTTTCAAAGCTGAAATCCAGTTGGTTTAAACCTAAAATGCCTCTATCTGATCTGAACACGGTCACTACCTAAACCCCAGCACCTGCAGCCAATCAGGAATCAGTGCTAGTTGCAGCCTCTGCAGGTCAGTGAGTGAATTCTGGAGGTTTGGAGGTTTTACACAAGGATGCGAATGAGAAAAAGTTGTGTCTCTATCTGCAGGTTAAGGCTCTGGAGACACTGGTTCAGTCGTGACAGTTGTAACAGCAGAAGTGAGATTTCGCATTAGACAAGCACTTTTTATCAAACATTTCCCCTCATTTACAAAAGTGGAGTGTTCATTTTAGAAACCTCCTTGAGCTCTGAGCTGGTACAGTGTGCAGCAGCAGCAGCAGCAGCAGCAGCAGGAGGAAGAGGAGGAAGAGGAGGAGGGGTTAGTCTTACTGGAAAACCATCAACCACTTTGTGCTCTCTGCGTTTCATCGGCTGCATGCTGGGGGCAGGTCGGGGCAGGTCCGTTCCCTGTTCCTCTTTTACGAGCCCCACCTGGCACACCGCGATGGCGCTAGCTCTCCGGATGCACACACACCACGCTCTGTGTTAGCCGACGTGTGTTAGCGCGCGGGCTAAAGGGGCTCTGTGTGGAGGAGCCGAGGCCGGGCATGCACAGGTACAGGCAGGGGCTAAACAAACACTACTACTAATACTGGCCTGAAGTGCAGCGCATTCAGAGGTTGTAATCTGGGGATGTTTGCAATTACATCACGTTCTTTCTAAAAGCAGAGTAGCCACAAAATTTTAGGTAAGAGTTACTTCAAAATAATATTAAGTGGAGGCACAAAACTCAGTAAACGTGTGTGGCCATACCTGCTTGTGCCAGTGCCCGATCTCACAGGATCTTGGAAGCTTAGCAGGGCTGGGCTGGTTAATACTAGGATGGGGAGACCGCTGCGAATACCAGGTGCCTCAGTGCGGCTCTAGTGCAGACTGCTGTTGTGTTCTTAGCAAGACACTTCACCCTCCCGATCTTGGCTATATGAACGTAGTATTTTACCACCACCAAAAACTTACAGTGGGAAGAATAAGCACAACTTGTACTCAAAAATCTTACTTTGGTGTGTTTTAATCCAGATGTTAGAAGTTACAGATGTGGTTTAAGAGAAGATAATGAGCCTTTTCACATATGACGTCCAATTGCGATACCAAATCTAATCTTCAAGACCAAAGTCAGAACAAATGATTCTGCCATAAAGTTAAACACATTTATTTAGATCTGTCGGCCACAGTCTACCACGAAACTGGACGAGCTTCAAATATCGAAATAGGGTTGTCTAAAGTTTCAAAACCCTGACATTTCACGTGGAGGGTCCGTCACTGGCTTGTCTCCATGGCGACATCAATGTTTGGGGATGTTCCACAGTGCGGCATTAATAATAACTTTCCCATGAAGACAAGCTGGCACCTCCAGAAATGTAAAATTGTACCTTTCGTTATGCATTTAAAACAAATCTGAACAGTTCACGTTATCTATAGACCTCACGGCAGTTCTAGTGTTACCCAAGTACAGACGACAAGGAACTTTTAAATGTCAATTATCTACAATGTACCAAGATAGCCTGACGAAATCAAGATAGGCGCAAACTTCATTTGATAACGTCACTAGAACATTATAAGCATTCGTGCAAAAAAGCAAATATAAGCAGTTTAGTAAGGATACAACGATTAATAGCCCATAAAACATAATCGTAAACATATTTTGATCATTGTCATCTTTATCTGAATAATGCAGACTCCAAAATACTTAGCTTTTATATCAATAAAGGTCCTATATTACGTAAAATCGACTTTTGTGAGTGTTTAGCCCTGTTATAATGTAGTTACCGGATCAAAAACACACTGAAGTTGTGTTTTTGTTTTATTCACACATGTTTGGTTAGGTCTTACCTTTTATTATTAGTCTGTCACATTTCCAAAGCTCAAAATGCCCTGTTCCACCTTGTGATGTCATGAAGTAGTAGGGTTTTTTTTTAAGTTAACAGCTCCTTTTACTTTTAGTTCATTAGAGATTAGGAATTCCAGGGCAGAAATGATCCAAATGAGTCTAGTGAAGATGTATGGAGTTTAAAAACACAGTGGAGCACTTCCTGGATTACCACATGGTGACATCACAAGGTGGAACAGAGTGTTTTCCGTTTAAGAGAAAAATTCAGCCTAAATATGCAAGATTTGTGTGTTAAACATGTGTGAATGAAACAAAACACAACTCCAGGTCTGTTTGTGATGAGGAAACATTATAACATAGATCAGAAAATAGCGTAATATGAGCCCTTTAAAACGTCTCAATGTACAATAAAAAATAATGGTTTGACTAGTGCTGCTGAAATAATAGCTGCAGCCCTGCTCTTCAGACACAGTTAGGAACATGACTTGGCTGTCTGCTCCTCCAAACTGCTCGTACGCGCTGCCAACTGTACTGCAGACCCACTTACAGAAAAAAAAAGAAATCCGAACTATCCCTTTAATTCCTCCTGATGTTAAAATCCCTGAATTTTGGTGAACAGGCGATGCGCAACACACGCACCGCTCCAAACCAGTGCGCAACGACAAGTATGCACAAAATGGCAAAGTTCCTGTACAAAACTATCACCTGAACATTCTCTTTCGGCCCGGACTCGGCTCGGACTCGATCAGGAGGCGGAGGAAACTTGCCGCAGCTTGACTTTCTGCAGTAGTCGGTCCCCCCTCTGTACGGAAACCGCTGCGTTTCCCCTAAACCAACGCTGACATACCCGCTATTCAAAGCAAGGAAACAAATGAGGGTTCTACCTTTCTTTAGCTGCTCCAACAATAAGCCCCGACAGCACAGCGGTAAATCCACAACTTGTGCAGTTTTACGGGATTGGCGTTTGCCGCATGATCCTCCGACGCGGCCCGAAGCGCAGCGCAGGTTTTTGCCCCGTTCCCAAAGCGAACTTCACTTCACCTCCGCTATTTTTCTCGCATCAAACTATCACATTCCACCGCGTTCTTAACAATGAAAAAAGGGTGGGTTGGGTTTTTCCTTCTGGGCTGCCGGAGGAGGGAGGACCCACCCCTGGGGATGACTCTGACCGGGTCTGACCGCAAAGAGAACGCCCTTCCCGGCTGCGAGGGCCCGCCTCTCCGCCCCTCTCGCTCGCTCTCTCAGGCTCTCTCGCTGCGCTCGGCTCCTGTGGACGAAGTGGAGGCGGCCTGGACGCGGAGGGCAGCGGGTTTTCGAGCTGAATTTCAATGAGACTCGTCCAAATATAGCGGTCTGAGAATAGTGCGCCTACATAAACAGCCTGTAATAAACTGACTTACGTTTGGCTTTCACGGAATCTAACTTTACGCAGAGGAGAGAGGAGAGTTTAGGGAAAGAACTGCTTGGTACTTGCTGTATTAGTGTTAATGCTGTGAGGTACTGCGCGTAACTTTTCTGTCTGGCAGGCCTGTGCATGTTTATTTGTTAAAAATGGGACAGTGCGCATTAAAGGTCCTATATTACACTAAATGGACTCTTGTGAGCTTTGAGTCACACTATAATGCTGTTACCGCATCAAAAACATACCTGGAGTTGTGCTTTTGTTTTGTTTCCTTCACACGTTGACTCACATGTTTGAGTCACACTGCATTATTACTCCCGGTTCCACCTTGTGACGTCATGAAGCGGGTTGTTTTCAAGTCAGCAGCTCCTTTTCACTTTAGTTCAGTGGAGATTGACTATTCCCGAGCGAAAATCACGCAAATGTTTGTAGTGAATGGAGTTTATGGAGTGAATGAGTTTAAAAACACACACTGGAGCACTTCCTGTGTTACCACCTGATGACATCACAAGGTGGAACGGAGTGTTTTCTGTGTGAGAGAAGAAGTCAGCGTGAATATGCATGAAGCGAAACACGACTCCAGGTCTGTTTGTGATGAGGAAGCGACATTATATAACACAGTAACCTCGTAGTAATATGGGCTCTTTAAAGGTGTAGGTTTCCCAATCAGGGGTACAGGGACCTGGGGTGTACGGGCACTTACGAGGGGGGCACTTGGAATGACTTCAGATTTTAAAGAAATATGGAATTGAAAAGTATTGAATCTATAACGTTCTTAATAATATATTTCTGTAGGATCGTTGTGCCAAAAAATAATTAAAACAAGGAGGTAGAATAGTTGTTATTAGCTATAAAAGAAAAAAAAAGGGGGTACGCAAGAGTTTAAGACGACACTTTGGGCTAAAACTAAAAGTTTGGGAACCATTTATCTGTGTCACCTGGATTTAACTTAGCTATCACCATGGAGACGAGCAGGAAATGCACTGCTCACTGTAAAAATGCAACTTCTTCATTGTAGCCTATTTTTGAGCAATGAAACACCTGTAATAGCTTATGTTTAATGCTACACTGCGTAACATTACAGGCCAGGCAAAGCGCTAGCATATTTGTGGACCTTCCAACAGCGCAGTGCACCCTCAGACTAACTTCCTGGATTATTCCACGGAAATAGAAAGTTAAAACATTCTCCATGGGGATAGATGAGTTTTATGCCATACTGCGGAATATTGTAGCCAAAGGAACGACATTTCCACGGAAACAAGCCAAGCCAAGTAAGAGTTAGGTTTGTGGAGATGCAAGCCCATTCACAATAAGTACGTATGTTCTCAGAGCATCCAAAAAATTTAAAAACATGCTTCTATTTTAGTCTATTTTGTTGGCTAAAAAATAACATACTGTGGCTTTAATGGAAAATAACTTCAGCTTCAAATCCATATCGCGGTGGAAATTATGTCACCTACTTGTCTCGATTGCTTCGCCTAGAATCAAGCAAAATGCCAACTCCACAACAGGTCAGGTCGGTGGAGAGGCAAGCCCAGTCACAGTAAAAATGCATGATGTCTAATGTGCAGTAACAGAACCTGTAAATGAATAAATGCAAAATACACTCACCTAAAGGATTATTAGGAACACCTGTCCAATTTCTCCTTAATACAATTATCTAATCAACCAATCACATGGCAGTTGCTTCGAAGCATTTAGGGGCGTGGTCCTGGTCAAGACAATCTCCTGAACTCCAAACTGAATGTCAGAATGGGAAAAAGGTGATTTAAGTAGTTTTGAGCGTGGCATGGTTGTTGGTGCCAGACGGGCTGGTCTGAGTTTTTCACAATCTGCTCAGTTACTGGAATTTTCACGCACAACGATTTCTAGGGTTTACAAAGAATGGTGTGAAAAGGGAAAAACATCCAGTATGCGGCAGTCCTGTGGGTGAAAATACCTTGTTGCTGCTAGAGGTCAGAGGAGAATGGGCCGAGTGATTCAAGCTGATAGAAGAGCAACGTTGACTGAATTAACCACTCGTCACAACCGAGGAATGCAGCAAAGCATTTGTGAAGCCACAACACGCACAACCTTGAGGCGGATGGGCTACAACAGCAGAAGACCCCCGGGAAAGACCCATCTCTCCACTACAAATAGGAAAAGGAGGCTACAATTTTGCACGAGCTCACCAAAATGGATAGTTGAAGACTGGAAAAATGTTGCCTGGTCTGATGAGTCTCAATTTCTGTTGAGACATTCAAATGGTAGAGTCAGAATTTGGCATAAACAGAATGAGAACATGGATCCATCATGCCTTGTTACCACTGTGCAGGTGGTGGTGGTGGTGTAATGGTGTGAGGGATGTTTTCTTGGCACACTTTAGGTCCCTTAGTGCCAATTGGGCATCATTTAAATGCCACAGGCTACCTGAACATTGTTTCTGACCATGTCCATCCGTTCATGACCACCATGTACCCATCCTCTGATGGCTACTTCCAGCAGGATAATGCACCGTGTCATAAAGCTCAAATAATTTCAAACTGGTTTCTTGAACATGACAATGAGTTCACTTTACTACAATGGTCCCCACAGTCACCAGATCTCAACCCGATAGAGCATCTTTGGGATGTGGTGGAACGGGAGCTTCGTGCCCTGGATGTGCATCTCACAAATCTCCATCAACTGCAAGATGCTCCTGTCAATATGGACCAACATTTCTAAAGAATGTTTCAGCACCTTGTTGAATCAATGCCACATAGAATTAAGGCAGTTCTGAAGGTAAAAGGGAGTCAAACACCGTATTAGTCTGGTGTTCCTAATAATCCTTCAGGTGAGTGTATATGGCCTATGTTTTTAAAGCAGACATATTGTGCTTGTGTCTGCTGTATCGTTAGAACCTACGACACCCGTGGATCATTATGTTGCAATTTGCACATTTTAAAATGCAAAATTGATCTGAAACAACTCAATAAAAGAAGCAGGTCCGCTGTGGGAGCTGGCGTTGCCGTGGTGGCGGCGAAAACGAGTTGGAGTCGTGAAAATAAGCGATTAAAGATTGCTTAGACCTGCATAAGCCGCTCCAAATACAACTTTGAGTGAATAAATGGAGGTAAAAACTCCGAATAGTTGATTTTGCATAAAAGGTCTGCTTTAAACTCAATTACTTTACTCAATAATAACAAGAATCCGTAATGTCCACTCTCTGACCCCAACACACTCACACAATATCACACGTACAATACAACCACACCTCTTTAAGTTTTCCTCTGTCTTATGGTTAATAGTTGATGTGGCAATCACTTGTTTTCACATGTCATGAAACTGAACTTCTAAAATAGCTATGATAAAACATTGAGTCATAAAAGATACTGTACTTCCCCATAGACCTTATCATACTCTCGCTAACTGCCCTACATAGGCCTGTACGCTTCCAGCTAAACCCCACAAGATGAGACAAGACACAGCGTTAGACATTTATAAAACCTAAAACGTGAAGCACAGCAGTGGAAGTAGTAAAGTACTGTACTTGTGTAGAATTTTTAGGTGTCTGCGTAACCTAAGTACATTATTACAGTAGATACTTTTAACTTTTACTGCACTACATTTGAGAGCAGTATCTGTACTTTCTACTCCACTACATTTCTGAACTGGCCTGAAAAGTAAAAAGTACTTTTCGTATGAGTTGAGGAGTTATTTTTACCGTGTTCGTGGTAACATCCTGACTTAAGTTTTTGAGTTCAAGCTTCGGTTTTGAGCAAACAAAAAAATACACAAAATTCTCACTATTACTACATTTAACACTTTAACAAATTAACACTTGTGTGAAATACTTTTACTGATACTTTTACTTGAGTAATCCTTTACCTCTGTATGTGTACTTTTACCTAAGTAACAAGTGAGTACCTCATCCACTACTGTTGAATCATAATTTATAATATTATTGAATTATTTGAATAATTTGGTCTCTTTCTTCTGCACTGCTTTTCAGAACTACAACTTCTCAAGACGTAATAACACATTTTATTCATATTGCACTTTCTAGTAACTCTCCAAGTTCTACAGCAGGTGCAACTCTCCAGCATTAATCCTTTTATTGTCCGACATCATTCCTCGTGTGCTCAATCTTGTGCCAATTTTGTCTCACGAGATCTTATGGCAGGAGAGCTTGTCCCAAACCTGGAAGATTGAACAATAAATGAAAAGCGACCGCATCACTGCAGACGCTGCACCCACCCACCACGCTCCACCCTTCTCTCAGTGAACCAGGACTGAACCGGGACTAAATCAGGAATAAATCTGGACTAAACCAGGACTGAACCAGGACTAAACCAGGACTAAACCAGGACTGAACCAGGACTGAACCAGGACTGAACCAAGACTAAATCAGGAATAAATCTGGACTAAACCAGGACTAAACCAAGACTGAACCAGGACTAAACCAGGACTGAACCAGGACTAAACCAGGACTAACTCAGGACCAGACCAAAACCCTCACAACAAAACCCCTGAGGTACTTGAACTTCTCCATGAGGACTGATTGAGACGGGACTCCCCACCACCTGGAGAATCAGATGAAAGCAAAATAAAAGCCCAGGCTTTTATTTTATTCTATTATTTAATCTACATAATCCGACAGAGAAACCTAAACCTAAACGTGATCTGACTCTCGTGATATGTGTGAGGACACAAACTCACGAGAATCCATCTTGGTGCGCCTCCGCTGGAGCGATAGGGGCTGACAGGCGGTTGGAGCATCATCATTTTAGTGTCAATTTGGAGTATTTTGTTTGTGAAAAAGTTGCAGAAGCTTTGTGCATTTGTGGAAGATGTCTGTGCTTTTCTCTCGACTGAATGTAACAAAAGCTCCACTTGTTCTGCTGATGTGACGCTTCAACCAATCACACTCAAAAAATCATCATGATGTTCCATGTTTTCTGATTTCAGCGAGACCTGTTCCAGACTGATAATGTGCACAGCTCAGTTCAGAATGATACCACATTTTAAACACATTTTGAACATATTTTAAACACATTTTATACACATTTTAACACATTTTAAACACATTTTAACACATTTTGAACACATTATAAACACATTTTATACACATTTTGAACACATTTTAACACATTTTAAACACATTTTATACACATTTTATACACATTTTAATCACATTTTGGACACATTTTAAACACATTTTAAACACATTTTAAACACATTTTATACACATTTTGAACACATTTTGGACACATTTTAATCACATTTTGAACACATTTTAAACACATTTTAAACACATTTTAACACATTTTGAACACATTTTATACACATTTTAATCACATTTTGGACACATTTTAAACACATTTTAAACACATTTTATACACATTTTATACACATTTTGGACACATTTTAAACACATTTTAAACACATTTTATACACATTTTATACACATTTTGGACACATTTTAATCACATTTTAACACATTTTAAACACATTTTATACACATTTTGGACACATTTTAATCACATTTTGGACACATTTTAAACACATTTTATGCACATTTTAAACACATTTTAAACACACTTTGAACACATTTTGAACACATTTTAACACATTTTAAACTGTGAAAGACTCAGGGCTGCCATATGTACCATTGGTTCACCCAGTCAGACAAAAGCACATTGTGTTGCTGGTTTATTGCGGGGCCATTACTCAGTTACTCAGCTATGTCAGTGAAAATGTTTTGGGTTTATGATTATGATAAGCACCATGCAAGTCCAAACTGTTTCACTTTTTTTCTCAATGGGTCCAATGTGTCCGTTTGAACAGTCCTCCATTCACCGCTCTGAGGTCATCGGGAGGGAGGGGAACAGCGACTGCCTGTTAGTATGACCTTTGACCTTTGTATAGGAACAGCACTCGAGTAGAAATATTAAAACACTGCGTTTGTGAACTTTTACTTCTGGGTTACTGGCATAAATTAAAGACTTATGCATTTTGAGCATCCTAATTATTCACCATGATTAGTTTATAAGCACAACTTTCAAAGACCAGAGTGGAGTTTTGACATCACAACAATAACTAGCATGCTAATGTACACCTCCAGATTCCCAAACAATAAAATGCTTCATAATTAGATGTAGAGATTGCAGTAGTATAATTATGGTAAAGAGTTTGTCCACTGACGGTTGGAGGTACGATTCCAGCTCTCACAGATGAATCAGGGCCTAAATCGGGCAATATGTGCTTCATATGTTTGACGCCTTCAGTCTGTATTCACAGTTTAATAATAGAGCAGCTTTTTTTTCCTATGACGAAACAAACGTGGGACAAAACACCTAAACTCCTCCCACAGCCACATTTCAGATAGAGCTGCTAAACTGGGCAGTACCTGGAGGACAAAAGGGGGGAGAAGAGGCGGGGTCCTGGGACTAAGAAACAGTGCGATTGGTCTAACAGGTATTCACACTTCAAACTCCGTCCCAGGTGCCAGAAACCCCTGGCTTTGATCAGGACAGTATTTTGTAATGTCACCAACTACTTGACGTTTTTGAACATAGACCCTCACCTACGATCATGAGCTTTGGGTAATGACCGAAAGGACAAGATCGCGGATACAAGCGGCTGAAATGGGCTTCCTCCGCGGGGTGGCTGGGCGCTCCCTTAGAAATAGGGTGGGGAGCTCGGTCAAACGGAAGGAGCTCGGAGTAGAGACGCTGCTCCTCCATGTCGAGAGGAGCCAGCTGAGGTGGCTCGAGCATCTGGGCGCCTCTCTGGATAGGTGGTCTGGGCATGTCCCATCGGAAGGCACAGGAGGGACTATGTCTCTCGGCTGGCCCGGGAACGCATTGGGGTCCCACCGGAGGAGCTGGAGGACGTGTCTGGGGGTGAGGGAAGTCTGGGAGCCCCTGCTTAGAATGAATGGATGTTTTTGAACACAAAGCTGCAAATGTACCAAGTTTGCACAAAATTTGGCCAAAAAAAATGACTAGGAAGAGTAGATAATGCTATTCGGACACCATATACACAGTTTAGGAGAGAAAATCTTCATATCTGATGTATTCTGTCGTAGTAGTAGCTTTTTCCCAGTGAAGAAACGACATCGGCTCAACTCCCCAAAAGTCACTTCAGCCTCAGATCTTTGCCGTGTCAAAACATTGGTGTTGGTTGTTGAAAGTGTTTCCGCTCACGTGAGGATTAGGACGCGGTTACAAAGGCAGGCGAAAATTCCCACAGTGGGGCATTATTCCACATGAGTGCTCCCATGCCTTCTCCTGAGCGCAGAACAGGCTCGACCAGATAGCAGCGATTACGGTCAGGAGTTTTGACTCGGGTAGAAAAGTGACGACGAGGAGCGCCAAACGAAGCGGTCTATGGGCACAGCCAGACATGTCCGGGCAGCGTGCAGAAGGGCGGTGTGTGGGCATGTTGTTCGCCGCAGTCGTTTGTCAGTAGTGCCAGGTTTAAAGTAAAGTGCATATAACAGTTTTCATGTTTTTCTAATTATGACTTGGTTTGATGGGATAGTACTTGTGGTAAATATTTATCATAGTTTTACATCAGTGAAGTGGCAGTTTGTTTCTATCCATGTCATCCACGGAAAATTCCATCCAAAATGCGAAGATAATTTAAAGTTAAACTCTGCCCACAAGGTAAAGCTGCTAAACTAGGAAGTATCTGAAGGACTAAAAGGGAGCATGAGGGGATGGAGGAACAGTGGTCTAACAGGTCCATGCTTCAAACTCCGCCTCTCCAGCCAGGTGTTTGTAATCAGAAACACCTGGGCAGTTCTGTGTGATGTCATCTAATACTTGAACTTTTAATTTTTCTTAGTCTAATCTAACTATTGTGCAATTTACACAAGTTTTGGTCCTAATTAACATTATTGTTGCTAAGTGTCATGGAAGACTCTTTACCTATGTCACATCTGCCACCCGTGTCCAACCAGGAAGTAAAATGATAAACATCATCAAAAGTAAAATGTACTTTTCATATGATTTGAGTTTTGTTTTTTACCATGTTTGTGGTGACGTCCTTCAAGTTTAAGCTTTGGCTTTGAGCGAACAATAATAAATACACAAAATTCACGAGAAAAATTAAGAAATTGATTTGTATTGCAACTGTAGACTAAAATATGTATCATTTTTTAATCAGTATCACTACATTTACACTTTAACAAATTGTGTAAAAGACTTGCATACAATACTCCTACAGTACTTTCTAAACTTTTACTTAAGTACCTTTTTACTTTGTGCTTTTGCTTGAGCCAGACACACCTGGCTATAATCAGGGCAGTCCTGTGTGATGTCACATAGTACTTGAAATTCTCATTTTTCTTAGTTTGATCTAACTGTTGTGCAATTTACATAAGTTTTGGCCATTGTTAACACTATTGCTGCTATAGGTAACATTTGTGGAAGACCCTCTACATATGTGACATCTGTGTCCAACCAGGAAGTAAAATGATAAACATCACCACAATTTAGCAAGATGTTATAGTAGTAAGTTGTAGTAGTTGTAGTAAAATCTTACATATAAGCATGTTAGCTATGTTTCAGTGAAATTATATAGAAATCATGTGCACTTTAATAGTAGTATTGTTACTTCAAACGAGTATTACTCAAGTAGAAAGCAGAAAGTCGTAGTCTAAGAAATCACTCACGTAGAAGTGTTTGGGGAAACTACTTCTACACTCATGTAATCTCGGAATCTCAGAGATAGCTACGTAACGATCCGACTTGCCAAAATCAGAGCGTTTGCGACAGCAGCGGCGGAACGCACGAGCAACAACGACAATAACAAACATTAGCATACCTTCAACCTGATTCTCTTTTCTGATTCACTGGAGCGATCTGAAAAACCTGCATTGTTGTGATGGGAGGATCGTGTGAGGGAATGTGCTGTTTCTTGCTGGCAGATTACTCATAAATAGCCGACAGTAGCTCAGTTGGTAGAGTCCATCGATCTGAAGGTTGGTGGTTCAAATCCAGCTCCATTGGTGTCATCAGTCGAGCGGTCGGATCCATCGACCCTGAGGTTGACAGTGCGATTCCAGCTCCCGCAGATGATTACCGTCGTTGTGTCCTTGGGCAAGACGCTTAGCCCACCTCGTCCCCAGTGTCTGTGTACACTAGTGTGTGTGAATGGGTGATTGGTTCTGTGATGTAAAGCGCTTTGAGTGTCGTGAAGGTGGAAAAGCGTTATATAAGAAAGTGACCATTTACTATTTTACCACAAAAGTTAGAATATGAAGCTAAATCGTGGTTTAAATGCGTTTTCACAGGCAAAGGTGAAGCAAAACCTCTCTCAACAAACGAGAAGGGTAAGTATGTCGATGGGTACGGTAGGCGCGCTTCCAAGAATCCAAGGTAAAAGGGTACGAGATCCAAGGCGCTCTGACTTAAAATAAAAGTCAGAGTGCCTTGGCTCTCTGCACAGGTAGTCAACAATTAATCACTGTTCTGTTGGTCGTTTTCAGATTATAGAAGGTGATGTCATACTCCCACATGGGCCAAAAGCCACATTTCTCTATTGATTACATTGTGCTTTTGAAATATCCAAAAGGTAAATGCACAAATGTTGAACCTGATCATTTATTTCACTAACTAGACCCAAGAACTCACTGTATTACAACAAAAATCAGCATTTTAACAATCTTAATTTTAGCTGCTTCCGTCTGTATTAAACATTATTGGCCTGTGATCGTCCGAAACACCGCAATATCACTACGCTGTGAGCATCACCATAGCAACGGGTAACCAAATGAACTACTGTCTTCATCTAAAACATAAATAACTAATGTCTTCAGGATCGGTGGACAGACTAAAGGTTGTCACATTTAAATATGAACTATTTTCATTGAGGGATCATGGTATAAGCGGATTAAACAACTCAGACCGAGCGTTACACTGTTTTAACGCACGCCTCGTTGTTTAATCCTTACGTAATCGGGGTATACCAAAGTGTTCCATCCGCGAGTTGTGTTCAAGCTCGTTTTTCCGAGTCGGAGGTCGTATCTTATGATTTTTTTCAGAGATCACATGAATTCAGCATGAGTCTGGTCACCACTCCCTCTGCCACGCTTCAGGGCGGACTCAGACTTGGGCGCTGTCTTCCTACGGTTGAAGGCAGGTTGACAGTCCGACTTCTTCAGGACGGTAACCCAGGTGACAACAAACATCATCGCCGGATTACGGAGGCAACAGAAATACGAAAATGTGCCTACCAGACTATAAACTGGGACGACGGGGCTTTTTTACTCTCACACACCTTGGATACTGTCCTGAAAAAGTCGGACTGCAGATGGTGCTGTCGTCCTACCTCCACCGGTATGAAGACAGCGCCAAAAACTTTTTAAATCAGCTGACCGGACACGTCAAGATCACGTGACCACTCTGAGGAAGAGCGTTAGTGACAAGTCCAAACTGTCAGGTGTGAAAACAAACGAAACCTTAGTCTGGAAAAATAATCTATTAAAATAAATGAATGGAAGACCAGATGAACCTCATTGGACTATCGCAGACTGGTTTATTTCAGTGACGCATGTGAAACAAAAGATTTCGTTGGTCATCCATCATTTCCACAGTGTTTTTCAGTCCCCTGTGACGTTCTTTTGCTTTTTTTACTCGCCATGTTTTTGTTTGTACAGCCGGACCATGCGTGTCACTGATTGGTGATCTCCTCATTGTCAGTCACGAGGAGATTCACCGGTGACCAGACTCACATCTCTGTATTAAGTCCTGGAGTATTGGAGAAGTGTGTATTCTGGATCCAGGCAAACAGATTTATAATTTGTTATAAAGTCTCAAATGATAAATCTCAGTTGTCCAGGTCTGATCCATGGCAAAAATCTGTCTGGATAAATCATTGTGGGAGTGAAGACGTATCGCTGCTTCTTCAGTTCTTCTTCAGAAATGGCTTGGATGAGCAGCAAAACGACTTCGCTCCTGCAATAATTTGTCCACTTGACAGATTTAAACTTCGTCTTTTGTAATTTGATAGAAATTTGAAAAGAGTAGATCACAAAAATCAAGTGTAACCTCAACTTTTACTCAAATAAGAGAGCATTACACCTTCAAATACACTGTCTGGCCAAAAGAAGAAAAAGTCACCACCAAAAAAAAAAAAAGGTCACACAGTTTTAGTTGCAGTACATCATTTCACAGTAGTGATTATAACTGTGTGTAGAAGTGGGGACTGGTTAGAACTCTCGCCTCTCACCTGCAAGAAGGTCCTGGGGTGCTTTGGCTCTCCTACCTCCAATCTGATGTAACAAAAGTATTTTTAATAAGCTGCGTTCATGTCTTAGAATTTAATGATCCACAAACTTGTCACATTAATCTCACGGCTTAAAGTCCTTTCAGCCGACGACAATCACGTCTTTGGGGTTGAAGAATGGCACCGCTTTCTGAAGCTATTGTGAATATATAATAAGACTTTAGTTCATTTATACTGACAGAGAAGACGTTGAACTTTGTGCCAGTTTTAGTTTTGCTTGGATTGGCCCAGTAATTACAGAGACGTTAACCATAAACCAGGTCAACAAATGTGCAGTTTGACAGTTAAAAAACGACCGTATTACGCCATTTTCTGATCTATGTTGTTATAATGTTTGGTCCTCATCAAAAACAGACCTGGAGTTGTGTTTTGTTTCACTCACACATGTTTAACAGACAAATCCTGCGTATTTAGACTGACAACACTCTGTTCCACTTTGTGATGTCATCATGTGGTGATACAGGAAGTGCCCCACTGTATTTTTAAACTCCACACACCTTCACTAGAATCATTTGGATAATTTCAACCGTGGAACTGCCAATCCAAAGGTACTTGCTAACTTTAAAACCACCACTTCATGACATCACAAGGTGGAACAGAGCATTTTGGAGATGTACAAAGACGGATAATAAAGTGTTACTCAAACATGTGTGAATGAAACAAAACACGACTCCATTATAACACGGCTTACAGCTCACGAGAGTCAATTTTGCGTAATGTAAGACCTTTAAACAGCAAATTCCATCACAGAATCGTGGGTTAAACGCTTTAAACTTTAGGAATTTTGGCCCAGTTTTCAGATGGCACATACCTGTTCGGCACCAGCTCTGACACGTCTCCTCTAAAACAATCGAAACTATGATTCTTGGATCTGACACTAAATCTACAACACTGTCTTTCATACCGAACTATTACTTCATTAAATAAATAATTTGCGTTCCAAGTACCTCCAGGACTAAACCAGGTCTGTGGATGGACTAGAACAGATCCAAAAACTGAGAAATTATAACAAGACAGAACAAGACTATACATTCTAGCACACCGCTCGATTCAAATGTGAGCAACGGGTTTGTTTCGCCGGATTTAAAACGTTCAAATCTGTGAGTCTGGTTTGATCCTAGGTTGCGTGGCGTTGTTGTGTCCTTGGGCAAGACATTCCCTGTTATGCTTTACAGTCAGTCGTTTGTGTAATGGATCGAACAGAAAGGCAGGGACAAAGGTGTAAAAATAAGTTTAAGGATATGAACAAAAAGATGGGCCCGACTGGGATTAACTTAACCAGAACAGAACCAAAAACGAAGACAAATTTCATCAAAAGAAACAAATGTAAGTAAAAGTATTTAGACACATATTAACCAAAATGTGTGCACCCAAAATTTGAAAATATATGTCTAAATAAGTCTGTAAGTGAAACAGTAACGACCGTCTTAAAGGGGCACTACGTGTTTAGTGCAGGGTCCAAAAACCTTCCAATCTCCATGGAGACGTTGCGCTGGGAGTGTTCTATATGCGCATCTATGGTGGAACGTTCAGCAGTTACCATGGCGACGCATTAGCAGACACTGTCAAAAAACGTTTACGATGATCTGAAAACTCAAGAAAACGCACAAAATGGATTTAAACATCACATTTACTTCAGGAAAATACTGAGACTACGGAACGATGGGAAAAGTATCCACCGCAGTTTGCATATGTTTGCTAAATAACTCTAAATGTGCTTTATTTGGCAATAGATATATTCCTAAAAGTATCCACCCTTTGACAGCGCTTTGACTTTCTGATTAAAACTTAGCTCCACTTCTTGTATTTTTGTACTTTTCTTTTGGCAGCGAGTCGTTGGTATAGCCGCTACCTGTCCGAGTTACGAGTCAGATCTGCAGAGAGGTAAGCACACACACAATAAGGTTTCAAGTTTGACCAATAAACATTAATCATTTCATTCATACAGATGCTATTGCTAACCCTGCAGTTGTTTCCCTCTCGTTCACCTTCTGAAGTTGTATTCAGAATGATGCACGTATGTCTGAGTAATCTTTATTCCCCGGCCTACCCTCAGTACCATTTAATTCTTTTAGAAGTGCTGGTATGACTAGTGTCTTGCTGCTTTGATATTGTGCCATTCTGCTCATGCACAATGCCTCATCAGGGTTAATCCCATAATCCTTTGCAACATTACAAAGCCAATAGTCCCAGAGCACAGGTCAGGCGGTCAGCAGCACATATGAGCATGGGATATAATCTGCTTGTGCTGTATTCGAGTACTTCACATTTCACAGTGATAAGACGAGTAAGAGCGGCAGCCTTCAGACGACGATGGGCAGACTTAAAGGAACTGTGTGTAAGATTTAGATTTTAAATTTCAGAAATGTGTCCCCCAGATACAAAGTAAACATGTTCAAATCAGGTATAGCTTTACTGATAACAACTGTAACACTGATTTATTCTTAATTACAAAAAACACTGAACGTCAATGGTGATGGTCAAGTCGTTTATGTTGTCCATCCATCCATTTTATTCTGATTATCCTGGGCCGGGTCGCGGGGGCAGCAGTCTAAGCAGGGACTCCCAGACTTCCCTCACCCCAGACACGTCCTCCAGCTCCTCCGGTGGGACCCCAAGGCGTTCCCAGGCCAACTGAGAGACATAGTCCTTCCAGTGTGTCCTGGGTCTTCCCTGGGGTCTCCTCCCGTGGGACATGCCCGGAACACCTCTTTAGGGAGGCGTCCAGGAGGCATCCTGAACAAATGCCCGAGCCACATCAGCTGATTCCTCTCGACGTGGAGGATTAGCTGCTCTACTCCGAGCTCCTCCTGTGTGACCGAGCTCCTCAGTCTATCTCTAAAGGTTCGCCCAGCCACCCTGCTGAGGAAACCTATTTCAACAACTTGTATCAGCGATCTTGTCCTTTCAGTCATTACCCAAAGCTCATGATCGTAGGTGAGGGTAGGAACGTAAGATTGACCTGTTTATTCTGTATTATTAATTGTCCAATCAGAAGTCAGAATGAGCCTCAAATAAGTCCCTCATTTGTGTTGCCAGTTTCAAAGCTGAAATCCAGTTGGTTTAAACCTAAAAATGACTCTCTCTGATCTGATGGTCACTGCCTAAACCCCAGCACCTGCAGCCAATCATGAATCAGTGCTAGTGCAGCCTCTGCAGCTCAGAGAGTGAATTCAGGTCTCTCCATGTACTGAGAATGAGAAAAACTTGTATGCATCCTCTATCTGCAAGGTTAAGGCTCTGGCAGCACAGGTTCAGTTGTGAATATAATAAAAAAAACTCCATGTGCACTGAACTTAATCTGTAAAGCAAAATAACCAACTTAAAGGGTCACTATGTTTTAAAGTGGAGGGTCCAAAATCTTTTATTCTCCACGGAGATGTTCTTTTGCCTGGATTTGGCATCATGCTGGGTGTGTTCTACATGTACCTCTATGGTGGAATGTTCAGCAGTTACCATGGAGACACAATACGCATACAGTATTAACAAACGCTGTCAAAAAAAGAATTTGATCGATACGCACGTCCGTGATTCTGTTTAGGTGTTTGACGACTAACACGAGAGACTGAGTCAGATTAAAGTCTAACAGAGCTTCAGACAGAGCAGGGCCTACAATTAGCATCACACCTTCAGTTGCAAAGTATCAATATTCCACTGAATGGCATAAAACTTTGCATCTCCATGGAGACAAGCATGTGACTCCACCGAATGAAGTAGTAGTATCGTGACAACACTATTTGCTGCACCGTAATAAACTCAAATAAATATATCTTTTTATGAGGGAAATATTTGAGAGAGTAGCAGATTATCTGTGATGTGCGGTTTACATGAGGGGGATTACGGCTGAGCTCAGAGCAGATGTGAGGATCAGGATCTAGGCCACTGTTCACTACACTTTAATACGAGTCATAACCTCAATCCACGGCTCAGAGAATCGATTCTTCGGCGTGAATCGAAAGAGCTGATTCCTCATAGTCAAATCTTCAGCTATTCAGATCTGCCAACTTCAAGGATTGATCAATACACAATACAATCATTTAAAACATAGACTATATACTAAGGAAGCCTAAGGAATACTAAGGAATACTGAGAAAGACTGAGGAATACTGTTCTGCCATCCAAAATATTCCAATTATTATCATACTGTGAGATTTGGATATTGTTACATCCCTGTTTGTTACCATGACTTTTTGAGGTTGTACAATTTAGTTTAAAAAGCATATAAAACGTATGAAATGTTCAGATCATTAAGTGCTAAGGAATACCAAGGAATGCGAAAGAATACTAAGGAATAATAAGGTATACTAAGGAATACTAAGGAATAATAAGGTATACTAAGGAATACTAAGGAATACTATGGGATGCTAAGGGATACTAAAGAATACTAAGGAATACTATGGAATGCTAAGGAATGCTAAGGAATACTATGAAATGCTAAGGAATGCTAAGGAATGCTATGGGATGCTAAGGGATAGTAAGGAATACAAAGGAATACTATGGAATGCTAAGGAATGCTAAGGACTACTATTGGATGCTAAGGAATACTAAGGAATGGTAAAGAAGAGTGCTAATGGTAAAGAATGCTAACCAATGCCAAGGCATAGTACGGAATACTCAGGAATATTATGGAAAGCTAAGGAATGCCAAGGAATACTAAGGAATATTAAGGAATACTACGGAATACTATAGAATGCTAAGGAATACTATGGGATGCTAAGGAATACTAAAGAATCCTAATGAATTCTGAGGAATTTTAAGGAATGCTAAGGAATGCTAAAGAATACCATGGAATGCTAAGGAATACTAAGGAATAAGCTTGATGCCATTTTCAATGTCACAAAAAAGCAACATGCAAATTCCGCACAGAAAGCCCTAAGCAGCCTGGTAGTTTCTGCTGGTTTTAGGATCAGTCAGAATCTGGATTGAGCTTATGGTCGACTAAAGAAAGTCTGTGTGGACTAAAAACATGTGCTGCCCGATCGATTAGTCGACTGAAAAGGGGGCGTGGCAAAAAAGTATTACTCTGTATTACTCTGTATTACTATGTATCTGACCCAAACTGCACTCACAGGACTACACCTGTAGGGGGAGGTCATGCAAAAACTGCTATTTATGCAGGAAAAAGTACTAGGAAACAATGTATTTATATAAAGACAGATTAAACTTGTGAATCATGTGTTTTTATATAAAATACCAAACAATACCAAATATCCCACATAAATTCTTGATCTAAATACCAATACAAATTTTGGACTAATCAGCTAAATAACTAACTATCAAACTGTTTATGTTTTAAGATTTGGATCAGGTCTGTACAAACTCAATGATAAATTAAAGCCGCAAGCGGCGATGATGGCCCTCGCCTCGGCGCGACCGCCTCCCCTCGCGACCGCCGGGGGCCAGCCACCGCCTCCACGCAGCATTCCCCCTGCCCGGCCACCCCCCGGCCGCACGCCCCCCCTCGCCCCCCCCTCACACTGTTTCCATAGTGCAGTGTGATCATTGCATTAAACTGGTGGAGTCTGTGACTTAGAACCATCAAAATTGTGCATAATACAGGTATAGTGTCATTGACTTTTTGGTTTGGTTTTGGGCCTCCAATTATCTCCCCAAGTTTCATACCAATCGCACAAAGTTGAGTGTTGTAATTATATTATAGGGGGCGCTATAGAGTCCACTGGTCACGTGCTCATTACTCTGCTGTATTCAAAGTTTTATTCTACATCAGTGGGTAGAGTTTTATGTCTTTAGACTGATCCATGTGTCTGTGAGCGGGAATGAAAGAAACAGGAAACGAAGGCGTTTTTCGATGGCGGCGTGCGGGCGGACGACACAAAATTATTGCAAACGATCGGATAAGAAATGAAACCCCATGTGTCCAGATGTGACATGTGAATTCTGACCTGTTTTGAAGCAAAAACGTGGGAGTTGTATCATTTGCCCTGGTCGTGAGAGGACATCGAAAAAACAGGAAAAGAAGGCGTGTTTCGACGGCGGCGTGGGGGCGAATGACACGAAATTATTGCAAACGATTGGATAAGAAATGAAACCCCATGTGTCCAGATGTGACATGTGAAATCTGACCTGTTTTGGAGTAAAAACATGAGAGTTGTATCATTTTGAAAACACAAGCGGCGAAAGAGATGGCGAATTTCTTATTCAATATGGCGGCCTTTTTATGAATCAAAAGACAGCGTGGCCATTCATTGTTGAAGTTTTATCAAGGAGCTTTATAATCCATGACATTCATGGCCAAATGACACATGTTTGATGTTAATTGGAGCGATTCAGACCAATGTCCCTGTGAGTCAGACATTTTTAAATGATTATTTTGTGGAGTCATTGCGCCCCTGCTGGCCAACCGTGAGAAATAACCCATGCTTGTAATATAATTTTGTGCTTCTTCTGAGGTGTCCAATGTACTCCCCAAATTTGATATAAATCTGATAAAATTTATGTGTCACGTCTATGGTAGGGGGCGCTAGAGGGTTCATTTTGATTACACTTTATATTGCATTTGATTCAGGGCCAAATGAAACATATTTAGCTTAAATTTCAGATGTCTCGGGCAAAGCCCGTGTGAGTAATAGATTTTTAAATGTTTTTTGTTGGAGTATTTGCGCCCCTGCTGGCCAATTGTAAGAAATAGCCTATACCCGTAATATATCATTTTTTCCTTCTTTTCATGGCCCAAATTTATTCCCCAAATTTGATTGTAATCCGATAAAGTTGACGTTTCACGTCTATGCTAGGGGGCGCTAGAGTTTTCATTTTCATAATACTTTATAGTCCATTCCATACATGTCATAATTACGCATATGTCATGTGAATGTGAGATCTGTAGGACAATGCCCCTGATCGTGAGAGGACAACGAAGTTACAGGAAACGAAGGCGTTTTTCGATGGCGGCGTGCGGGCGAACGACACGAAAATATTGCAAACGATCGGATAAGTTATGAAACCCCATGTGTCCAGATGTGACATGTGAAATCTGACGTCTTTTGGAGTAAAAACATGAGAGTTGTAGTATTGTGAAAACAGGCGAGCAAACGCGTTGGCGACAATATGGCCAACTTCCTGTCCGCCACACGGCATCACTATAATATTGTTTATTGTGCGTCTCTATGAGCTCTATCACTGGTGCGAATTTCAGCTAATTCTGAGTCGGAGCTCCCTATTAAGCTCAAAATTTCAACATTTGTAGGTGGCGCTGTCGAGCCGGTGTGCGTTGGACATTTTCATGATGCATATTTAATCGTAATTTTCGCAGAGCCGGTCGATTTGATACCCCCATGTGAGACTTTTCGTCCACGTTTAGGGGGTGAAAACGGGGCGAGTTTGGGCGGAAAAATAATAATAATAAGAAGAAACTTTCGAAGAACAATACCCCTCGCCGTCACTTCGTGAGCGGCGAGGGCCAACTATGAGAGTCACAACATTTCCTAAACTGCAGTTACATCAGTGACGTCTACAGTTACCATGGTGACAGACTGTAGACCGTGACCCTCCTCTCCCTCCTCTTCCTCCCCTCCTTGTGATCCTCTCACCTCACAACAGAGAGGACCCAAGTGTGTCTGTGTGGAGTCTTACAAAATCTCTAATACGCAGTTGAATTTTGTACTACAGCCCTGCAAGTTTCTATTTGATTTAATAACTATTGCAACTATTAAAAAAAGAACAATACTGGACAATATCACACTATTTAATGTAATAATGGAACTTTACAATACATATTAAGTGCTGTGTACCTTGCAGCATAATGAAAATCAGAGAAAACTTCATAGAACATTGATCCTTGTCCTCTGCTGCCATCTTGTGTTTAAATGGCAGTACTGCAGTGGTTGGAAAACTGATGTAAAACTGTCTCATTGAAAGAAAAGTTATATTGCTTTTCCTGAAATGATCCACAATATGACATTAAACTTCCTTATCTATCTTGTATTTATTCAGTCACATGTGTTCTATTGCTATGACATACCTTGGAAAAACAAAACACGCATTATTACTGTACGTAGAGTCACCTTTCCACAGATCTGACCTGTAATAAGGCCTGGTACCTGCTGCTCTGTGGAGATAACATAGTTTGGACACCCCTGGTTTAGATGATTTAATTTCATTTTGATTTATATAGCACGTTTAAAAACAACTTCAGCCAAGAACAAAAAAATAAATACACAAATAATACGATACATAGGAAAAGAACAATAAAACACCAAGACATCCTGTTGAAGTAGTATTAAATGCCAGGGAGAAGAGGTGGGTTTTCAGTCTAGTCTTTTTTCTGTTCATTGCCGATGCTGATATCAATTGTTCAGAACCAAGAGAAACCAATGGCCGATAAGCTCTACCGATATCACTGTAGGGCCGATTTTGATGATTTTTGTCAAATTATGTTACTTACATTTACCACCTTTTTCCATAAGAGGGCAGCGTAGTCACGTTTTGAGCAGTTATCTTTTCGGACTGAAGTTAAAATAAAGCTTTATGTGTTCTCTTTATAGGCATCAGATCGGTCAAAACTAAATATCGGCCTGCGCTGGACATCGCCAAGTACAAATATTAGCCCAATATATCAGCCAAGTAGATTTTTATCCATAGTAAATTGATAAGAAGTTGAAATCTAAACTGGTTTGATAAATGAATTTGTTGTTGGTTGTTCCATGGATCTTGAATTTACATTTCATATTTTTTTTGTGGCTTTTTTCCAATTTCAATCTACCTGTCCCTCACTCAGAGCACTTTTGGTGAGCAGACATTTTGACGGCAGTATTTATACGTGTTTTTGAGCAACTTTTAGTCATATTACCATACTTTTATTCCAATATAAACTTCAATAGACTACTTCTATCACCACTGTACCTTACATTGAGTACTCCATGTATTTCTCCAACCCAATCCAGCAAGATCTGCTTTTAAATGAGCCAGTGGTGTGATTAAAATAGCGTCTCGACCGTAGTATTTGAGTTTTTGTTCAATATAATGACATAGAATATACAGATAAATAACAAAACATTACACAAACAATATATAGCAGGTGATGAGTATTTAGTAGTATTTAGTATATAGTATTTAGGTCCAGTTTAAGACGTTGTTCAGGCCCACGCTGCACGGTATGACAAAACTGCAGAACCTACAAGCAAAGAAACATAATTAATCCAAAATCTGAGTCAAAGAAACATTTTCCGTTTCAGTGGATAGTTCATATCTTTGCCTAAGTTACAGAAGACTCACTTCTTCAATACTTTACGTGGACATTTGTGTGGTCACCGATGAACTTCCCCAAGTTCAGTCAATCAGGGACACGCAGAATCAATGAACGAAGCACTAAACTCTTAATCTGAGGTTAGATCGGTTTGATGTTATTTCTAAACGATAAGTGACCAATGGGCTCCTTTGTCACTAAAATAAGCAAATCTGATTGGACGGTTATGTTTGAGCCTGGCTCGAGACACGACGGCGGGAGTGGTGACCAGACTGATCCATCTGCATAACTGAACGTAAAGTAAACCATCTCAAAATGAACCCAGGATAAATTCAAACACCGTGCATTGTCTAAAACTGCATTTTCTGTATCTTTTTAATCATAATTTAAAAGAAAAAAGACGAACAGTCACAGTTTTATTTTGTGCTTTTCCATCTTCAAGGCAGTCAAAGAACTTTACATCAAGGAACCCAAGGACACAACTACAGCGTGTATCTGTGAGGGCAGGAATTGCACCACTAACCTTATGTCGGGAACGGGTTTTGAACTGCTAATCTTCGAATCTATGGACAAACACTCAACCGACTGCGCTACTGCTGCCCGTAAAACATCTGGTTAGCATCTTGTTTCTGTTCAAAAGTGAGCCCCCACCCGCCTGCTACGCCCTCGTGAGCTCAAGACAAGTTCATAATTTGCAATGTTCAAAAACGACGGTGACTGTTCATTAGATCGGTGTCATCATCCAGAATATGGACGACAGATTCCCTGGAAGTACGTGGTCTCCCCAGGGAACACCGTTTGCATGGTGAGGCGAAGTCATCCTGAAAAAAAAAAAAAATAATAGTACATTTGTCTCCATTAATGTCCTGTAATATCGCCGTTTTTATTTAAAGAGGCGGTATCACGCAAAATTGTTTTTTTTAGCTGTCCGCCGTGTTATATTCTATGTTGTTCCCTCATCAAAAACATGCCCGAAGAGGTTTTAGGCGTCATCCGTGCATGTCTGAGTAATCTAGCGATCTCTCCGCCCGCAAGCCTACGTCACCCATGCTCCCACACGACAGTTCTCCATAAATATACAAAAACATGACACGAAACTGCGCACAACAAGCTGACAAACCTGATCCGATGTGCAGTAGTTTCGTTAGTGGGATGCACTCTGATTGTGATAGCGCTCTGAAGGGGGAGCGGCTTAACATAGGGAGCAAAGAGTGAAGCGAAAGTGAAACTATACAACAAGCGAATAATAAAAGGTAACGTGGTCGTCTAAATATGTTTTGTGTTAGCGGTGAATCCCCCTTTGAGGTAAAATACGCCCCGTCTTTGGCTCTCACTTCCTGTAATCCTTCATAACTCCCACATGTCCACATTATCAGAAAAGGGAATGGCGTTTTATGGTGTGAACTCCCAGGATTGCCGTAGTGTCTGAGGCATGGGGAGAAGTGTGAGAGTTGAGCAATCTAGGTTTTTTTTTTTTTTTGGTTTTTTTTTCACCCCGCCTCCTTATGCTGAGCCCGCCCACTCCTTCACACTATCTGGAGTGAGTCTTGAGTTCAGTCTAATCTGCACCGTGACTGGAGCCACGACACTGCACAGGTAAGACACTGGGTCGACTTCAGGGGGAAATGATAAAAAATTGAGAGCTGTTGCCGTAGTGATTGACAATAATATAATATTGTAGCATTCTGGTGTAAGGAACCACACTGAATTTCTTGTATTTTTTGAACACAAGGGCTAGTGCAGGCTGCAACTTGTGCCAAAACCAGACTAAAACAACAGCAGTTTCAACTCCTAAAAAAGACTCCAAAACAGACCAGGAACTGAGGAATTGAACCTTTACCTTCACTTGTCGGCGTAGCAACCAAGTGTCACATAAAACAGCAATTACAGGATATTAGATCATCTTTTGAATGGGCCAAAACCCTCAAAATGTTGCATGTAACAGCAAGTTGAACCCAAAATAACTTGATTTAATTGAACTGCTTTTGCGAATGGTATTTATTTATTTTCCTTTTTTTTTTTTTTATTATGTCAAAGTAAAAAAAAAAAAAAAAAAAAAAAATCCTATTTAATGTCTCAAGCGATTTTTCACTGTAAATTTTTTTTATTTTTTAACTTTTCAAACAATTTAAAATCTGTGAAGTACTATTTTAATATTCTTTATGTTGTTACCCTGGCAACAACAGCTCATTTAAATCTAAAATTATACTGGTATTTACAGTTAAGAAATTATATTATAAAGCTGAGACTGGGATTATATCAGAAGAGACTCAACAACTATGGAAAATTGAAGAAAAAAAAAAAAAAAAAATCGTCACTATTAATATCCCGTAATACTTTACTACCTCTACTGTCCGTGTCTTTATTTAACGAGGGGATATTATGCAAAATCCGTTCTTTTTTGCTTTCTCTCATGTTATATTCTTTGTCGTTCCCTCATCAAAATCGTTCCTGAGGTTTTAGACGTCATCCATGCATGTTTGAGTAATTTAGCGATCTCTCCTGGGGCCTATTCGAACCCTCTTTACTGTTCGCTGTAAGATTCTGTGCAATGCTCCGCCCACAAGCAAAATTTGAAATCTGTCTGTGCAGTACTATTACTACTAGTACTATTTTAATATTTTTACTGCTGTTACCCCGGCAAACGATAAGATAACACAAATCATATGTAGAGTTAGTAACAAAATATTGTAGGGATTGTGGAGTTGTAGGTGACCAAACTTGTTAACTGTGGAACTGCCCCGATAACATTTTTTTTCTGAATTGATGTCAAAATATATTAACAGTTGACCTTAGACCCACTGATCAACTCAACTACAACTAAAAGTACCATTTTTTTTAAAGGAAGTAGGGTCCAGTTACTGACTTTCTCGAATAGGACGCTTATGCCGTAACATCTGTTTTATTTTATCTTGAAAAAAAAAAAAGTTATGTAAACCGTGTGAATGCTCGGTCTCAGGACTTGTGAATTGTCTATTTTTTTGTGACAGTAAAACTCAAATAAATAAATTAATAAATAATAAAATAATAGTAATAATGATTACTATAATAGAACTATAATAACAAAATCTAAATTGGTTTAAAAAAAACAAAAAACAAAAAAACAGTTCAGGATTAAAATTCTGAATTGAAGTAATTCTATTTTTTTTTTTTTTTTTTTACCCTGAATGCAAATCTGCTTTTACTTGCTTTGAAATAATGCTTGTTAATAATTGTTAATAATAAAGCTGTTTCAACTTTCAACTTCATGACCGAGTCTTTTATGACTTTTCATAATTAAAAAAAGTCTTAACAATTTAAAGATGCAAATTTGTAAAAAAAAAAAAAAAAAAAAAAAAAAAAAAAAAAAGCAAATTTAATCCTAATTCTTAATCTGTTTTTTTGTTGTTGTCACTGAAGCAGTCACAGTTGGACAGTGTCTATCTAGCGATGGGACTTTTGGCTCTTTTAGGGGATCCGAATCTTTTGGATCTGTTCATTTAAAGGAGCTGTTGAAAAAACTCTTTTCCCATGTATTTATATGACAGAAGCCAATGTGAGAACTGATTTTAACTAAAAAAATAATCCCTGAGAAAGACATCCGCGGCTCAGATGTGTTTAAAATGGTTCAAACTGAGCGTGGGAGAGTATTTCACCTTTGGAATTATTATTAATCGGAATAAAACTTCACTATAATTTCAAAATCTATTATTATTATGATGTCAAATACATTTTTTGATGGTCCAGGGTTAACGAGTACAAACATGCACATAAATCAGAAAGCAAAAGATTCAGACTCATTCATGAACGTCACATCACTAGTTCTATCCACCCGGTGTGTACATGTGTCGTGCCATTGAGCAAGACACCTCAGCTTCACACTTCAGACGAGCCTGTTCACTTTTGGTGTTGGTGATTAGATCAGATGTGGTGTTCTTCCTTTTACACCAAAACAGGAAGACCCAAGAGTCAACAGTAAAATGTCCCATGTTGAATTTAAAGTGCATATTACAGCTTAGACAACTTCAGGGTTAGTCGCCATGGAAACAAGCAGGTCAAGTTGCAGGTCAGATCTGCGGATAGGTGCGCCTACTCAGTAAGAATGTTTTTCAAGGTATTTTTGAGCAATAAAACAAATGTAAACTGATGTTATGTGTGTTATATTAGGTTAATGCCATAGTGTGGAACATTCCAGGCAAAGCAAATGGTGGAAACCCATTCAGAAAATTTGCGCAGTGTCCCTTTAAAAAGCAAAGTCCGTATCAATAATGTTTGGTAGAGCAGTCGCTGACCCACGGGTTGGCGGTGTGTGAATGAGTGTGTGAGTGTGTGAATGAGTGTATGAATGAGTGTGTGAATGAGTGTGTGAATGAGTGTGTGAATGTGTGTGTGAGTGTGTGTATGAATGTGTGTGTGAATGTGTGTGTGAATGAGTGTGTGAATGAGTGTGTGAATGTGTGTGAATGTGTGTGTGAATGAGTGTGTGAATGAGTGTGTGAATGAGTGTGTGAATGTGTGTGTGAATGAGTGTGTGAATGAGTGTGTGAATGTGTGTGTGAATGAGTGTGTGAATGAGTGTGTGAATGTGTGTGAATGTGTGTGTGAATGTGTGTGTGAATGAGTGTGTGAATGAGTGTGTGAATGAGTGTGTGAATGTGTGTGTGAATGAGTGTGTGAATAAGTGTGTGAATGTGTGTGTGAATGTGTGTGTGAATGTGTGTGTGAATGAGTGTGTGAATAAGTGTGTGAATGTGTGTGTGAATGTGTGTGTGAATGTGTGTGTGAGTGTGTGTATGAATGTGTGTGTGAATGAGTGTGTGAATGTGTGTGAATGTGTGTGTGAATGAGTGTGTGAATGAGTGTGTGAATGTGTGTGTGAATGAGTGTGTGAATGTGTGTGTGAATGTGTGTGTGAATGTGTGTGTGAATAAGTGTGTGAATGTGTGTGTGAATGTGTGTGTGAATGTGTGTGTGAGTGTGTGTATGAATGTGTGTGTGAATGTGTGTGTGAATGTGTGTGTGAATAAGTGTGTGAATGTGTGTGTGAATGAGTGTGTGTGAATAAGTGTTGTGAATGTGTGTGTGAATGTGTGTGTGAATGTGTGTGTGAGTGTGTGTGTATGAATGTGTGTGTGAATGAGTGTGTGAAATGTGTGTGAATGTGTGTGTGAATGAGTGTGTGAATGAGTGTGTGAATGAGTGTGTGAATGTGTGTGTGAATGAGTGTGTGAATGAGTGTGTGAATGTGTGTGTGAATGAGTGTGTGAATGTGTGTGTGGATGAGTGTGTGAATAAGTGTGTGTGTGTCTGTGTGAATGTGTGTGTGAATGAGTGTGTGAATGTGTGTGAATGAGTGTGTGAATGTGTGTGTGAATGTGTGTGTGAATGAGTGTGTGAATGTGTGTGAATGTGTGTGTGAATGAGAGTGTGAATGAGTGTGTGAATGAGTGTGTGTGAATGTATGTGTGAATATGTGTGTGAATGAGTGTGTGAATGAGTGTGTGAATGTGTGTGTGAATGAGTGTGTGAATGTGTGTGTGAATGAGTGTGTGAATGTGTGTGTGAATGAGTGTGTGAATGTGTGTGTGAATGAGTGTGTGTGAATGTGTGTGTGAATGAGTGTGTGAATGTGCGTGTGAATGAGTGTGTGAATGTGTGTGTGAATGAGTGTGTGAATGTGTGTGTGAATGAGTGTGTGTGAATGTGTGTGTGAATGAGTGTGTGAATGTGTGTATGGTCCCTTGATGTTACATGATGTTTGAGACATGAGCTGTAAACTGTATAAATCTGCTGTATATATATTTGTTTTTTGCAGATTTTTTATGTGAAGCTGAAGCTGTATTTCAATGTATTTCAATGCACTTTATAAATGAAATCTGACCCGTAAATGCAACCCGTTAATACATAATGCATGAAGGCCAAACTAATAAAGCAAAGACAAAACTGAAAGAGAAAATGGTAAAGATTAAACTTCAATGATTGACCCAGACAATCAATGACCTTTAATCGTATGCATGGAGTTTGTGATAATCAGATGTTTCTTGTGCTCGAAACACCAATGATCACATCCAACTGTCGGATTATTGCAGTTATCTGATTGTATGGCGACGTGAGTGTGCTCATAGTGCACAGATATAAAATGCTTATCTTCTTTATGTCACAAGGCCCATGTCTAAACCTTACATCTGCAGTAAAGTCTTTCACACATGCTCTTTGGAGGCTGCAGTTTGCAATCCTTCGTCACTTCCACGGCCTTACCTCATCTGGAGTTCCCACACCCCAGGATGTGTGTGTGTGTGTGTGTGTGTGTGTGTTTACGAGTGTGTGTTTGAGGGTGGAGCATACATGTGTCACTGCTGCCTCCTGGAAGTCAAGATATGCTGAGTCAAAGTATGTTCACAGGACAAGACTTGAAATGTTAGGACAGGTGCAATATATAAACTACAGGAGGTGGCTGGTGACTTGCATGATTCCACAGAGATAGAAGGTTAAAACCATAATGTCTCCAATGTAGACAGGTACGTTTTATGTCATAATGTGGAATATTATAGCCAAAGAAGCATTTCCATGGGCCCTCCTCCAGGTCAGATGAAAGTCCACATCCCAGTGGGAGAGTCTTTATATTTCACACAATGATGAAACTGCTGTGAGGCTACAGGAAAAGTACATGAGTAACAGCAGTGTGTGGATACTTAAGTTTCAATGTGGGCTCTCGTAAAACAACTAACAATAACAGTATTTTCAGCAATAAAAACATCTGAAAGCAGGTGGGGTACGCCTTCACCAGAAAAGTTACACAGTGTACCTTTAACTTGGCATTTGTGTTTATCAGGAGGTGGTGGCCAAAGTAGCCAAAATTGTACTTAAATAAGAGTAAGATTAGCGTTACTTCAAAATAATATTACTCAAGTAGAAGTACAAAGTTTAAATTATTCAAGGAGGAGTAAAAATATTTGGGAAAAATACTACTACTTGAGTAAGAGTAACTTAAAGAGTGACTAACACCTGACTTATAATTTAAAGTTAATGTAATTTGAAGGACATTTAAACTTCAAATAATGCACAAAATCTACACACAAAAATGAGACAAAATGTGACATATGTGAAGTAATGCTGCAAGAAACACAAAAGTTCAAATATTTTCTTAATGTCAAATAAAGCTCAATGCACTTGTAAACTTAGTCACAGTGGGAAGAGGAACCACACCTTTTACTCAAGTAAGAGTACTGCTACTTCAAAAAAAATACATTGCTGAAGTAGTATTAAGAGTATGCAGCTAGAAAAGTACACTGAAAAGTACAGTTTGATAATAATAATAATACATAACACTTGTATAGTGCTTTTCAAGATACCTAAAAAGGCTTTTTACATGAGATGAACAAACATACAAGCAGAAAAAATGAAAAAGTATTATTTAAAGAGTGCTACCCACTTCTGACAAACTCAAAAAAAACACTTCTGTTTTAAACCCAGCACTCTTCTTTTAAACACATCCTCTTTTTGTTTCCACAGTGAGCCACAATGCTGCCCTCCACCCTCGGCCCCACAGAGCTGACCTCGCTCACCCCTCCGCCCGCCAACGACTCCTCCTTCCTGGACTCGGAGTTCCGCTACGCCCTCTTCCCTCCCGTCTACGGCCTCATCTTCATCCTGGGCCTCTTCGCCAACATCTACGTCCTCTTCGTCATCCGCTGCCTCCGCGAAGCTAAAGCCATGGGCGAAATCCGCATCTACATGACCAACCTCACCATCGCCGACCTCCTGTTCGTGAGCGCTCTGCCGTTTTGGGTCGATTACTACAGTCGTCATGGCGATTGGATTTATTCCGACTTCATGTGCCGCCTAACCGGATCTCTGTTCTTCATCAACACCTATTCTTCCATTCTTTTCTTGGGAGCGATAAGTGTCAACCGGTACTGGGCCGTCGCGCGACCACTCGATGCTGTATCTTCGGATCGCAGATGTCGCGGGATTGTAGTTTGCGTCTTGATCTGGCTGGCGATAGTCGGTATGTCCATTCCGTATCTGCTGTCACCGGGAACTAACGTAGATTCCAACGGAAAGACGCGATGTTTTGAAGGCTACCAGGATCAAACGGACTCGCAGAAGAAAACCGTTGCCGCTACGCATTTCGGCATCATCGGCATGTTTTTCGTGATGTTCGTCCTGGTCATCGTTTGCAACCTGCTGATCATGCAAACCTCCTCCACGCAAAATCCGCCCCAATCCCAGATACGATCCGCTACGATTCTATCCAGGAAATCTACCAGAACTTTGTCAATGTGAAACGCGCAAGAGGCGTCAAGCAGAGGGCCACGCAGATGTTGCTAGCAGTTGTCGGCGTGTTCATTCTGTGCTTCCTGCCGCATCACGTTGTCCAAGGTCCCTGGGTGTTGGCGGTGTTGCAGATTCAGGAAGGCTGGGGCCACGTGGATTGGTCGTCGAACACGCTGCAGATTCTCAACGACACGCACCAGGTGACTTTGATTCTGATGGGGTTGAACTGTATCCTGGATCCTGTCGTGTACTATTTTGCAACCAGAAAGTTCAGGAGGTTTATCATGGAACATTTGAGAAGGTTTGTCAAAGGAGAAGGCTGCTCCCACACGAGCACCTCGCAACTCTCCATGGACAGCAAACATCAGGTGCCGCTTCAGGAGATGGAGAGATGAAGCGGACATTCGGCGATTTTGTGAATAAACTATCACGGCCTGCCTTAAAGACGTAAAATGTGAAAAACAGCGAGTTCACAGTTATTCCTCACTTACCTTATGCATTCTGAGCATCCTGATTATTCACCATGATGAGTTTATAAGTGCATTTCACAATTTTCAGAGACCAGAGTGGAATTTTTTGGAAGTTTTGACCCCATTTGTAGCGGGGCAAGCCAAATAAAGAAGTGGACTAAGTGAGTGTCGCTAACAGTTATAAAGGCGAATTTGAAGCGGATTTTTATATTTGGAACATCGACCGCGAATATCACAGCAACCAAAGGGCTAATCTGGAGCGAGGCCGTTGAAGGAAACGCACCTTTCCGCCCACGCCGCTGGTTTGGCGTTGTGAATGGGACTGTTATTAATGTTCATATCTGTTTCGTTTAAATTACGTAAAGGACAAAAATGTAAAAAATTCATGACTCTTAACAAACAAATGTGAAAACTCTTTGTTAGTTTATTGTGTCTTTTTGGTACTTTGCAGCTGATGTCGTCAACTGAAGGACAAAAACAGACTGTGCGCATTGTGTCACCATAGCAACTGCTTAACATTCCACCATAAACATACATGCAGTCCCCTCAAGCGCGATGTTATTGCAAAGTGTCAATTGCACCAAAACAGCACCTTTTGAAGTGCTGAAGGACACTTAAAACTGGGGTTATTCTCACACTGCAGATGAGGAAGTATTTTTAGCACATGTTTTTTCACATTGCAGTGACTTCCAGGTTAAAAGTAAAAGTAAAAATTCTTTATCACTAGCTGCAGACAGTGCACAGCGGCGTCATTTTGTCTTTAGGGGAAAACACAATATCTCATTTACAAAAAAAAAAATACCCAAAAAAAGTTGTGTGCCCCAGCTTTACAAGAATATTTTGCATTGAAATATGTATTTATTAATTTTGAATGTGTTTGTATTTTTATAGCAAAATGTATCATGTAGCTATTAACATATATGTACAACCTTTTTCAATAAAATGTTCACTCAGTTTGTGCTTTTGTGCAAGACACCTCCCCCATCTGTCTTACGTGTGAAAGCGATGTGTGAGCGATTGGAGGTCGAAGGGGCCGGTGGCACAGATGGGCAGCCGGGCTTTCATCAGGCTAACCCCAGGGCAGCTGTGGCTACGCGGGTTCGACACCAGGTGCACTGAATCAATAATGATCGGTAACAATCAGTAAAGGTGCACTGTGTAACTTTTCTGGTTCAGGGTCCACCACCTGCTTGCCTCCTGGTTGTTTTTTCCTCTTTCCATGTTTTACAGTATGGAGTTTAATTTAACTACCCCCACAGAGACAAGGCCGAGTTACAGGTCAGATCTGTGGAGAAGTGGACCCGCTCACAGTAATAATGCAGGTTTTTGCTGTAGTTTTGAGAAATAAAAAACACCTGTAATACAAGATATATTTGTTCAATGCAATAACATCTCCATGGAGACAAGCAGACGGTGGACCCTCCTCGAGAAAAGTTACACAGTGGATCTTTAACTCACTCTTACTTGAGCAGAAGTTTTACCAAATATGTTCTTACTTGCCTAATTTCTTGGACCACTACTTCTTACTTCTGCTTGAGTAATATAATTTTGAAGTAACATTACTCTTACTTGAATACACATTTTGGCAACTCTACCACCATAGCGACATATTAGAATCATTTTTTTAATTACTGACCTATTATTGAACCACATTTTTCTCACCATTGCCTTAAAACAACAAGTATTTTGACTGATTCACATATTTGTGGCTAGTTCTGTTATCGCCTCTGTCCTTGCAGTTCTTTGAAAAAGTCTGACTCAGGCTTCAAAAATGTTAAATATGCACAACATAACTTTTCAGCTTGACGTTATTGCTTTGCCAGGAAGGTTCCACAGTATTGCATTAAACAGTGTCCTATTATATGTGAATCTTCCAAGGCCGTTTTATCCAAATGCATTTTTCTCTCATAGGGACGTAATCTTAAAGTTGCACCGACAGACATCAGACTTTACAAGATCATCTCAGATCTTTTAAGTGTGGTATTTCAGCTTGTATGTGACAAACTGAAGAAGCAGAAGTGCTGTAACCACGGTGATGCAAACTCTGCTAAACTTTGAAAACATTCATGTGATATGACACAATTTCACATGTTTGACTTTATCTCCCGGACAAAGGAGGAGAGGGGGTTTCCAAACAAATAGCATGTGTGTGAAGCACCTGGGCGTGCGGCGATCAGAGCTGACAGGTTATTGTGAAATGTGGGATTGTCCACACATATTTCATGTACTGTAGTTATGTCCTTTTTGGTTTGAGGGCTTGCCACAGTAAACCACAGATGGTTGGCTGATTTGTGTAAGATTTTGATTTCAAATTCCATAAACATGACCTAACTGCGTCCCCAGATATGAGCTAAACATGTTCAAATCAGATACAGCTTTTACTGACAACAATTATAAGGCTGATTTATTCTTTTTATTCTTAATTACATGATGAACAAGCTGTTTTGTGGGTGTTTTGGTTTTCAAGAAGCTTATCCAATCAGAAATGAGCTTCATGAGTTTCTCATTTGGGTTGCCAGGTTCTATACTGAGATCAGTTGGTTTAAACCTTAAAGGACTCTCTCTGATCTGAATGTTCACTACAAAAGAACCAGCACCTGCATCATTAGTCAGTGCTAGTGCAGACTATGCAGCAGAAGAATGATTTTTTTTTTTAAACTTTCAGCCATAAATAGAAACAGTTGCAATAGAAGTATTTCAGCAGTAACCAAAGTAGTAGTAGTAGTTCTTATGCTAAAGCCAAATTACAGCTTATTTATACACATATATTGCAAGTGCTTTACCTCAAGGAATCACTCAGATGCATTCCAAACTACTTCACTACACCAGTGCATTGGGAACGAGGTGGATTAAGTGTCTTGCCCAAGGACACAAGAGCAGTATTCATAAGTGGGAGCTGAGGTCAAACTTCCAACACGTGGGCTATGACATCCGACCTCTCTACCAATGACGTTTAGGTGGACAGTGGGATTTGAACCTCCAACTTTTCATCCAAAGCTACTGTTGCCCTAACAATAAACAACAATACAATACAACAGTACGATTTGAACTTTAACTTAATCAAAATGAGACTTTTGTCCTTTAGACGCTGCATTTTTGGACATTCTTAAATCCGAATGAGGAACAAATGGGCGGCAATACTTCCTCATTCTCCGTGGGTCATTGGCCAATCACAGGAAGCACATTCACACTCTATGAAATTGCATACGACAAGTTATATCAGAGCCGTACGGTTTATGCTAATCGTCAGTGACTTCTTTAGTAACGTAGAATCTTTACTTAGGTTTGTTTAAGCTTAAAGCCGACCTATTACACAGAGTCTTTTCAGAGCTTTCAACCATGTTATAGTTACTTCCCCTTCTCATTTCCCCCCTCGAAGTCGTGTTTGTGCACTCCAATTCGCCTATTTTCAAGACGCCATATTGCCGATCAACCCGTTTTCACCTGTTTACTGGCGTACACCCGCTGCTCCGCACTTTTTTCACCAATTTTATTTTCTTAATCGGAGATACGCATAAGATTCAGCAGCGTCGAGTTGTTATTTTGGTCCAAATGAAAAAAAAAAAATCCACTTTGTGCAGCTGTCCAACGGAGGTGCCGACTCTTTGCCGTGATGACGTTAACGGCGACGTCTGCTCCCACTGGACACTGCAGTTTTCTTTCTGTAGATCATTTTACTATTCAAAAATATTTCTGACTGCTTTCAAAACTCACTCACTCACTTCAAAGTCAGTTTTAACGTGAATTTTCCATTCATTTTTCCATAGAAATGTAGAAAAATTCAAGTATTAAGAGTTCAAAGACTCGTTCTCATTGTTCTGGGTCTGAGGATGGAGAACAGTAGCAGGGTTGTTAAAGGTTGACTAGGGTAGCTTCACCTGAAACTGGAGACAATCTGACCAGAACTGAAGAAGCGGCTTGAATGAGCAGCGAAACATCTTCACTCCTACAACGATTTGTCCAGTTGACAGATTAAAACTTCATCTTTTGCTGTGGATCAGACCTGGACGACTGAGGGTTTACACAGATAGAAAAGCTCTGACTAAAGTCTCGGTGCAGCTCAACAGGTAGAGTCATCAGATCCAGTGTCAGTCCAATATCTCTCCTCTGTGTCCTGCAGCATCACAGCAGTGTCCTCCAGGGGGCGCCAGGTGATACAACAGAAAAGCCTCACCCTTCCCCTGCTCTGTTGCTTTGGTCGAGGGGATGAGACAGGACATTCCCTCAAAGTGTTTCCTCTGAAATATCTTCTGCCATATTTGGTGTGTTTAGTCACCATGGATACAGGAAAAACAAACTGCTCAAATCAGACAATCCAGTCGTCCTTAACTTCCGTCCTATGAAGTACACAACCTGTTTCTCAGATGGGTAAATGATTATTTAAAGGTCCTATATGGCGCAAAATTGACTCTTGTGAATTTTAAGCCATGTTATAACGCTGTTACTACATGTTTGAGTAACTCTTTATCATGAGCCTGTTACATCTTCAAAGTTCAAAATGCTCCACTCCACCTTGTGATGTCATGCAGTGGTATTTTTTGAAGTTAACAGCTCTTTTACCTTTAGTTCAGTAGAGATTGGTAATTCAAGGACTGAAATCATCCAAATGATTCTAGTGATGGAGTTTACAAACACTGTGGAGCACTTCCTGTATTACCACACGATGACATCACAAGGTGGAACAGAGTGTTTTCAGTTTGAGAGAAGAACTCGGCCTAAAAATGCAGGATTTGTGACTGAAACAAGACATAACTCCAGGTATGTTTTTGATGAGGAAACAACATTATAACAGATCAGAAACATAAATCTTTAAACTAAATATTATATTAATCATTTTTTGTATGAGTTATGGAATTCTCTGGCGTGATGTCATGATTCAAAGCCAGGAAGTAAAATTTAAACCAGAGAAACGTCCAAACGGGAAATTTTTTAACATTTTTTTTTTTTTTTTTTTTTTCGTAAGTATAATTAACTTAACTATTTTTTTTAGTCAGGACACAGGCTACATACAGTTATTTAAACAGACTAACTTTTGCTTAGAATGAATGAATGAATGTATTTTATTACTGTGTCTTGCAAAATGCCGAGCCCTTTATTGAGCTTACAAGACACCATTAACAAAATACAATAAAATACAACAGGCCAGACGTGTGTTACAGACATTAATTGACTCATTTGAACAAACTCATCTGTCGCTTCTTCCAGACTTTACAGAGAAATGAAACCAACTTACCAACATCAGAATGAAACAACCACTTCAACATTTCATCGAATAAAGGATTTGTAAATTCATCATAAAATGGACAATACAACAAAAACTGAGCTTCACTTTCCACCTCTCCCAGCTCACATGAACCACAGAGTCTTTCTTCTTCAGGGACTTGAGAAAAAACTCCACGTTTCTAAGTCCAGAGGAAGGATCCCTGTCGCAGCTGTGCCATTAACGATATTTAATTTCTGCTCGAATTTGCTCTGACATAAAATTCAGTCTTAAACGTATCTTTTATTTGAATATATGCATCTTTTATCAGAAGAGCAATGCTGCCCTCTGCTGTTCTGGATCACTTCTAGACATAATCAGATAATATTTTCTTTTGCGGATACTTTTGAAAGTTTATTCGAAGCTGGAGTAGATCCCCTCGTCGGTCTTGGTGCTTGGGTCCAGGTTGGTGTAGTCCTCGTTGGAGCCACTGTAGTTTATGTACACATCCTGGTCGGGGTTGGGCAACATTTCCCTATTGAATGAGAAGAAATATAAAGGCTACACTTGAAGTTGCACGATGTAACTTTTCTGGTATTTATGAAGAGGTTGCTGCTTTGCTGAAATGTTTCACAGCACGGCATTAAAGACGGGGTCCTACACTTTTATGGGGTATTACTTGCTTACACGTTACATATTTAGGTCACCATGTTACTTTCTATTACATTATCCAAAATAACTTTAGAGATAAGTTAAACGCCAAACTGCTGAAGATTCTACGCAACTCAATGACATCACCATGGAGACAACAGATGGTGAACCCTTCATCAGAAAAGTGACATGGTGCACCTTTAAATAATAATGAAAATAATAAAGGGTAGGGTATTCCATGTTAGCATGACAGTGGAGACTTACTTGTCTTTGGTTATGTGGTTGAGACCTGAAATAAAACAAGAGTTGTACACGTTTAGGTCAAGTTCGAGCATTTTCTTTCTTTACAAAAGTGATTTTTTTTGCTTTATGGTTAAAAATGAACTAAATCTTAGGTAAGGACAATATCAGTGCGGATATACAGAAGATAGTGTCCAACATACATAATTATCTCATATCGCATGAAACTAAATCCCAGACAGCGGATACAGCGTGGCCCAAAAAAAAAATCCATAACTCTTTTGTTTCTAAATATTTTTCTTTTAGTTTTTCAGAACATTTAGATCTACCCTTCCGACATTAATATGAGCAAATATAACACCGAGGAACGAACCCTCATTGTACAGTGGTACTTTGAGTCACATGGGTCAAATTCACTAAACCTAGCGGTGTTACCGTTGATATTTTAATACCAGAGATGCCCAAAGCGTAAATGGCATTATAGGAATAATGCGTGGTTTTCAAAGACAGGGGGCAGTATGTGATCTCCACAGACCTGACTAGCCCCGATTTCTTCCTGTGGGACTATCTTAAAGAAAAAGGTGTTTGTGAATAAACCTCAGACAATGAACGACTTAAAACGTAATATCGAGGATCAAATAAGAACCATAAGCCCGGAAATGCTTCAAATGTTATACAAAGTGTGTTAGATCAGGATATTCAGTGTGAAACCCAAAATGGTGGACACTTAAACATTTTTTTTTTTTATTAAGTCATTTTTTTTAAACTTTCCCTAGTTTAAGTAGTGATAAGTTCAAGTGAAAGTGAACAATTATAATCGTATATATTGCCAAAAATCTCGGAAGATTCAGTTTATCTACTGCTAAATCTTGGTGAGTATAACTTTAATTATATGAGCTATTTTATATTTTGGGCCGCCCTGTATTTTCTTAAAAGCTGCTAGAATTGCTCTGTGCCCATTCAGCTACAAATGTCACTGCATATTTACACTACTACTAAGCACATACTATATTTTTTCTTAGTGAAAATTTACTTTGATTTACTCTTGAGGTCAAAATAAGTCTGCTGTGTACTCTCCACGTATAGTTATAAAGCGCTTAATTGTCCAAGAATCAGGAAGTGTGCTTTAGCATGCTAGTTGTTAGCTTTACGGTGATGCTCCGCTCTCTGAAAGTTGGGAAGAGCGCTTACTAACTTATAATTGCAGTATGTTCAGGATGCATAACTTAAGTGAGGAGTAACTTTGGACCACTGCAAACCGTTTAAAATAGACAGATCTGTTCTTAACAAGATTTAAGGGGCAAAAGTGTCCAGCTAGAGGAGTGTGCTGCGATTTTGATCTGTTATTTTTGCATTTACTCACAATGCCAGTGGTTTGTAGACATTTTCATACATCTGATAGTACTGAACTCAGTCAGTATTCCCAACCAGGCTATGACATCATATATTACGGTGGTAGCTGAGCCCTGGTTCGGTTACCTGTGGAGTTGTGTAGAGAGGTGGCTGTGGTGTTAAACTTCTGCCAGCCCAACCAAAATAACACCCCCAGGACCAGAATCAAGGCCAGAAGAGAGAAGGTGAACCCAGCCACGCCCAGGCCACCCACTGCAGAGAAACGAGAGAGGACAACAGCGTTACACAGACGTCTTGGTACTCCAATATCTGTGGTCATGGTGACATCCATTTTCATTATTTTTTACTCAGCCTTGTTTTGTCAGTTTATTGATCCAGTTTTGCTTCTTGTTAGTCCAGGGTCGGTCACGAGTTTAGGAGCTTTTGAGTCGGGAGTCCACGGTGTGATTTTCTCAGGCTGTGATGAAAGATTTCAGATCGTGGGGAAAATCTTGAGTCAAAATATTGGGTCTTAGTTCTGAGAGTGAAACTTCTTCTTTGCAGAGACGTTACCATTCTGAGCCTGGAGCCTGATATTCTCTCTGGACTTTTCCACGACTGATCATGAGCACCATCGCCCAGTCTGCATTTGTGCTTCTTTGTGTAGTATGACATCTAAAAATAAAATACGGCAAAAAAAAAAGAAAAAAAAAAAGAAAAGTGCTCCAGTGGACACCAGGCTTTAGACCTTGTTTCGAAAATTGTCAATTTTTCCTGACTTACTATGAACTTTACTTCTGGTTTAGCTCTAGCTTAGCACTGATGTTGTAGTAGTTTTTAAGACAAACTGAATGCCATTATTTAACCAGACAAACAGAAAAAATATGATTTAAAAGTACAACAAACCTACCAGTTTTGTTTGCGGACACTATCATGACCATGCGCCCCTCACTGTGAACGGTCGCTCCAGTGGAATTCTTGGCAGAGCACCTGTAAGGACCGCTCTGCTCTGGACGGGTCAACCTCAGCTCCGCTCCGCTGCTCGTCTCCAAATTCACGAACGAACTGTCGCTGTATACATTCCACTGCCAGGAAATCAAACCCACAACTGAGCCGCTCTTGACCAGACACCGCAGTACCACAACCTGCCCCTCTGTCACGGGGTAGTCCGGGACCGCCTCGAGGCTCAGGCTCAGCGGAAGAGGAGAGGCGGTAGTGGTGGAGATGGTGGTGGAGGGGGGGAAGTGGGGGGTGGTGGGGTAATGGAAAGCGGTGGTGGTGTAGTGGGGTTTACGAGTGGTGGGGGCTACGGTAGTGGTCGTCATGTACGTGGTCACGGAGAGTACCTCTGTGATCGGGAAAGCTGTAAACAAATACAAAGTAAGTCATTGTTACAAAGGCCACCCCAGAATTACAGAAGAAGCATTAAAGAAGACATATCGTGCTAGTGTCTGCTATATAATTATCTATAACACCCGTCGTTATGCTATAATTTGGACATTTTAAATCACAATGTTCATCTAAAACAACTTAATAAAATAAACAAGTCAGCTAACTATGGAGCTGACGTCACCATAAAAGTCGACAACAAGGCTCTGTTGGAAGCTCTGACCCGACCCGTCATGGGAGGGCAAGTCCCTACATAGGATGCACCACCGGAACATAACCGAAATCAAGGTTGAGGCTGACATCAAGAAATCCTACCAATACCACTCCTCCTGGCTGCACAGGAGCAGGCCTTGAGCACAAGAGCAATAGAGGCCCAGATCTACCACACCAGACAAGACCCAAGGTGCAGACTGTGCAAAGAGGCCCCTGAGACAATCCAGCACATAACTGCAGGGTGTAAGATGCTGCAGGGAAAGCATACATGGAGCGGCATAACCAAGTGGCGGGCATAGTGTACAGAAACATCTGTGCAGAGTACGGACTGGAAACCCCCAGGTCAAGGTGGGAAACACCTCCAAAGGTCGTGGAGAATGATCGAGCCAAGATCCTGTGGGACTTCCAGATACAGACTGACAGAATGGTGATGGTGAACCAACCGGACATAGTGGTGGTGGATAAACAACAGAGCAAAGCCGTTGTGGTGGACATCGCAGGACCAAGCGATGGGAACATCAGGAAAAAGGAACATGAGAAACTAGAGAAATACCAGGGGCTCAAAGAAGAGCTGGAGAAGGTCTGGAAGGTGAAGGAAACAGTGTGCCTGTGGTCCTCGGAGCAGTGATCCCCAAACTGGAGGAGTGGCTACAGCAGATCCCAGGAAAAACATCAGATATCTCAGTCCAGAAAAGTGCAGTACTAGGAACAGCAAAGATACTGCGCAGAACCCTCAAGCTCCCAGGCCTCTGGTAGAGGGACCTGAGTGTGGAAAAAATGATGAGACCATCACCCTCCCCCATCGATGGGTCAAGGGGACAATTGAGGAAGTTAGGAGCTCACATTTGCTTATTGTTTACTACACAAAACAAAGCTATAATTTGAAGCAAGTGAACATACCAAAAATGGGATTGGATAAGAACAAATACAGAAAAAAAAATAAATAATGAAAAATCTACGAAGGCAAAAATTTGTATTTCTTTATTTTTATTATTTATTTTATTTTTTATTTATTTTTACTTATTTTTTACTTAGATCCATCTACTATACATATATATATATATATATATATATATATATATATATATATATATATATATATATATATATATAAAAATTTATATTTTCCTTTTTGTTTCAATTATCTTTATTTATTTTTTTATTAATTTATTATTGTTATTATTTATTATTTTATTTAGGTTTTATTTTCTTGGTTAGTTTATGCACATGTGCATGTATGTGTGTATGTATGTATGAATGCATGTGTGTGTATACAGGCAATATTCATATCCAGCAGTATTACCTTTATAATCTATTTACCTCATCTGTTTATTCTCTTCCTCTCCACCACAGAACCCCATCCACCACCGACATGATTGTTTTTTTCCCCACATTTGACGTTCGTTCCCCAGCCTCCCACCTCACCTTACAGACAGCATGTTAAAACTACACTATGATGTAAATACTTCACCAGAGGCAATGTCTGTGTTTAGAAAAGTAGGGCTGTGTCCTGACTGCAGTGGTATTTTTAACAACAGGGATTAAGGTTAATGGTATTTAGAAGTATTATATTTTTATTAACTGCCAGCTTCCAATCCAGGACAAAATGTTTGGTCTGGAGTTTCACACATTACATCAGTTTTTACACAATTTGGGGTTGCAAAAAATATCCCCAACAGCACATCTGTTTCAATAATAATGATTTGACGACAGCTGCTATATTAGATTTAAGTGAGACTGAGGCTTCACCAGCATTACTCTGCAAAATTGGCTCTGACCCAGTATTAAACTAGGACTAGACTAGTACCAACTAGGTCTGACACAGGTCCAAAGCAGAGTTAAACAGTTCAGTACTAGTTTTCGTATTGACCAGTATCTGGGTTTCGGTCTGTTGTGACAAGCCCACAGTTGATACATGTAAATACATATAAAGTCATTCTAATAATAAATGAGCCTTACCAATAGACGCCCAGAGAATAACAGTCCAAAGCATGGTGTTCAGTGGGGACTCTACACTGGTGTGAGGTGAGTGCTCAGGTGAGGAGGAGGAAGAGGAGCACAGGGGAAGTTGCTGAGAGCCAGAGGAACTAATTGAAATACACGACAAACAAATCAAACAATTGAATCAGGAAAGTTTCTGTAACTGGCAGGTATTTATAGCCATCACATTGTTCTCAACTTATGAACAACATTCACGCAAATGATATGGGTCAGTGTTTTGACTAATCGTACTTCTGATTTTTTTTTTAAAATTCATAGACTATTTGTAAACTAAATTATAAATGTAACACATAGTATGCAAAATGGACTTTTTGGAGCATTTAAGCATGTTAGATTGTTGTACCGGGCAATTGATCCAAAGGTTAGTAGTTTGAATCCCACTCTCAACATATACATCATTGTTTAAACCTCCTTCTGCTCGCCCGTGTTTCTAAGTGATTGGCTTTGGAGAGGGTTTATCACAGCGTATAACCACTGCCCACACACTCATCAGTAATATGTTAAGTAATTAGCTCTGCTGCCTCTGCTACTATAGTGATGTAACCGCGCTGAAAAGTGAACTGCCTTCATGATGCAAGAAATCCAGGGTTTGAGCTTGACTAACCCAGCTCAGCCATCTATCTCGCTTCGTCGTGTATCCCTCAGTTTAGCAGCTCTGTTTGAAATGTGGTTGTGGGAGGAGTTTAGGTGTTGCACTGATAACTCCCAGCTGCTCCATGTGCTGCTGATGCTGACGGACAGTATCTATTTGCTCTTTCTGTGGCAGGCCTACTGCTTTTGGTGAGTCTGTAGAATGTAGATATACAAAGGCTCTTTATTCAATGTGTTTTTACTGTGACTGTAATTGCAGCTTGAATCCACTGAGCGGCGCTGTTCCCCTACAAATGCCACAATGTGCTTCTCTGAGGTTGTTACAGTGTGAGCTTTACTAACTACTGTCTCATTTAAAAAGTGAAAAGTGAATGAGTAGACATTTAAAAAATAAATAAATAAAGTCTACGTTTACTCAAGTAACTAGACACAATTTTTCTTTCCAGCTCATGGTTTAAAGAAGGGGACAGCCAACCATAAAGAGGGTTCAAACAGGGCCCGGGAGATATCGATTATGAGGTAACAGCATTGTAACATGGCTTAAAGCGCACATGAATTCAGTTTGTGTAATATAAGACCTTTGACAGTGCAATATGATCATACTATAAGTCGGCTAGGAGAGGCGTTCAACTGCATGTAATAAGAAGCAGCCAGGAAAACATTAGACACATATTTGGACGTTTACTCTCTCGTTTTCGATCAGTACATGTCTGTCCTTGATTACCTTATATAATTTAAAGTAAAGAGATGGTATTAGGCAAAATCAACTCTTTGGAGCTTTCTATCATGTTACAATAACATGCCTGAAGAGGTTTTATATGTCATACAAGCATGTTTGAGTTATTTCGGGATCTCTGGCGAGCTCTATTTGCAGTTATCAGCACGATCCTATCTAAAGCTCATCCACCACATCACCCATGCTCCTGGACAGGAAGAGCGTGATACAGAACTATACATTACCACTTCTCAACCTGATGCGAGGTGCAGTAGTTTCATTAGTGGGATGAACGCTGATGTGTTCAGGGTGGTCACTTCAACAGCCTCGCTCCGGATTGGCTCTTTGGTTGCTATAATACTCGCGGTCGGTCCGGTGCCAAACGCTATGGATGACGTCACTTCCTCCCTTGGTTCACTTCTTTATACAGTCGTGCGATGTCACTCTAAAGGGGGAGTGAGTTAGCAGGTAGAACAAAGGCAGGACAGACTCAGAACGTCAAAAAATGAAAGTGAAACTTATTGAACATGTTAATACCAACATATTTCAGCGTATATAGCAATTTTAAAATGATAAAAGGTAACTAAATATATAATGTTAGCAGTTATCGTCCAATAGAAATGTAATACCCCCTTCTTTAAATGAACAAACATTGAATATAAAGGCTAAAGCGTCTAAAAGTAGCCTATTTGAAACAGCCTGATAAATGCATTCCATAGAGTTATAATGGGATGAGGAGAGGCTCAGATTGTGTCAGTGATTTCCTGAAGACACTTGTTCATGATGACCCACAAGAAATATGAGCATCCGTCTATGTGTGTGTGTGTATATCTGTGTGCGTGTGTGTATATCTGTGTGTGTGGGTGAGAGATGGAGCGCCGCACACTTTGATGGATCCTTTGGGTGCTCTGCTGTCACGCATTGCTTGTCGCCGTGGTGACGAGTGGCTTTCCGTCTGCTGTGGTGGCGGTTGGCGGGCTCTCCCAGGGCTAATGCCAGATGCTAGCATGTGCAGCGCTGTTTCCCTGCCCGTCCGGCCCTGGCTGGTTTCATCCTGGTGAGTCTGCCGGAGATAATGGACTGCTCACTGACTGCCCCACACTCTGTTGGGCAACATGCAACAGACACAACATGTGCTTGGTCAAAGGAAGGGCATTGCAGATCAAAATAAAAAAATGCATAAATCACTTCAGCAAAATTGGATCAGATACACAAGGTAATTCAAAGTGCTTTACAGAATAAGAAAGACATTGAAATCACACAAATCAATACAATTCAAACCTGTATACAGGACTTTAACCTGTTTCACTATCAGGACTTTAACCTGAACACGGCTTTGTGAGGGACTTTAACCCTCACTGGGGACTCTAACCCCATAACAAGACCAACACAAAATCACCAGTGTGTGTGTGTGTGAACAAGGACCAAACTAAGAATCAAGTAAATAGATGCAAATCTAGTGTGCACTGGCCATTTTTCTTGTCTCTCGGGCTTTCAGGTGAATTGTCCCATAATGTCTTGTAGGCTCCCTTGTCTTGAAAATTTACCTTGATAAAGCCAGTATCAAACACTTAACTTTTGCTTTTGAGGATCTAAACTTGAATAAAGGACTGGCTCATTCTAACCTCTATAAATGCACATATGTGTCAGGATTTGGGTTTTTTGTGTGTTCTGTGCCGTGTTTGAGCCTGGAGCTGGGCGGAGATTCTGGCTCCTCCCACACACACCTGCAACTCTCTATCTCTCTGTTGAGATAAAAGGACTGAGGACCCGACACTCGGGGCCAGATCGTCTTGTCACCTTCTGGTATTTCCACAAGTCGTCCTTCCTGTCATGTTCTGGTTTATTCGTCAGTGTATCCTCATGATTTTGTTCCTTGGACTATTCGTGCACCGCCGCCTCCGATCCAGCTCACCAAGACCGGTACGAATCCCCACCGCTGACGCAGACCTCACAACCTCCTTTCACATTTTTGTGTTGTAAAAAACTCTGTTGAACTGTTTCCCCGAGTTTGTATCTTTGGTCTCTCTGGACGTTACGATAATATGTCAATTATTCACTGTATTGCCCATTAGTCTATGGTCTTTGATTGGCCCTTTGCTTAGTCTGGGTTTTGTTATGTGGCCCTTGATGAAAAATGTTTGCTGTAGAGAAATGAGCTGCTAAATAGGGCAGTGAATGGACGACTAACGGGAGAGAAGGGAGAAGGTGTAGACCTATGAGGAACAGTGCTTATAATTAGAAACACGTGGCTGTAGTTAGGACAGTCCTGTGTGATGTCACCAACTACTGAAAATTGCAGTGGCCTCTGGAGGCAGCAGACACTCAGTTTTTGACTCTTTTAGACCAAAAAGCTACAAATAGACCTATTTTGCACTAAAGTTGCCAAAAATGACTAGGAATTAGTGATGGGAGAGTTTGAAACCTCACGAATCAATGAACCACTTTGATACGCTTCGCTGTAGAGGTCACGTGATCTGAAACACTCGCTCAAAACCTGCTTCAAAAGATCGAAACCTGTGTGAAGCTATGGGTTTGAGCTTAACACCTCTGCTAGGAACAAAAGATAGTGCTATTAAAACACCATATACACAGTGTAGCAGCGGAAAAAGTGGATTTAGTGTTTATCTGTGTAATCCTTCAGTCATCCAGCTCTGATCTGTAGCAAAAGAAAGAAAAATAAACTCTGTCAACTGGACAAAACATTATAGCAGTGAAGACGTTTGGCTGCTCATCCAAACCACTTCTCCAGTTCTGATGAGGTTACTGGTGGACACTGCCTTATATGGTCACGACTTTCCGTCTAGGTTCAGATTCCCTGTGCTCCCTTAGATCTATGGAAGGCCCACTTTCTCCACGTGTTGTTCCTCCTTCACTTTTCCCTCTGTGTTTGTGGGCACCTCTGTGTTGTAGAGTACGGATAACTCCAAATTTGTGCTGCAGTGGATGGTGTGAATCAAACAGCAGGTATTGGTCAGTGTGTGTGGGTTTCCTGAAGTCTTCTGGGGAGTGCCTGGAAATGAGGCCAATGCATCTTGTTTAAATTGTTCTATATATAAGTTAGCCATAAAGGACAAAACCCTGAGCCACAAACAAAGCAATGTGGTCCACCTCATTCAGTGTAGTGAAGAGTGCAGGGAGCGTTACATTGGAGAAACTAAACAGCCACTACATAAGAGGATGTACCAACACACTCGCAAGAGCTCCTCAGGACCCCAGTCTGCTGTACATCTCCATCTTAAAGGCACTAACCACTCCTTTGAAGATAGTGAGGTACAGATTTTACTGTAGCCAAAGAAAAGAATTGGGTGGAGAGGAGAGTTAAAGAGACATTTTTTGTTAGGAAAGACAATCCTTCCTTGAACAGGAATGGGGGCCTCAGATGTCATCGATCCCCTATTTATAACTCCATCCTCTGACCCAAAGCAAAACAAAGAGAAAAAAGACAACAATAAGGCTAGCCAGGTGTGCTAATAGGTGTGAAATCACTCAATAGGGGCTTGAATGACTATGCTAAGTAGGACTTAGGCACAGTGCACACTGAGGGTAGCACAATAGACCTAGTCTACTAACAGAAACTGTAAATATAGTGTGTTAGTTTCAGTGTTGCTAGCTCGTCCCTTCAGACAGATGTAAGGCAGTGTCCAGCAGTAATCTGAGCAGAGCTGGAGAAGTGGCTTGGATGAGCAGCGAAACATCTTCACTTCATCAACATTTTGTCCAGTTGACAGAGTTTATTTTTCTTTCTTTTGCTCTGATTTAGTGTATAGTTTCACTTCAGATCATCATTAAACCTTGAGCTAGTCTTGGTCAGAATTACCTTAGCTGGAGGATTTTTACTAGTTGTGAATGTTTTGGGTTGATGGAGGTAACCGTAGTCCCTGGAGGAAATCCATCCAGACACGGGGAAAAAACTCCTCACAAAAGGCCTGAGCCGCCTGCACGTCCAACCCACAGTCTTCTTGCTGTGAGGCGAGAGTGCTACCCACAGATTGACAGAGCCATTTAGGGCTGGGTCAAAAGCATTTGTATATTTTATTTTTGAAACATCATATGTTACTGTATTAGAGCTGTTTTAGCATTTTTATTTTGAATTGTTTTAGCTGCAATAGAGCACACTGAATCAGCCATGACTCCAGGCTGGCAGTATATCATTTTTAATAATAATAATTTATAAATCTTTGAAAAACATCCCTCTAAATCTGCAACATAATCACATTATCATTACAACAAACATGTCTGTCTGCAGATGGACTGCTGGTCTGCTGGTCTGGCAAATCCAGACTGATATCTCTGTATTTTTAATACAGATGGATATCAGTCTGGTCCCCACGTCCTCCGCCGGGTCTCAAGCCAGAACCAAACATGATCGTCAGATAGTTTTGTTTTTTTGTTTTTTTCAGCAACACATGTAAAACTGAGGAGATCATTGGACCCATCATTTAAAATTTATATAAAATTGATCTCATCTCAGATTAACAGAATCTAGTGCTTCGCTCATTCGTTTTGCAGAAATAGCCAAACCTGTTTGTCAAAAGAGGAAGAAACTACTGGGAAAATCAGGTGCCAGAGCGGGGCACCAGTGACAACAACTGTGGTTGTGTCTTTGGGCAAGACACTCACATTGCCTGGGATGAATGTGGTGTGTGAGTGTTGATGGAGGGAGGATGGGGCCAATGATGCAGACGGACCATGCATGTCCATGATTGGCTAATCCACCTGTCCCATCTGAACTTTCCGGGAAATTCACCGGTGACCAGGCTCATAGTATGTTTTGTAAAGTATTGGAGAAGTGTGTATCCTGGATCGAGGCAAAAAAACACTCTATCTGTAATAAAATCCCATAATCATTTCAAAAAACAGCCCTCCCTCTTCACTGCAGACCACACATGGCTTTTGACGGGAAAATAGATGTAATTTTATATAGTCTATTCTTGAATCAAAATGGTTAAAAAAGGAGCCAAGATTTTCAGAATTCCTCACTGAAATGAAGCATGACCTAAATTAAAAGAATTTTTTTTAAAATCTATTTTCAGTGTTTTTTTTTAATTTTTTTGTTATCCTATTTTGATTATTATGATGATTTTTCTTTCTTTCTTTCTTTCTTTCTTTCTTTCTTCCATGTGTAATATTCTGTGTACTATCATGACTGAACGGTTATATTGATGAATTAACGAAGAAATAAGTCTGGACTGGTGCTGCGCTGTGCCAGGCTGAAAACCGCTCTTCTTCCTCCTCTACTCCTCCTCATCATCACTCCATCTTCTGCACGCCACGTCCCACCGTAAATTCAAGCGCTCGTTCTGTCCTGCTTGGTTGTTGTCATCATTGGCCCATACAAATTCAAATGCTAATGTCGCCCGCTCCCTACCTGCTGCAGGGTAAAAGGGCCATCAGTCAGCGCACAACGAGCACCTCTATGCAAATGCAGGGGACACAAAACATGACCTGATTTCCATTCCGGCGCCAACACAGCACCGCGACGTAAACTCAAGTGTCATCCGGAGCGTTCTATTTTGGTGCTTGATGTAAAAGGGAAGAGAGGGTGAGCATGGCACTGTTTCAATTTTCAATTTCTGTGCCTTCCAACATCATTTGTCTCTATATGAGCAGCAGCTGGGGCCCCATAACTGAATTTCAATACCTCAAAAGTCTATAAGGGTATAAAGTGGCATAGTGGTTAGTTCTACTGTCTAGCTGATTTCCTTAAAGAAGACATATTGTGCTTGTGTCTGCTGTATAGTTATAATCTATGACACCTGTGGATCATTGCGTTGTACTTTGGACATTTTAAATTGCAATATCGATCTAAAAAAGACTTAATAAAAGAAACGAGTCTGCTGGCGTATGCGTTAGAAAACTGCAGCGCCCAGTGGGAGCTGACATCACCGTGAAAGTCATTACGACAAAGACCTGCGAAGTTGTCAGCACCTTCGATGAATAGTGAGTAGCAGATTTTTTTTCATTTGTACCACAATGACGATGCAACGCCGCCGAATCCTGCTCGTCACAGATTAAGAAAACAAAATTGGACAATGCAGTAAGCACAGAGCAGTGGTTATATACCGGTTGTGGTGAAAATGGAGAAAAGGCAAAATAGCGTCTTGAAAAGAGACAATTAAAGATTGCTCAAACATGCACGAATCAAATCCAACTTCGGGTGAGTAAATGTTAAGGGTACAACACTAGAACATGGTTAAAAGCTCTGAAGAGTTGATTTTGCAGAATAGGTCTGATTTAATACATTTTGTTGAAGAAAACTATGTATAGTATGTATGGAACAAATGCATTCTATATTTATATGAATTGATTAATTAAACAGAGCATGATAGCTTTGGCTAATAAAGTTTTTTCTATTATGTCAAATGAATGAAAAAAAACATGGACCTATTAAATTAAAAGAAGAAGGAAGGAAGGATTACACACCAGCTGGTGACAAGTATCAGCAGTGTGTGTGTGCTCTACATGCATTAAATCAGGTTGGTGCAGGCTGTGTGGGCTGAGAGGCTGTATTTGGTCGCTTTGGCATCTCTAGTCCTGTGGATAGTTGCTGTAAATATGAGCTGCTGGTTCAAGTCCCGAGGCCACGGTCCACCATCGCTGTTGGGTCACTACCATAGACTGTATAAAGAACTAAAGAACTAAAAACCATCTACTGCTTCCCTAACAACAAGCCCTGGATCACGAGTGAGATTAACACAGCAACAACAGAGAAGGGTGGAAGGGAGTCTTTACCATCACAGGTTACAAGAGAAAGAACTCTGTAACCATAGATGGAGATGAGGGAAGAGCCAATGAGTTCAACAGGTTCTTCAAAAGGTGTGACACAGAAAACTAACCTCAGTAGTTTTCACCTCTCCAGTGACGTGTGGTCACGTGATGACAGGTGAGGCACCTGCCTCACCTGTCATCACAGAGAAAAAAATAAATGAAATGGTTATATTTATCCAATGATTTGCACTATAAAGTTATTTTCTAACTTTGCAATTTAATTATTATTTTTTACTCAAAATCGCGGAATTTTTACGTTTACCGTTGACATCCTGAGAAGAGACGCGAGGTGAGGCACCGGCCGTTCATGCCTCACCACGGACTGACTGTGCTGTAGCTCAGCTCTGCACTCTGCTGCTTTAACCGGCTGTGAAAAGGTGCCACGTGAGGCACGCAGTTACCCTTCCTCATGTTAGGGGGCGCTCGTGAGCCCAGGGATTCTTGTAGCTCCTGCAGGGGCTGCAAACTACAATTTAGAGTTAGCAAGTCAGCTTTAACAATTCACTTTTTTCTCTATGTCTGGCCCTACTTTTTAAATGGAGGAAGATACATATTAAAGCTCACGCAGTTTTCTAAACTGGACTTTCGGTCAAAGCAGGAGCTTATAATTAAAGACCAACGCTAAAGGAGCTGGTTTGCTCCAGAAGACGGGGCGAAAGACTAACTCTTTTCAAACAGAGACGTAGAAAATGGTAAGAAATTTAATGACTTCAATCCATTGAACATTGAAGAAACAGAATAAGGATAAAAAAAACAATATAAAACCAGCTTTTTATTTCATACTATTAGAGCTATTTCTCACGGACTTCGGAACTTTGTTTGATTGTGACGACATCAGTGCTTCGCCAGCCACAAACCTCACACCGCACGTCCCTGCACCTCTCATTCACATTATGAAAATACCTCTCATATTATGAAAGGTTGCTAATGAGAATCTGAAGATCACAGACTAAACATTCTCTAGATCCCCTACGACAAATATATCGGGTTAGGATTAGCCTAACCCTATTGAGGATGCTGTACTATATCAGCATTCAACACCATCAGACCACCTATTCTTAGTGAAAAACTTAGGAGTCTGGGGGTGGACTCGTTCTTTATCACATGGATCTCTGATTACCTCACAGGCAGACCTCAACTGTGGAGTGCTGACATAAAATGTAGTATGTCAGGTTGGGGAACTGTGTCTCAGAAACTGCTATTAGTAGCACAGAGTCTCCTCAAGGCACTGTTCTTGCTTCAAACCTTTTCACGATACAACTGACACTACTGATTTTAATTATATCTCTGAGTCCTGCCACATTCAGAAATTCTCTGATGACACAGCAATAGTGGCTTGCATCAAAAATGGACAAAAAGAGAAATACAGGAGTCTTATAGAGATGGACCCAAGAAAAAAGTTCTAATTCATTCTAAACACCTCCAAACAAAAGAGATGGTCATTGATTTTAGGCGCAACACATCTCCAATGCAAACTGTGACCATCAGTGGGGAAGACATTGAAATAGTGTCCACCTATGGGGGGGGGGGGGGCGTCCGATAACAAGCGGGACTGGTCCATGAATACAGATATACTTTATAGCACTTCTGAGAGCAGTCTAAAAAACTACTAGGGCTGGTTCAACTATAGGATGTAGGTTAGACACTCTGGTTGAGTAGTGGAGCAGTGGGCACTCAACAGGATGGCTGCTACACTGAACAACCGGACCATCCCCTGAATTTGGCTTTTGAACCACAGAGAGCGTGAATGTGCATGTGGAGAGTGGATATCTGAGATCACTGAGCTGCAGGACAGAATGCCACTAAAACTCCTTTTTCCCGACTGCCATAAGATTGTACAATCAGGAGGTTTATGGCAAATGAAGATTTAAAGAGACCTACAGTCTGAATTTCCGCTTGGGCATAAATAGTCTTTTTTAATTTGATTTGATCATAGCAACCAAAGAGCCAATCTGGAGCAAAGTTTTATAAGACAATGCCCAGTGGTGCAGGCGCTTAGCAACACTACCAATCAAACCCACTGCTAACGCTACCTCAGGGAAATAAGGCGCCTGATTTGTCTCTTATTAATGTTCATATGTTGAGTTACAAACACAATAACAAAATAAAAACACCAGAATTTAGTTTTATTTATTTATTTGGTTGGGACAAAGCATGTTAATGAACAGACATGACAAACATGAACGTAAACGTATTATAACCAAAGGCTAATTTCGATCCATTTTCCTAAGGACTGGGGTCACAGAGGGGTCAAAATAAAAATTGCACAATTCCCATAGTTGCACATTCCACATATTGGACAACCCACATATTGCACATTCCGCACATTACACTCATTGCACCATCCAAAATATTACACATTCCACTCACTTCACAGTTCCCACAATTGCACATTACATTGCATTGCACAGACCCCATGGATCAGTGGGTTAATACAGACATTTTAAGACCAAAATGACAACCCTGACAGCAGCATTTACAAAGAGAGGAGCAACATTTTTCTAGTCTAAAGTGAATTGGAGTCAGAGTCGATGGAGCCGGAAGAGCGTCCATGATCACTTCCTATTTGGAATACGCCGGCTAGCAGGTTAGCTATGTCCATTTACATATACAGTCTATGGTCACTACTGGTAAATACACTATCACTCTATAGTGTCAGGAAATATTTGAATGAATGCTAAGGCTAGTATTTAGCACCTTGCATCTCATCATTGGTTTAACATTAGGCTCACCAAAAATTCTACGAGGCGTGATGTCACAATCCCGAGCTCTATTGACCAGCAGACATACATACTAACGGCAGCAGCCAGCGCCCCACAGTTGAGCAGATGTTGTGGATGCCAGTACTTGGATGCTGAGCAGGAAGTGGATGCACCATCTCAAATGCGCTCCCATCTGTGCCTGTGTAACCTCCACATGGCCCCTGTCACAGAGGGCCTGCTGGATTTGCTCCATGTAAATACAGTGCTGTAATCCTAAGTGAGGGGCAGCAGGGGGCAGCGGGCTGGGCGGCAGATGGTCAGAGAGAGAGAGAAGTGTTCACCAACATGATCTAGGCGCGTTCGGATTGGCCTCCTGTGCATTTAGTGCCTGTTGATCTGTGGTGAGATGTTATACTAACATGAAAACTTAGCAAGGACGTTATGTGTCATTGATAGGCTGTAAAATCCAATATGAAACAGTAATGCAGGTTAGTCAAGACAGGGAAAACTCCCCAATGTAGACTTAATTCTTGAATATAAAAAAGGAAATGTCTCGATGCCACCTGCTTGGGTGGGGTTAATGTCCCACGGTATGGGATTAAACGTATCTATCTATGTGTGTATATATATATAATTTAATCAATCAGACTTGTTTTAAGTGCTAAACATCTCTGGAAAATATTATTTCTCCTGAGCGAGGTCACCTTTCCAAAGATCAGACTTCCAACTTGACCTGCTTCTCTCCCAGTAGTCTCCATAGTCTCTTTTCCACCAACACAGTTGGCTTGGTGCTGCCTTGTAGCAGGTCTGTTTGGTTCGGCTTTCTCCAACTGAGTTGTGTTTTCTTGTCCCAAACACGGCTCCAGGTCCAGGGAAGGTTTATTGGCAGCTTTGTCTGCATTTATTTCACTTCTTTCCACCTCTACGCCATGTTTAAGCTTTCTTTATGTAATGCAGGTGGTTTGGCTCATGCTATATGTATTACACACTCAAAATATAGCATTTTCTATCTCTGTATACGAGTGCCGTGGATAAACAGGAAACAGCTGTTGCAGTTGTGCTTTGTTTTGCGACAGATATTGGCTCAATATATAAAGTTGCCATAACTGGAAATACGGTGGTTTGACAAGATCAAGTCAGTGTTTGGTGAGAGATTATTATTTAATGTCTATATCTGCTTTTTTCCATCTTGAGTCTGTGTTCTCTCTTGCCTCTCCTTAGCTAAAGTGGTCTGTACTGCACTGGCTCCCTCTGGGAGCTCATACACTTCAGGGTCCGCTTCGCGTCCCCTCAAATGGGGAGGTACAGTTCATAACAGTGAGGACAGTGGAGACACATGCGGCCCATACTGATCCGCTCCAAAGTGAACCAATGGAAACGAGGCTCATGACATTCTGGGCCAGTGGGAGCCGACCATCAGATCCCTCATCCAGAAGACCCAGTAGAGGATGTACTTCCTGTGGAGGGCAGCTGAGAAAAGCCAAGCTTCAGTCCAGTTGATGGTGCAGTTCTACATGGTCATCATTGACCAATCCTCACCTCTTTCATCATGGTGTGGTGCACCGGGGCCACTGCCAGGGACAGACATAGACTGCAGCAGAGCATTATGTACTCTGCTGCTAAGAAGATGATCAGCTACAGCCTCCCATCTCTCCAGGACCTGTACGTCTCCAGGACTCGGGTGTGAGCAGGTTGGATCACAGCTGACTCTTCTCCCCTTGGACACGGAGTATATGAGGCCCTCCCCTCGGAAAGGAGGCAATAGAACCTCTCGCCACAAGAACAGTTTCTTTCCCCTCTGCTGTTGGACTCATGACTCGCTCTATAACACCTGTCACTAGTTACTGTCACTTTAAACAAATGTAACGAACCTACTTTCACGGATCTTGAAGGTTTTGCACTGCTGTTGTTCTGCCCATACTGTTCATTTTATATTTGTATCATAATCTATTTTACCTTATTTTAATGCCTTCTCTTTATTTTATCGTAGTTATTATTTATTGTTTTAAATGTTGCACCATAAAACCAAAGAAAGTTCCTAGTTTGTGAATTCTGTTCACTGGAAATGGCAATAAAACTGATATGGATTCATTTGCTCACAAACTAAGAATCGTCCTTCTGAGTACAACTAGTTTAAACCCAAATTAGGCCTAAATGGTTTAGAATGAGATTATACCATGGTTAAGGTTCCTGGCAAATCAATCAATCAACAGGTAGGTGGCAGAACCCTCCCCTAGAAAAGTTCCATAGTCCAACTTTAATTGTTGTCTCCTTCACCAGCAGAGGTCACAAAAACAATTGTGTTGCGTTATGCCCTTCTCATCTCCTTCAGTCTCTTTGTCCTCTCCACAATCCCATCTCGTCACGTCATTAGCGAGCCTCCGCCTAATGAATTTCTTATCTGTCAGAATTCACTTGTGATAAGCCTTATTGTTTTTTCGCTTCGGTGTTTTCCCTGCTCTCCAAAGGCAGAGACGTGTGTGAACAAAACAGCGTGACAGGAAGATAGTTAGACTCACAGAACGCCACTAGAGATCTCGCCAGACGAAATGCTTTTGGCTCTGTATCATGAAATATTTAAAGAAAACACATTTTGCATTCTTGTGGCTGTTCCTTTTAAACATGCTTTTGGTCACCTTGGGCTAAGTTTTTCACATTTTCTAATTATAGGACGGTATTATGCAAAATCAACTTGGCTGTTTCTACCATGTTATAACATTGTTCCCTCATCAAAAACATGCCTGAAGAGGTTTTAAATGCCATTTATGCATGTCTGAGTAATCTAGTGATCTTTCCCAGACACTATTCGCACCATTCTTACGGTTATTAGTACGATCCAAAAACAAACCTGCAACTTATCCAACATTTTAATACATTTTCAAAACAATAAAAGCTAACACGGTGATGTACATATGTGACGTGTTAACAGTTAATACCCCATAGAAGTGTAATACCCGTTCTTTTAAATAATGTCTACTTTTGGAAACAGTAAACTATAAATCCATTTCCATTGAGGCTTTTAGGCACTGGAGCTCTGAGAATGAACAATGGGAAACTAAACAAATGAAAGCTTTAAGCAACATGAATGCTATGCTAATACGGCAATGCGTTACACTTTTCCATGTATTTGAACAAAATTAGTATTACCCCAGAAACGATATATTGTATAAGCAGCACTTGAAGTCTAAATAAGTCCGCTGTGTGCTGCTGTCTGCACCTAATTATGAAGCGTTTTATTGTCCGAGAATCGTGACGTGCATGTTAGCAAGTTAGTTGTTGTTAGCTTAATCCAGTCAAATGCTCATCAAGGTTAGCGGTTATAGGGGCAGATCCGACCGCGAGTATCAAAGCAAGAGTCAATCTGGAGCGAGGCTGTTGAAGGTAACGCCCCTTCCTGTCCGCACCGCTGGTTTAGCACGAAGTGGGAGCTTAGCAACGTTGTCAATCAAACCTGTTGCTAACTCTAGCGGGAGTGACTTCAGGGATAGAAGGCGCCTGATTTGTCTGTGATTAATGTTCATATCTTGATTTACGGACACAATAGCAAAATAAAAATACCAGGATCATGAAGAGCGGGTTAATATGAATACAGTTTTAAAAGCAAATTGAGGAGACTCACTGTAGCAGTTACAGAAAGACGGTTGACAATATAAACTCCAATGTAAAGTGAATTGAAGCCAATATCGATGGAGCAGAAAGCGCAACCATGATCACCTCCTAGTTGGAACACATAGCACGTTAGCTACGTCCATTTATATATACAGTCTATGGTTTAATCACTCTGGTGAGTAAAGAGAGTTGTTATAAACTAAAGGTAAATGAGGAATAACTTTGGAGGACTGAAAAAACAGTTTAAAGTGAACTACTTCTGTTTATCTTCTGTTTATCGAGTTTTCACGATAGTAAAAATCTGGTAGAGCATCATTTAAAACTGTGCAAAAGTGCAGATTTTACCTGTGACGCAATAATTTGGGCAAAATGCAAACAAGAATTTTTGAGTAATCAGAAACGACGACTTTGGATTAAGCAAAAAAAAACAACAACTCCAGGTATGTTTTTGAAGAGGGGACGGCAGTATAACAAAAACACATACATTTTGCATAATGAGTCCTTCAAAGGATGGTGCATATTTAGGAGCGTAAAGAGTCTGTGGGCTGGAGGAGCGATGGCGGCGCACTGGGAGGGAACATGGAGAGGCGCTGAGACGAACAGGTGGTGGGACTGACAGAAGAGGAGAGAGCTGGAAGGAGAACAGAGAACAAAGTGCCATTAGATATTGTTTGGAAAAGGGAGGTATATATTTTTAGCTTTCTTTGTCTTGTATCCAAAAGCTACTCTTCCAAAACCAACTGTAGTGTCCTGAATTTGTTTGCACACTACAACACAGGGCTCAAGTGGTTCCTACAAACACAGAGGGAAAAATGAAAGAGGAACAACACGTGGAGAAAGCCCTCTCTGCTTGTCCAAAATGGACCTTCAATAGAGCTAAAAAACAGGACCACAAGGAATCTGAATGTAGAAGAAAAGGTGTAACCATTCCTTACACAGCTGGTGTGTCTGAAAAACCTTCAGACAGCATGAAATCTCAGTGTATTCCAAACCTGCAAACACTTTAAGACAGAAACTGGTTCACCCAAGGGACAAAAGCATGAGACACAGACAAAGCAATGTGGTCTACTCCATCCAGTGTAGTGAAAACTGCAGTGAGCTTTACTAAACAGCCACTACATAAGAGAATGTACCAACACCGACACAAGAGCTGCTCGGGACCCCAGTCTGCTGTGCATCTCCATCTCAAAGCCACTAACCACTCCTTTGAAGATAAGGAGGTACAGATCTTAGCCAAAGAAATGGTTTGAGAAGAAAGACAATCCTTCTTTGAAAAGGAATGGGGGCCTTAGACCTTTCTCTTATTTATAACTCCATCCTCAGACCTATATCTAAACAAGGATAGTGCTAGCCAGTATGCTAACAGTTGTGAGAGCACTCATTAGGAGCCTGAATGATGATGCAAAATATAACTCAGGTACAGTTCACATTTGTTACTTTCAGTGTAGTTAGCTCCTCCCTTCAGACAGATATAAGGCAGTGTCCAGCAGTAATCTGACCAGAACTGAGGAAGCGGCTTGGATGAGCAGCGAAAACTCTTTGCTTAAATAACTTTTTGTCCAGTTAACAGAATTGAAATTTTCTTTTACTGCAGTATCCTGAACGTTTTAGCTCAACTTCACCCTTGGAAATTACACGAACAGTGGCTAAGGATGTAACCCAGGTTGCAGTGTGGGCATGAAGCGATGGAGCGAAATTCAGTGTTACGATTATCACGGCCAAAATATTTGTGATTACCTCATTAAAAACCCATGACATCACAAAGTGGGACAGAGTGTCGCACATTCTGGTGATGTAATGGCGATTATCTTTGTTGGAGATTATCACGATTAAATAAAATGTCTCACGAATAATTACTGTGCACCTAAACTCAAAGGTTGGCTGTGTTTTTAGTCTTTGTGTGAGTGTGTTGACGGCCAGAGAACTGTTTTTGAGACTCTAATAAGGAAACAGCAAATTGTGTATTCACGTGACACCAGCAGAGGGCGCTAGACATTCATCAGTGGAAGCAAAGAGAGAGCGATCCAGGACAGTGGAGCATCATTTCACTGTAAATTGCAATATTGATTGAGACTTCTTGTAGAACTGACAAGCTCCGCCTCCCAATAGTAATCTTTCAGCGTATTTTAAATATTTTGTATTGTTGAAAAATGGCTCCGTGACATTTTTGAACCCTACATATTTGACCAGGGCTGTGACCGAATGTCCACCCAAGCCTCTTAACCTTCATTCACTCCAGAGCACTCTTTATCTGTATCGTGCACTATATTAGGGCTACGTGACTCTGGCATCTGGGTGAAAAAAAGTCTAAAGGCTAAACTCCGATTTCTGTCTTACATAATGATCAGATTGTACCAGCACACAAGTATTTATGGACTAATAACAATCATACAAGTTTTTGTCAAGCTGGATCTGACGTAAACGGACTGAATTTTTACATTTTTCTCTGAGACGAGGAAATTATTGGTCTTTTAACTTTTAACTAACGCTAGCAACTTTACACAGCAACGGTGTTTTATTCATAATCAGGATCAACTGTGCGATTAACCAGTGCTTCTATCCACTTCATTCAGTGTCCAATTAAAGTCTCGCAATGCATTGTGGTCTACATTGACTAGTCTAGTGACCAACAACGCCCTTTATTTTTAAGATGCATTGTGGGAAATTTAGAGTGCACTACTTTTTCACCAACTGGACATTCAGACACCACTGAAAATGGCTAAATAGTGCCCCCTACAGGGAATAGTTTCGACATTCGGACATTGCCCAAGAATTTTTTTAATAGTTGAAATTAAGTACGGAGCAGTGGGTGGAGACAGGGGGTAGGTGAAAACAGAAATTTCCTGCCCGCTAAAGCGTCAAATGCAGGTTAATACAAGACAAATATGCACGAATGGATAAAAAGTATTAAGCTAAAAATGAGGGAATGCCGTTATAATATGGTTAAAACCTCAGGCTTTCTCAAATACATGAAACTACACAACTTCCATTGTATCTGGCATCGGATACTGTCATTGTGTCCTTGGGCAAGACACTTCACCCTCCTTATCTCCAGTGATTATGCAGTATGAGCAGAAATAGACAAGCACTAGTGAGCATATAATTAGGTCGCCTGGCCAGTCAGAACCACATGCTTTGACCAAACTTTCCAAAGAACCGTATCCCCGGAACGCCCAGATTCCAGAGGGCGTGACTGACAGGCGGATTAACCAATCAGAGACACGCATGGTCCGTTCGGGATAATACAAACATGGCGGATTAAGAGTGCAAAAGCAAACCGAAAAAATAACACAAAGGGCTGAAAACCAGTGTGTATTTCTCTTATTTATCTCAAAGTTAAAAAAAAAAAAAAAAAAAAAAAAAAAGTTATGTAATTTGTCTTCCATATTTGAGAGACAGAAGCTACTCTGATCAGCATGAGTGGGAACTGCTTGAGAGATTGTTTGCTTTTTTTGGTTTTTGTTTAATATTGCTTTTAAACCCCCTGTCCCATCTCGTTACCTTGGCAACGGGTCACACGCCTTTACCCACCAATACCAGGGGCCCAGGACAATGAAACAATAAAACGGCCAAAATATACGTGGCTCCTTAATGCACCACGAGTTTCACATACAACAATAAAGCAGAAGTCCGCCAGTCTTATATTTTTAGCTTTTGTTAACTTTTAATTACACATTTATTTAGTCTATTATGCACATTTTATTTGAACTTAATATATTGTATAACTGTCTGCCGGTTTTAATTGGTTTTATTGTTCACACCAGCTTCCAGACAGCACACAAGGTGAAAAGGAAAGAACTACTTAAACATATTCAGAAATATTTTATTGAAAGAAAAAGTTCTTTTAATTTAAGGGGTCTGCATCTCTTTAAAGTGGACGGGGTCTGTGAAGCAAGGAAAACTTTTGTATTTTGGTTTGTGAATGAGTGAAGACCCCAAAAAAGCCCCAAATATGAAAGATATTCAAGTAATTATAGCTAAGAATGTAGAAGAAGGAGATTAAGTTAATGTGTCCTTATGAAACTTGAAAATGCAGTTTTTTATTTTGTGAGTGGAAAAAGTAACTTGTTAAAATGACAGAAGAATGAGTATTGCTAAAGTGGAATTGAAAAAAATGGGATGGGAAACATGGGAAATTTTAAATATTCATGTACAGTATTTTCTGGACTATAAGTGACACTTTTTTCATAGTTTGGTACACAGATGCAATTTATATGTGAAAATATATGTTTTTTTCTTCATTTCTATGCATTTTGTGGCTGGTATGACTTATACTCCAGAAAATACAGTATATCTTTTTATTATTTGAACATGCCATTTATCACTTTTGTCATTTTAAACTTATCGTACCTGCTCATTTATTGCTCTCACTCTCGTGTTTTCAATTCAATAATCAAAATAGTCTTTGAGCAATAGTCTGTATAAAGAAGTGGACTGAGGGAGTGTGACGTCACCCACAGCGTTCGGCTCCAGTCAAATGAAGCCCATCGAAGCTACTGGTTATAGGGGCCAATTTGGAGCCGAGTTCCACATTTGGAATTCCGACCCCCAGTATCATAGCAACCGAAGAGCCAATCACGAGTGAGGCTGTTGAAGGTAACGCCCCTTCCTGCCCCCACTGCTGGTTTGGCACGGAGTAGGTGCTTAGCGAACTCGGGGAAAGAAAGAGCCTGATTTGTCTTTTATTGATGTTCATATCTTGATTTACAGACACAATAGTGAAATAAAACCCCCAGGATCTTGTAGCGTGAGTTAATATAAACATTTTAAGACCAAAATGAAGTGCGTCCATGCTCACTTCCTGTTTGGAACTATTAGCAGGTTAGCTACGTCTATCTATATTTGTGTAGTTTTTAACCAGTGACATCCACCCGCAGCTCCGCGTCCTCTACCTGATTTTTAAATATTTATTCATTTTACCACGATTCTTCAAAAACCTCATAGAGATAAAACTGCACAGGAAGTAGTGACGCTAACACTGAGGTTGCCAGGCTCTATTGTGCACAGAGCCCATTGAATTGGATTGAATTAAGTCGGGCACAATAACTAAGAGCTGTGGTTGGATGGTCCCAAGTTACTATGGTTATTGGTCCGGTTCCAGGCCCATTCAAAGAGGGACTGGCTACTCAAGCAAGTGATCACAGTAACCCCAGCACCACGAAACACAATTCAAACAGGAATACACAGACAGATCTGACAGCAGTTTAAAATGACATGATGAGCTCCCGTGGGCATTGGTAAAGGCTGTTGTTTGTCGGAGTCGTTTCCCCCGGTGCTGGGCTTTGGCAGGATGAAGAGGAGCTGATTAAAGGCACAGAGACAGTGTAAAGAAGGAGGAGCACACAAGGACAGCGGCGCAGATGGAGGTGTTCTGCTCCAGAGAGTCCTGCTCCTCCCACTCGTATGTCTGCTGCGTGCTGTGCGAAGGTGGGGCATGGAGACGTCACAGCCTCCCTCTGGACTGTTTTAGGGGCCCGGGCGACCTGTCCAAAAGACACTGGGCCCTTCGGAAGCACCCCGATATGGACACACCGACAACACTCACCGTGGGGCTGATTGAACTGAGAATAAAGGCAATTTTATTTGTTTAGCACAAGTGACTGATTAGTAACTGGTGGTGTAGCGTAACAAAGTAAAAGTAGTAAAGTACTGAACTGTATTGCTCCAGTATCTGTACTTTTACTCAAGTAACAAAACTGAGTACCTCTTCCACCACAGTTCCTGCCACATGGGTCACAGTTTGGCCTTTTTTTTATTTATTTGACAGGGACAATACAATCAGACATAGTTACAAAATGAACATTGCAGCTGATGTGATGCATGCAGAGTTTATAGCAAGAGCTAATTTTCAACTCCCGTCCCTGGTTGGGCTTTTTTACAATTAACTAATATGCAAAGTATATTAAAACACTTAGAATAGTTACATCAGTGCCCAAATATACACTTAACACTCACACTTTCTCTCACTCACCAACTACTTATTTACAAGTGGGTGCAATTTTGACTCATTTTCAGCCAGTTCTTAACCCTAGAGGTGAACATTTTTAACTCAGAAATATTCTTTATTTCAATGGGCAGTGAGTTCCACAGTTTGCAGCTCTGGTATGAAAAGGCCGACTGTCCAAAAGAGGTTCTGCATTGTGGGGTTTTACAGTTCTTGTTTGCGGTGCCTCTTATCACTCTGGTGCAGTTTAGTCTTTGTAGAAATGTACTGAGTGATTCTGGGGCCAAGTTATGAATACACTTAGAACATAATTTAAGAAAACATAAACTAGTAAAACTTTCGAAACTTAATAGATTATATTAAGTGACTGAAGTTGCTTTGTACATTAAACTTTATGTTTCATGTATTATATGTAAATGCGTCATTGTTGAAATGTCTCACATGTGTCTCATGTTCTGTTTTACACAGAGTGAGCCGAGGGAGACCAGCTAAAGACTGCACCAGAACACCAGGAGATGTCTTCAAACTCAACCGAGATTCTTCAGCCGCTGCACACAAACTTCACACATCACCTCGGAACCGTGACCGACCTGCTGCAGTTCTGCTCAACTACGACCCTGAAAGAGGCCATAGTAAAGCTTAGGACCTTGTTATAAGAGTTTTGTTAAGTGTAGGACTTTGTTGTAGAGTTAAGATTAGAGCCTCGTTGTAGGATTCTGCTAAAGGTTAGGGCCAGAGAGTGTTTAGGTGGTATGGATGTACTTTCACAAATATCTTTTAAACGTGAGAAAACAGCGCTGTAAGAACATGAAGCCCCTTTTCTCCCAAACTTTCTAAGAAACATGGGACCACTGGGCTGTGGGAACACGGGCATGCTCCCAGGTCAACCACATGCTGAAGATACTGGATGGAAGTAGCAGACATAAAGTAAAAGATCATCTGCCGTAATGAATAGGACGAGAGAGAGTGTGCGAGCAGAAGGGATAGGAGGTGTGAGATGTGAGCAGAGACTTGATTTGTTTTGGGCCCACATGGCAGCAGCAGCACAGTAATGCGTTTACCAGCCGCAGCGTTAGCATTAGTGCCAGTCGGGCGCTCGTGCAGAGGAACAGGACCAGTCCATGAGGCCTTCTGTCTGGTCCACATGTCCCACAGCCCGGGCCACTGGACTGTGGAGCTCCGTATGTCTGCGGTCTATCCTCCATCCACTGCTCACACTTTCACCAACTGCATTTAGAGGTTTATACTGGAGTTGCAGTTAAAGGGGCCACGCTATTTTCTGTATGTAGCCAGACTAATAATAAAGGGTTACGCGAATGTGTGAATGAAACAAAACACAATTCCAGGTAAGTTTTTGATGAAGTAACAACATTCTAACACGGCTTAAAGCTCACGAGAGTCAACTTTGCATTATATTGGACCTTTAAAGAAACCAGCTCAAGATTTTTTTGGGGGGAAAGTTGGGTTTCTTGTAGGCACTAGTTGTCCTGATCACTCCCTCTCATACACTGAAGTTCACAGAGAACTCAGAGTACGCTAAACAACCAAATTCTAATTATCTTTGCCCCAAAACCCGTCAGATCACTTTTGTTCCAGACCATACACACACATCAAAGAACCAAATAGGCCTGGACAGGGCTAAAGGTTGTTCATGTGCATCTAATAATGTAGGAGCCATGATGAATTACATACGTACTCACATGCTCTTTGCTCTCCGCAGCACTGATGCTCTGGTAGATGTTGCTTTCACTTACTCACTTACTGGGCCAAAACAATACAACAACACATGCTAGCCTCCTGCTGAGCCTGTTTCTTATCTCGTGCAGTTGAATGCCTCTCCTAGTCTGCTCCTAATGGGACAGCACTGTTACACGCAGCAGGTATCCAAGTCTATGTACCTGCTTCTCCAGACGTGTTATTGAGGTCTTTGAGATTTGATTCACAGTACCTCAGTTGTAGTTCCCGGGTTTATATTCATTTTGATAAACTGGATTAAATTAGACTTTGCCAGTTACCCTGAGACCTGAATAGTCTGATGCCACCTCATTTTGTTCAGTCTCTGCGCGTTCAACAGTGCAAATATACTGTACATTATACACACTCTCCAAAAAGCCAGACATCGAATGAGCTGCAAGGTTATCAGCAAAGACCGTTCTTTTTTTATCACTTTGTCTAGATGAGATACAAAAAAGCCTTTTTCTTCCCAAGATTTCACATCTTTTTCTCAAGAATCTAAAATCATTATATGTCTGAATTCTTTAACGTCTGTGTTTTATTGCACGGCCAGTACTTCACAGGAGGATGCTGAGAGAAAGAAGGTACTTTGTGTCTCGGTGCTAATGCTAATTTCAGAGCGTAATTTTCAAATATTAAAAAAAAACAAAAAAACGCCACAAACTGAAATAATCTACACATAAAAATCATCAGGTAGCGTTTAATATAAATAAATTGTTGTTGCATTATTGAACATGTTGTCAGTAACATCCACCCACAGCTCCCTGTTCAGAGGGGACATAAGGCCATGGGGACGTGCTACACACTGTAGCGTTCTCGGTGCAGAAGAGCCTTTTTAAATAATGTGCAGCGCTTTCATCTAACAGTGACGGGAAATGGGCTTCAACTGGATCAGGCCGCAGATAAAGAGATAACTCCAGTTCACATTTGTTCACATATGTCCTGAAGCCTTAGCCACATAAACCATGTCATCTCTGAACAACAGCCGTCTGTGTGTGTGTGTGTGTGTGTGTGTGTGACCCAATCCACGCTGTGTTTAATGCTGTCCCTGCGGAGTGTAATCCAGATTATCAAAGAAGTCAGTGAGCTCCGGATCCCCCCTGCTGCTTAGTGCACTCTCATTCTGTTCCTGTACCAGTGACTTTCTTGTTGGATCCCCGGGTGTAAGTCTGGTGAGCCAGTATCAATGGCCTATATGATCATCAACCACACCGTCGCTCCTGTCATTCTGAAACTGCACGGGCTCTCCATCAAATGTATATTCTGCTAATCCCTCAGTCGTCCAAGCCTGATCCTAGCCAAAGAAAAATATATAATCTGTCATC
>JAIEZT010000068.1:24130866-24549165 GCA_019594935.1 Periophthalmus modestus | reverse complement strand
TTTTGTTTCAATTATCTTTATTATTGTTTTTATTAATTTTATTATTGTTATTATTTATTATTTTATTTAAGGTTTTATTTTCTTGGTTAGTTTATGCACATGTGCATGTATGTGTGTGTATGTATGTATGAATGCCATGTGTGTGTATTACAGGCAATTTCATATCCAGCAGTATTACCTTTATAATCTATTTACCTCATCTGTTTATTCTCTTCCTCTCCACCACAGAACCCCATCCACCACCGACATGATTGTTTTTTTCCCCACATTTTGACGTTCGTTCCCCAGCCTCCCACCTCACCTTACAGACAGCATGTTAAAACCTACACTATGATGTAAATACTGAACCAGAGGCAATGTCTGTGTTTAGAAAAGTAGGGCTGTGTCCTGACGCTGCAGTGGTATTTTAAACAACAGGGATTAAGGTTAATGGTATTTTAGAAGTATTTATATTTTATTAAACGTGCCAGCTTCCATCCAGGACAAAATGTTTGGTCTGGAGTTTCACACATTACCATCACTTTTTACACAATTTGGGGTTGCAAAAATATCCCCAACAGCACATCTGTTTCAATAATAATGATTTTGACGACAGCTGCTATATTAGATTTAAGTGAGACTGAGGCTTCACCAGCATTACTCTGCAAAAATTGGCAATGCAGTTCTGAACTAGTATTAAAACTAGGACTCTAGACTAGTACCAACCAGGTCTGACACAGGTCCGAAGCAGAGTTAAAGAGTTCAGTACTAGTTTTCGTATTGACCAGTATCTGGGTTTCGGTTTGTTGTGACAAGCCCACAGTTGATACATGTAAATACATATAAAGTCATTCTAATAATAAATGAGCCTTACCATAAAAGCCCAGAGAATAATAGTCCAAAGCATGGTGTTCAGTGGGGACTCTACACTGGTGTGAGGTGAGTGCTTCAGGTGAGGAGGAGGAAGAGGAGCACAGGGGGGAAGTTGCTGAGAGCCAGAGGAACTAATTGAAATACACGACAAAACAAATCAAACAATTGAATCAGGAAAATTTCTGTAACTGGCAGGTATTTATAGCCATCCCATTGTTCTCAACTTATGAACAACATTCACCCAAATGAAATGGGTCAGTGTTTGACTAATCGTACTTCTGATTTTTTTTTTTTTTTTCATAGACTATTTGTAAACTAAACTATAAATGTAAAACAAATAGTATGCAAAAATGACTTTTTTTGGAGCGTTTTTAAGCATGTTAGATTGTTGTACCGGGCAATTGATCCAAAGGTTAGTGGTTTGAATCCCACTCTCAACATATACATCATTGTTAAAACCTCCTTCTGCTCGCCCGTGTTTCTAAGTGATTGCTTTGGAGAGGGTTTATCACAGCGTATAACCCACTGCCCACACACTCATCAGTAATATGTTAAGTAAATTAGCTCTGCTGCCTCTGCTACTATAGTGATGTAACCGCGCTGAAAAGTGAACTGCCTTCATGATGCAAGAAATCCAGGGTTTGAGCTTGACTAACTCAGCTCAGCCATTTATCTCGCTTCGTCGTATATCCCTCAGTTTAGCAGCTCTGTTTGAAATGTGGTTGTGGGAGGAGTTTAGGTGTTGCACTGATAACTCCCAGCTGCTCCATGTGCTGCTGATGCTGACGGACAGTATCTATTTGCTCTTTCTGTGGCAGGCCTACTGTTTTGGGTGAGTCTGTAGAATGTAGATATATAAACGCTCTTTATTCAATGTGTTTTTACTGTGACTGTACGTAATTGCAGCTTGAATCCACTGAGCGGCGCTGTTCCCCCACAAATGCCACAATGTGCTTCCTGAGGTTGTTACAGTGTGAGCTTTACTACCTACAGTCTCATTTAAAAAGTGAAAAGTGAATGATGATAGACATTTTAAAAAAAAGTCTGCGTTAAGTAACTAGACACAATATTTCTTTCCAGCTCATGGTTTAAAGAAGGGGACAGATAACCATAAAGAGGGTTCAAACAGGGCCCGGGAGAGATCGATTATGAAGGGTAACAGCATTGTAACATGGCTTAAAGCGCACAGAATTCAGTTTGTGTAATATAAGACCTTTGACAGCGCAATATGATCATACTATGAGTCGGCTAGGAGAGGCGTTCAACTGCATGTAATAAGAAGCAGCCAGGAAAACATTAGACTCATATTTGGACTTTTACTCTCTCGTTTTCGATCAGTACATGTCTGTCCTTGATTACCTTATATAATTTAAAGTAAAGAGATGGTATTAGGCAAAATCAACTCTTTGGAGCTTTCTATCATGTTACAATAACATGCCTGAGGAGGTTTTATATGTCATACAAGCATGTTTGAGTAATTTCGGGATCTCTGGCGAGCTCTATTATCAGCACGATCCTATCTAAAGCTCATCCACCACATCACCCATGCTCCTGGACAGGAAAGAGCGTGATACAGCGAGGTGCAGTAGTTTCATTAGTGGGATGAACGCTGATGTGTTCAGGGTGGTTACCTTCAACAGCCTCGCTCCGGATTGGCTCTTTGGTTGCTATAATACTCGCGGTCGGTCCGGTGCCAAACGCTGTGGGTGACGTCACTTCCTCCCTTGGTTCACTTCTTTATACAGTCGTGCGATGTCACTCTGAAGGGGGAGTGAGTTAGCGGGTAGAAACAAAGGGAGGACAGACTCAGAACGTCAAAAAATGAAAGTGAAACTTATTGAACATGTTAATACCAACATATTTCAGTGTATATAGCAATTTTAAAACGATAAAAGGTAACTAAATATATAATGTTAGCAGTTATCGTCCAATAGAAATGTAATACCCTCTTCTTTAAATGAACAAACATTGAATATAAAGGCTAAAGCGTCTAAAAGTAGCCTATTTGAAACAGCCTGATAAATGCATTCCATAGAGTTATAATGGGATGAGGCTCAGATTGTGTCAGTGATTTCCTGAAGACACTTGTTCATGATGACCCACAAGAAATATGAGCATCCGTCTATGTGTGTGTGTGTATATCTGTGTGTGTGTGTGTATATCTGTGTGCGTGTGTGTATATCTGTGTGTGTGGGGTGAGAGATGGAGCGCCGCACACTTGATGGATCCTTTGGGTGCTCTGCTGTCACGCATTGCTTGTCGCCGTGGTGACGAGTGGCTTCCGTCTGCTGTGGTGGCGGTTGGCGGGCTCTCCCAGGGCTAATGCCAGATGCTAGCATGTGCAGCGCTGTTTCCCTGCCCGTCCGCCCTGGCTGGTTTCATCCTGGTGAGTCTGCCGGAGATAATGGACTGCTCACTGACTGCCCCCACACTCTGTTGGCCAACATGCAACAGACACAACATGTGCTTGGTCAAAGGAAGGGCATTGCAGATCAAAATTTAAAAATATGCATAAATCACTTCAGTAAAATTGGGTCAGATACTTGGGCTGAAGACTCTCTTAGACTTTCATGTGTCATGCCAGTTGACACAAGGCAAGGCAAGTTTATTTGTACAGCACAATTCGTACACAAGGTAATTCAAAGTGCTTTACAGAATAAGAAAGACACTGAAATCACACAAATCAATACAATTCAAACCTGTATACAGGACTTTAACCTGTTTTACTATCAGGACTTTAACCCTCACCGGGGACTCTAACCCCGTAACAATATTATGCACCGACCCCGTGCTTTTTTATTTTTGAGGGACCCAAAACTCCCCAGGGTAGCGTTGTACACACCCAGCTACACAGGGACACATCTGCCCACTACACCAGTCCACGGTGGGTCACAGGACTCAAACCTCTATACAGGACTTTAACCTGTTTTACTATCAGGACTTTAACCTGAACTTTGTGAGGGACTTTAACCCTCACCGGGGACTCTAACCCCCATAACAAGACCAACACAAAATCACCTGTGTGTGTGTGTGAACAAGGACCAAACTAAGAATCAAGTAAATAGATGCAAATCTAGTGTGCACTGGCCATTTTTCTTGTCTTGAAAATTTACCTTGATAAAGCCAGTATCAAACACTTAACTTTTGCTTTTGAGGATCTAAGCTTGAATAAAGGACTGGCTCATTCTAACCTCTATAAATACACATATGTGTCAGGATTTGGGTTTTTTTGTGTGTTCTGTGCTGTTTCCCCTCCTTCCTTCTGTGTTTGAGCCTGGAGCTGGGCAGAGTTTCTGGCTCCTCCCACACACACCTGCAACTCTCTATCTCTCTGTTGAGATAAAAGGACTAAGGACCCGACACTCGGGGCCAGATCGTCTTGTCACCTTCTGGTATTTCCACAAGTCGTCCTTCCTGTCATGTTCTGGTTTATTCGTCAGTGTATCCTCGTGATTTTGCTCCTTGGACTATTCGTGCACCGCAGCCTCTGATCCAGCTCACCAAGACCGGTACGAATCCCCACCGCCGATGCAGACCTCACAACCTCCTTTCACATTTTTGTGTTGTAAAAAAACTCTGTTGAACTGTTTCTCTGAGTTTGTATCTTTGGTCTCTCTGGACGTTACGATATGTCAATTATTCACTGTATCGCCCATTAGTCTATGGTCTTTGATTGGCCCTTTGCTTAGTCTGAGTTTTGTTATGTGGCCCTTGATGAAAAATGTTTGCTGTAGAGAAATGAGCTGCTAAACTGGGCAGTGAATGGACGACTAACGGGAGAGAAGGGAGAAGGTGTAGACCTATGAGAAACAGTGTGATTGGTCCACTCTTACCTGTAGCCATGCTTATAATTAGAAACAGGTGGCTGTAGTCAGGACAGTCCTGTGTGATGTCACCAACTACTGGAAATTGCAGTGGCCTCTGGAGGCAGCACACATTCAGTTTTTGACTCTTTTAGACCAGAAAGCTACAAATGGACCTATTTTGCACTAAAGTTGCCAAAAATGACTAGGAATTAGTGATGGGGAGTTTGAAACCTCATGAATCAATGAACCACTTTGATACTTCTGCCTCAGACTGTTTTGAAGCACTAAGTATAACTGAGAATAGCATTGTCTGCCAGAACTGCAGGTGACTGAAATACACTGGAAGAACCAAAACGAGGCCTCGCTGTAGAGGTCACGTGATCTGAAACACTCGCTCAAAACCTGCTTCAAAAGATGGAAACCTGTGTGAAGCTGTGGGTTTGAGCTTAACACCTCTGCTAGGAACAATAGATAGTGCTATTAAAACACCATATACACAGTGTAGCAGCGGAAAAAGTGGATTTAGTGTTTATCTGTGTAATCCTTCAGTCATCCAGCTCTGATCTGTAGCAAAAGAAAGAAAAATAAACTCTGTCAACTGGACAAAACATTATAGCAGTGAAGACGTTTGGCTGCTCATCCAAACCACTTCTCCAGTTCTGATGAGGTTACTGGTGGACACTGCCTTATATGGTCACGCCTTTTCTTCTAGGTTCAGATTCCCTGTGCTCCCTTAGATCTATGGAAGACCCACTTTCTCCACGTGTTGTTCCTCCTTCACATTTCCCTCTGTGTTTGTGGGCACCTATGTGTTGTGGAGTACGGATAACTCCAAATTTGTGCTGCAGTGGATGGTGTGAATCAAACAGCAGGTATTGGTCAGTGTGTGTGGGTTTCCAGAAGTCTTCTGGGGAGTGCCTGGAAATGAGGCCAATGCATCTTGTTTAAATTGTTCTATATATAAGTTAGCCATAAAGGACAAAACCCTGAGCCACAAACAAAGCAATGTGGTCCACCTCATTCAGTGTAGTGAAGAGTGCAGGGAGCATCACATTGGAGAAACTAAACAGCCACTACATAAGAGGATGTACCAACACTATCGCAAGAGCTCCTCAGGACCCCAGTCTGCTGTACATCTCCATCTCAAAGCCACTAACCACTCCTTTGAATATAGTGAGGTACAGATTTTACTGTAGATAAAGAAAAGAATTGGGTGTAGAGAGGAGAGTTAAAAACACATTTTTTGTTAGGAAAGACAATCCTTCCTTGAACAGGAATGGGGGCCTCAGATGTCATCTATCCCCTATTTATAACTCCATCCTCTGACCCAAAGCAAAACAAAGAGAAAAAAGACAACAATAAGGCTAGCCAGGTGTGCTAATAGGTGTGAAATCACTATTAGCAGGGGCTTGAATGACTATGCTAAGTAGGACTTAGGCACAGTGTGGTGTGTATGGGCATGTGTATGGATGATACACATACACTTTACACGCATGCACATGCACACGCACACCTGGTGTGTACGGGCATGTGTATGGATTTGGTAGGAATGTTATCGATAAATGCTATCTGCAATGTTGGGCCTACATCTTGCTTCTGCATCAACAGCTGAATCTTGTGATTTAGATTAACATGGGGGGTAAGCTCTTACAAGTTTTCTTACTTCTGCTTACTCCTTTTGAGCATTGTAAAAATGTGGATGTGCACTGTTTTATCTGTACTGACTTTGAAATTATTATATGCCTGCCTGCTCAAATAAATAACATTCATTCATTCATTCATTCATTCATTCATTCATTCATACAGTGCACAGTGAGGGTAGCACAATAGACCTAGTCTTTTAACAGAAACTGTAAATATAGGTGTGTTAGTTTCAGTGTAGTTAGCTCCTCCCTTCAGACAGATGTAAGGCAGTGTCCAGCAGTAAACTGAGCAGAGCTGGAGAAGTGGATTGGATGAGCAGCGAAACATCTTCACTTCATCAACATTTTGTCCAGTTGACAGAGTTTATTTTTCTTTCTTTTGCTCTAATTTAGTATTAAGTTTTACTTCAGATCATCATAAAATCTTGAGCTAGTCTTGGTCAGAATTACCTTAGCTGGAGGACTTTTACCAGTTGTGCATGTTTTGGGTTGATGGAGGTAACTGCAGTCCCCTGGAGGAAACCCATCCAGACACGGGGAAAAAAAACTCCTCACAAAAGGCCTGAGCCGCCTGCACGTCCAACCCACAGTCTTCTTGCTGTGAGGCGAGAGTGCTACCCACAGATTGACAGAGCCATTTAGGGCTGGGTCAAAAGCATTTTTATATTTTATTTTTGAAACATCATATGTTACTGTTGCTGTTTTAGCATTTTTATTTTTGAATTGTTTTAGCTGCAATAGAGCACACTGAATCAGCCATGACTCCAGACTGGCAGTATATCATTTTTTAATAATAATAATTTATAAATCTTTGAAAAACATTCCTCTCAATCTGCAACATAATCACATTATCATTACAACAAACATGTCTGTCTGCAGATGGACTGCTGGTCTGCTGGTCTGGCAAATCCAGACTGATATCTCTGTATTTTTAATACAGATGGATATCAGTCTGGTCCCCACGTCCTCCGCCGGGTCTCAAAGCCAGAACCAAACATGATCGTCAGATAGTTTTTGTTTTTTTGTTTTTTTTTTCAGCAACACATGTAAAACTGAGGAGATCATTGGACCCATCATTTAAAATTTATATAAAATTGATCTCATCTCAGATTAACAGAGTTTAGTGCTTCGCTCATTCGTTTTGCAGAAATAGCCAAACCTCCTTGTCAAAGAGAGGAAGAAACTACTGGGAAAATCAGATGCCAGAGCGGGGCAGTCGGTGACAAACTGTGGTTGTGTCTTTGGGCAAGACACTTCACACATTGCCTGGGATGAATGTGGTGTGTGAGTGTTGATGGAGGGAGGATGGGGCCAATGATGCAGACGGACCATGCATGTCCATGATTGGCTAATCCACCTGTCCCATCTGAACTTTCCGGGAAATTCACCGGTGACTAGGCTCATAGTATGTTTTGTAAAGTATTGGAGAAGTGTGTATCCTGGATCGAGGCAACTCCAAATTGTTTTAGCTGCCATAGAATCACTGAATCAAGCATTACTCAAGATCGGCAGTATATCATTTTTAATCCTAATTATAAATCTTTGAAAAAAACACTCTATCTGTAATAAAATCCCATAATCATTTCAAAAAACAGCCCTCCCTCTTCACTGCAGACCACACACAGCTGCTGATGGGACAATAAATGTAATTTTATATAGTCTATTTCTGAATCAAAATGGTTAAAAAAGGAGCCAAGATGTTCAGAATTCCTCATTGAAATGAAGCACTGACCTAAATAAAAAGAAAAAAAAAGTATTTATCTATTTTCAGTTTGTTTTATGATGATTTTTCTCTCTTTCTTTCTTTCTTTCTTTCTTTCTTCCATGTGTAATATTCTGTGTACTATCATGACTGAACGGTTATATTGATGAAATAACGAAGAAAAATAAGTCTGGACTGGTGCTGCGCTGTGCCGGGCTGAAAAACCGCTCTTCTTCCTCCTCTACTCCTCCTCATCATCACTCCATCTTCTGCACGCCACGTCCCACCGTAAATTCAAGCGCTCGTTCTGTCCTGCTTGGTTGTTGTCATCATTGGCCCATACAAATTCAAATGCTAATGTCGCCCGCTCCCTACCTGCTGCAGGGTAAAAGGGCCATCAGTCAGCGCACAACGAGCACCTCTATGCAAATGCAGGGGACACAAAACATGACCTGATTTCCATTCCGGCGCCAACACAGCACCGCGACGTAAACTCAAGTGTCATCCGGAGCGTTCTATTTTGGTGCTTGATGTAAAAGGGAAGAGAGGGTGAGCATGGCACTGTTTCAATTTTCAATTTCTGTGCCTTCCAACATCATTTGTCTCTATATGAGCAGCAGCTGGGGCCCCATAACTGAATTTCAATACCTCAAAAGTCTATAAGGGTATAAAGTGGCATAGTGGTTAGTTCTACTGTCTAGCTGATTTCCTTAAAGAAGACATATTGTGCTTGTGTCTGCTGTATAGTTATAATCTATGACACCTGTGGATCATTGCGTTGTACTTTGGACATTTTAAATTGCAATATCGATCTAAAAAAGACTTAATAAAAGGAACGAGTCTGCTGGCGTATGCGTTAGAAAACTGCAGTGGGAGCTGACATCACCGTGAAAGTCATTACGACAAAGACCTGCGAAGTTGTCAGCACCTTCGATGAATAGTGAGTAGCAGATTTTTTTTTCATTTGGTACTCAATGACGATGCAACGCTGCCGAATCCTGCTCGTCACAGATTAAGAAAACTAAATTGGACAACGCAGTAAGCACAGAGCAGTGGTTATATACCGGTTGTGGTGAAAATGGGAGAAAAGGCAAAATAGCGTCTTGAAAAGAGACAATTAAAGATTGCTCAAACATGCACGAATCAAATCCAACTTCGGGTGAGTAAATGTTAAGGGTACAACACTAGAACATGGTTTAAAAACTCTGAAAAGTTGATTTTGCAGAATAGGTCTGATTTAATACATTTTGTTGAAGAAAACTATGTATAGTATGTATGGAACAAATGCATTCTATATTTATATGAATTGATTAATTAAACAGAGCATGATAGCTTTGGCTAATAAAGTTCTTTCTATTATGTCAAATGAATGAAAAAAAACATGGACCTATTAAATTAAAAGAAGAAGGAAGGAAGGATTACACACCAGCTGGTGACAAGTATCAGCAGTGTGTGTGCTCTACATGCATTAAATCAGGTTGGTGCAGGCTGTGTGGGCTGAGAGGCTGTATTTGGTCGCTTTGGCATCTCTAGTCCTGTGGATAGTTGCAGTAAATATGAGCTGCTGGTTCAAGTCCCAAGGCCACGGTCCACCATCGCTGTCGGGTCACTACCATAGACTGTATAAAGAACTAAAAACCATCTACTGCTTCCCTAACAACAAGCCCTGGATCACGAGTGAGATCAACACAGCAACAACAGAGAAGGGTGGAAGGGAGTCTTTACCATCACAGGTTACAAGAGAAAGAACTCTGTAACCATAGATGGAGATGAGGGAAGAGCCAATGAGTTCAACAGGTTCGTCAAAAGGTGTGACACAGGAGCTTGTTCTACCTTCTGCTCTCCCTTCACCTCAGCAGCTTTGACATCTTCTCCTCCATTAACCTCTCCACCTCCATCATCATCAGAGACTCAACCCTCAAAGTCTCCACTACCATCACCTCCTCCTCCTCCTCCTCCTGTGTCCACATCATTGTGTCCAGGTTCCTCCACCAACAGCCCTGCTTTAGAGACGGCTGGTTAACCTCAGTAGTTTTCACCTCTCCAGTGACGTGCGGTCAGGCACCTGCCTCACCTGTCATTACAGAGAAAAAAATAAATGAAATGGTTATATTTATCCAATGATTTGCACTATAAAGTTATTTTCTAACTTTGCAATTTAATTCTTTTTACGCAATTTAATTTTTACATTTACCGTTGAAATCCTGGGAAGAGACGCGAGGTGAGGCACCGGCCGTTCATGCCTCACCACGGACTGACTGTGCTGTAGCTCAGCTCTGCACTCTGCTGCTTTAAGCGGCTGTGAAAAGGTGCCAGGTGAGGCACGCAGTTACCCTGCCTCATGTTAGGGGGCGCTCGTGAGCCCAGGGATTCTTGTAGCTCCCGCAGGGGCTGCAAACTACAATTTAGAGTTAGCAAGTCAGCTTTAATAATTCACTTTTTTCTTCATGTCTGGCCCTACTTTTTAAATGGAGGAAGATACATATTAAAGCTCAAGCAGTTTTCTAAACTGGACTTTCGGTCAAAGCAGGAGGTTATAAATAAAGACCAACGCTAAAGGAGCTAAATGGTTTGCTCCAGAAGACGGGGCGAAAGACTCGCTCTTTTCAAACAGAGACGTAGAAAATGGTAAGAAATTTAATGACTTCAATCCATTGAACATTGAAGAAACAGAATGAGGATAAAAAAACCAATATAAAACCAGCTTTTTATTTCATACTATTAGAGCTATTTCTTACGGACTTCGGAACTTTGTTTGATTGTGACGACATCAGTGCTTCACCAGCCACGAACCTCACCGCACGTCCCTGCACCTCTCATTCACATTATGAAAATACCTCTCATATTATGAAAGGTTGCTAATGAGAATCTTAAGATCACAGACTAAACATTCTCTAGATCCCCTACAACAAATATATTGGGTTAGGGTTAGCCTAACCCTATTGAGGATGCTGTACTATATCAGCATTCAACTCCATCAGACCACCTATTCTTTGTGAAAAACTTAGGAGTCTGGGGGTGGACTCGTTCTTTATCACATGGATCTCTGATTACCTCACAGGCAGACCTCAACTGTGGAGTGCTGACATAAAATGTAGTATGTCAGGTTGGGGAACTGTGTCTCAGAAACTGCTATTAGTAGCACAGAGTCTCCTCAAGGCACTGTTCTTGCTCCAAACCTTTTCACGATACAACTGACACTACTGATTTTAATTATACCTCTGAGTCCTGCCACATTCAGAAATTCTCTGATGACACAGCAATAGTGGCTTGCATCAAAAATGGACAAAAAGAGAAATACAGGAGTCTTATAGAGATAGATGGACCCAAGAAAAAAGTTCAAATTCATTCTAAACACCTCCAAACAAAAGAGATGGTCATTGATTTTAGGCGCGACACATCTCCAATGCAAACTGTGACCATCAGTGGGGAAGACATTGAAATAGTGTCCACCTATGGGGGGGCGTCTGATAACAAGCGGGACTGGTCCATGAATACAGATATACTTTATAGCACTTCTGAGAGCAGTCTCAGAAATAGGCTAAAAAAACTACTAGGGCTGGTTCAACTATAGGATGTAGGTTAGACACTCTGGTTGAGTAGTGGAGCAGTGGGCACTCAACAGGATGGCTGCTACACCGAACAACCGGACCATCCCCTGAATTTGGCTTTTGAACCACAGAGAGCGTGAATGTGCATGTAGAGAGTGGATATCTGAGATCACTGAGCTGCAGGACAGAATGCCACTAAAACTCTTTTTTCCCGACTGCCATAAGATTGTACAATCAGGAGGTTTATGGCAAATGAAGATTTAAAGAGACCTACAATCTGAATTTCCGCTTGGGCATAAACAGTCTTTTTTTATTTGATTTGATCATAGCAACCAAAGAGCCAATCTGGAGCAAAGTTTTACAAGACAATACCCAGTGGTGCAGGCGCTTAGCAACACTGCCAATCAAACCCACTGCTAACGCTACCTCAGGGAAATAAGGCGCCTGATTTGTCTCTTATTAATGTTCATATGTTGAGTTACAAACACAATAACAAAATAAAAACACCAGGATTTACTTTTATTTATTTATTTGGTTGGGACAAAGCATGTTAATGAACAGACATGACAGACATGAACGTAAACGTATTATAACCAAAGGCTAATTTTGATCCATTTTCCTAAGGACTGGGGTCACAGAGGGGTCAAAATAAAAATTGCACAATTCCCATAGTTGCACATTCCACATATTGTACAACCCACATATTGCACATTCCACACACTGCACATTCCACACATTACACTCATTGCACCATCCAAAATATTACACATTCCACTCACTTCACAGTTCCCACAATTGCACATTACATTGCATTGCACAGACCCCATGGATCAGTGGGTTAATACAGACATTTTAAGACCAAAATGACAACCCTGACAGCAGCATTTACAAAGAGAGGAGCAACATTTTTCTAGTCTAAAGTGAATTGGAGTCAGAGTCGATGGAGCCGGAAGAGCGTCCATGATCACTTCCTATTTGGAATACGCCGGCTAGCAGGTTAGCTATGTCCATTTACATATACAGTCTATGGTCACTACTGGTAAATACACTATCACTCTATAGTGTCAGGAAATATTTGAATGAATGCTAAGGCTAGTATTTAGCACCTTGCATCTCATCATTGGTTTAACATTAGGCTCACCAAAAATTCTACGAGGCGTGATGTCACAATCCCGAGCTCTATTGACCAGCAGACATACATACTAACGGCAGCCAGCGCCCCACAGTTGAGCAGATGTTGTGGATGCCAGTACTTGGATGCTGAGCAGGAAGTGGATGCACCATCTCAAATGCGCTCCCATCTGTGCCTGTGTAACCTCCACATGGCCCCTGTCACAGAGGGCCTGCTGGATTTGCTCCATGTAAATACAGTGCTGTAATCCTAAGTGAGGGGCAGCAGGGGGCAGCGGGCTGGGCGGCAGATGGTCAGAGAGAGAGAGAAGTGTTCACCAACATGATCTAGGCGCGTTCGGATTGGCCTCCTGTGCATTTAGTGCCTGTTGATCTGTGGTGAGATGTTATACTAACATGAAAACTTAGCAAGGACGTTATGTGTCATTGATAGGCTGTAAAATCCAATATGAAACAGTAATGCAGGTTAGTCAAGACAGGGAAAACTCCCCAATGTTGACTTAATTCTTGAATATAAAAAAGGAAATGTCTCGATGCCACCTGCTTGGGTGGGGTTAATGTCCCACGGTATGGGATTAAACGTATCTATCTATGTGTGTATATATATATATAATTTAATCAATCAGACTTGTTTTAAGTGCTAAACATCTCTGGAAAATATTATTTCTCCTGAGCGAGGTCACCTTTCCAAAGATCAGACTTCCAACTTGACCTGCTTCTCTCCCAGTAGTCTCCATAGTCTCTTTTCCACCAACACAGTTCGCTTGGTGCTGCCTTGTAGCAGGTCTGTTTGGTTCGGCTTTCTCCAACTGAGTTGTGTTTCCTTGTCCCAAACACGGCTCCAGGTCCAGGGAAGGTTTATTGGCAGCTTTGTCTGTATTTATTTCACTTCTTTCCACCTCTACGCCATGTTTAAGCTTTCTTTATGTAATGCAGGTGGTTTGGCTCATGCTATATGTATTACACACTCAAAATATAGTATTTTCTATCTCTGTATACGAGTGCCGTGGATAAACAGGAAACAGCTGTTGCAGTTGTGCTTTGTTTTGCGACAGATATTGGCTCAATATATAAAGTTGCCATAACTGGAAATACGGTGGTTTGACAAGATCAAGTCAGTGTTTGGTGAGAGATTATTATTTAATGTCTATATCTGCTTTTTTCCATCTTGAGTCTGTGTTCTCTCTTGCCTCTCCTTAGCTAAAGTGGTCTGTACTGCACTGGCTCCCTCTGGGAGCTCATACACTTCAGGGTCCACTTCGCGTCCCCTCAAATGGGGAGGTACAGTTCATAACAGTGAGGACAGTGGAGACACATGCAGTCCATACTGATCCGCTCCAAACTGAACCAATGGAAACGAGGCTCATGACATTCTGGGCCAGTGGGAGCCGACCATCAGATCCCTCATCCAGAAGACCCAGTAGAGGATGTACTTCCTGTGGAGGGCAGCTGAGAAAAGCCAAGCTTCAGTCCAGTTGATGGTGCAGTTCTACATGGTCATCATTGACCAATCCTCACCTCTTTCATCATGGTGTGGTGCACCGGGGCCACTGCCAGGGACAGACATAGACTGCAGCAGAGCATTATGTACTCTGCTGCTAAGAAGATGATCAGCTACAGCCTCCCATCTCTCCAGGACCTGTGCGTCTCCAGGACTCGGGTGTGAGCAGGTTGGATCACAGCTGACTCTTCTCCCCCTGGACACGGAGTATATGAGGCCCTCCCCTCGGAAAGGAGGCAATAGAACCTCTCGCCACAAGAACAGTTTCTTTCCCCTCTGCTGTTGGACTCATGACTCACTCTATAACACCTGTCACTAGTTACTGTCACTTTAAACAAATGTAACGAACCTACTTTCACTGATCTTGAAGGTTTTGCACTGTTGTTGTTCTGCCCATGTTCTGTTCATTTTATATTTGTATCATAATCTATTTTACCTTATTTTAATGCCTTCTCTTTATTTTATTGTAGTTATTATTTATTGTTTTAAATGTTGCACCATAATACCAAAGAAAGTTCCTAGTTTGTGAATTCAGTTCACTGGAAATGGCAATAAAACTGATATGGATTCATTTGCTCTCAAACTAAGAATCGGCCTTCTGAGTACCACTAGATTTAAACCCAAATTAGGCCTAAATGGTTTAGAATGAGATTATACCATGGTTAAGGTTCCTTGCAAATCAATCAATCAACAGGTAGGTGACAGAACCTCCCCTAAAAAAGTTCCATAGTCCAACTTTAATTGTTGTCTCCTTCACCAGCAGAGGTCACAAAACAATTGTGTTGCGTTATGCCCTTCTCATCTCCTTCAGTCTCTTTGTCCTCTCCACAATCCCATCTCGTCACGTCATTAGCGAGCCTCCGCCTAATGAATTTCTTATCTGTCAGAATTCACTTGTGATAAGCCTTATTGTTTTTTCGCTTCGGTGTTTTCCCTGCTCTCCAAAGGCAGAGACGTGTGTGAACAAAACAGCGTGACAGGAAGATAGTTAGACTCACAGAACGCCACTAGAGATCTCGCCAGACGAAATGCTTTTGGCTCTGTATCATGAAATATTTAAAGAAAACACATTTTGCATTCTTGTGGCTGTTCCTTTTAAACATGCTTTTGGTCACCTTGGGCTAAGTTTTTCACGTTTTCTAATTATAGGACGGTATTGTGCAAAATCAACTTGGCTCTTTCTACCACGTTATAAACATTGTTCCCTCATCAAAAACATGCCTGAAGAGGTTTTAAATGCCATCTATGCATGTCTGAGTAATCTAGCGATCTTTCCCAGACACTATTCGCACCATTCTTACGGTTATTAGTACGATCCAAAAACAAACCTGCAACTTATCCAACATTTTAATACATTTTCAAAACAATAAAAGCTAACACGGTGATGTACATATGTGACGTGTTAACAGTTAATACACCATAGAAGTGTAATACCCGTTCTTTTAAATAATGTCTACTTTTGGAAACAGTAAAACTATAAATCCATTTCCATTGAGGCTTTTAGGCACTGGAGCTCTGAGAATGAACAATGGGAAACTAAACAAACATCAACATGAATGCTATGCTAATACAGCAATGCGTTACACTTTTCCATGTATTTGAACAAAATTTGTATTACCCAGAAACGATATATTGTATAAGCAGCACTTGAAGTCTAAATAAGTCCGCTGTGTGCTGCTGTATGCACCAAATTATGAAGCGTTTTATTGTCCGAGAATCGTGAAGTGCATATTAGCAAGTTAGTTGTTGTTAGCTTAATCCATAGACTGTATAAAGAAATGGACTAAGTGAGTGTTACGTCACCCATAGCGTTTGGCTCCAGTCAAATGCTCATCAAGGTTAGCGGTTATAGGGGCAGATCCGACCGTGAGTATCCCAAGAGTCAATCCGGAGCGAGGCTGTTGAAGGTAACGCCCCTTCCTGTCCGCACCGCTGGTTTAGCACGAAGTGGGAGCTTAGCAACGTTGTCGATCAAACCTGTTGCTAACTCTAGCGGGAGTGACTTCAGGGATAGAAGGCGCCTGATTTGTCTGTGATTAATGTTCATATCTTGATTTATGGACACAATAGCAAAATAAAAATACCAGGATCATGAAGAGCGGGTTAATACGAATACAGTTTTAAAACCAAATTGAGGAGACTCACTTCAGCAGTTACAGAAAGACGGTTGACAATTTAAACTCCAATGTAAAGTGAATTGAAGCCAATATCGATGGAGCAGAAAGCGCAATCATGATCACCTCCTATTTGGAACACATAGCACGTTAGCTACGTCCATTTATATATACAGTCTATGGTTTAATCACTCTGGTGAGTAAAGAGAGTTGTTATAAACTAAAGGTAAATGAGGAATAACTTTGGAGGACAGAAAAAACAGTTTAAAGTGAACTACCTCTGTTTATCCAGTTTTCATGATAGTAAAAATCTGGTAGAGCATCATTTAAAACTGTGCAAAAGTGCAGATTTTACCTGTGACGCAATAATTTGGGCAAAATGCAAACAAGAATTTTTGAGTAATCAGAAACGACGACTTTGGATTAAGCAAAAAAACCAACTCCAGGTATGTTTTTGAAGAGGGGACAGCAGTATAACAAAAACACATACATTTTGCATAATGAGTCCTTCAAAGGATGGTGCGTATTTAGGAGCGTAAAGAGTCTGTGGGCTGGAGGAGCGATGGCGGCGCACTGAGAGGGAACATGGAGAGGCGCTGAGACGAACAGGTGGTGGGACTGACAGAAGAGGAGAGAGCTGGAAGGAGAACAGAGAACAAAGTGCCATTAGATATTGTTTGGAAAAGGGAGGTATATATTTTTAGCTTTCTTTGTCTTGTATCCAAAAGCTACTCTTCCAAAACCAACTGTAGTGTCCTGAATTTGTGTGCACACTACAACACAGGGCTCAAGTGGTTCCTACAAACACAGAGGGAAAAATGAAAGAGGAACAACACGTGGAGAAAGCCCTTTTCTGCTTGTGGATATCCAAAATGGACCTTCAATAGAGATAAAAAACAGGACCACAAGGAATCTGAATGTAGAAGAAAAGGTGTAACCATTCCTTACACAGCTGGTGTGTCTGAAAAACCTTCAGACAGCATGAAATCCCAGTGTATTTCAAACCTGCAAACACTTTAAGACAGAAACTGGTTCACCCAAGGGACAAAACCGTGAGACACAGACAAAGCAATGTGGTCTACTCCACCCAGTGTAGTGAAAACTGCAGTGAGCGTTACTAAACAGCCACTATATAAGAGAACAACACCGACACAAGAGCTGCTCGGGACCCCAGTCTGCTGTGCATCTCCATCTCAAAGCCACTAATCACTCCTTTGAAGATAAGAGGTGCAGCTAAAGACCCTGAAATTTGGTGAATTGGTAGAACTTGGTATGTTAAAGGTCATGTATAAAGCACATCAAAAAGCATTACCTACTAATCTACAAAGACTATTTATCAAAAGACAAAGTTGTTATAATTTAAAAGGAACTGAAATCTTTAAAAAACCCAAGTTTAGAACAACAACAAAGGAAACGTGTATTTCAATTAAAGGTGTTGGCTTATGGAACAGTCTAGATAAACAAATCAAAACTTCAAAATGTATTAAATCATTTAAATATAAGGTCAAATACTCTCTGCTGCAAAAGTATGAAAAGGCTTAGTAATTGCTGTTGTTTACAGGTAATTACTATAATATTATGAATTGTTATATCATCCAAATTATGCTGTATTTTAGCTGCACGTGTCAGCTGTGTGTCACTTAAAAAAGAAAGAAAGGGGGAAAAAAATCGTAATTGTAAATATCCTTTGTAAAAAAGGGGCAGATATATAAGTTATAACTTCTTAGTGTTAGAACAAAACACTTTTTTATGTTTACTATAAATGAATGAAATAAACTAAATAAAAAAAGAGGAAAGACAATCCTTCTTTGAAAAGGAATGGGGCCTTAGACCTTTCTCCTATTTTATAACTCCATCCTCAGACCTATATCTAAACAAGAAACATGATAGTGCTAGCCAGTATGCTAACAGTTGTGAGAGCACCCTTTAGGGGCCTGAATGATTATGCAAAATATAACTCAGGTACAGTTCACATTTGTTACTTTCAGTGTAGTTAGCTCCGCCCTTCAGACAGATATAAGGCAGTGTCCAGCAGTAATCTGACCAGAACTGAGGAAGCGGCTTGGACGAGCAGCGAAAACTCTTTGCTTAAATAACTTTTTGTCCAGTTAACAGGACTGAAATGTTCTTTTACTGTAGTATCCTGAATGTTTTAGCTCAACTTCACCCTTGGAAATTACACAAAAAGTGGCTAAGGATGTAACCCAGGTTGCAGTGTGGGCATGAAACGATGGAGCGAAATTGAGTGTTACGATTATCACGGCCAAAATATTTGTGATTACCTCATTAAAAACCCATGACATCACAAAGTGGGACAGAGTGTCGCACATTCTGGTGATGTAATGGCGATTATCTTTGTTGGAGATTATCACGATTAAATAAAAATGTCTCACGAATAATTACTGTGCACCTAAACTCAAAGGTCGGCGGTGTTTTTGGTCTTTGTGTGAGTGTGTTGATGGCCAGAGAACTGTTTTTGAGACTCTAATAAGGAAACAGCAAATTGTGTATTCACGTGACACCAGCAGAGGGCGCTAGACATTCATCAGTGGAAGCAAAGAGAGAGCGATCCAGGACAGTGGAGCATCATTTCACTGTAAATTGCAATATTGATTGAGACTTCTTGTAGAACTGACAAGCCCCGCCTCCCAATAGTAATCTTTCAGCGTATTTAAAATATTTTGTATTGTTGAAAAATGGCTCCGTGACATTTTTGACCCCTACATGTTTGACGAGGGCTGTGGCCGAATGTCCACCCAAGCCTCTTAACCTTCATTCACTCCAGAGCACTCTTTATCTGTATCGTGCACTATATTAGGGCTACGTGACTCTGGCATCTGGGTGAAAAAAAGTCTAAAGGCTAAACTCCGATTTCTGTCTGACATAATGATCAGATTGTACCAGCACACAAGTATTTATGGACTAATAACAATCATACAAGTTTTTCTCAAGCTGGATCTGACGTAAACGGGCTGGATTTTTACATTTTTCTCTGAGACGTGGAAATTATCGCTCTTTTAACAGCTCAAGTTAAGGTAAGCTAACTAAACTAACGCTAGCAACTTCACACAGCAACAGTGTTTTATTCATAATCAGGATCAACTGTGCGATTAACCAGTGCTTCTATCTACTTCATTCAGTGTCCAGTTAAACACCTAAGTCTCGCAATGCATTGTGGTCTACATTGACTATTCTAGTGACCAACAATGCCCTTTATTTTTAAGATGCATTGTGGGAAATTTAGAGTGCACTACTTTTTCACCAACTGGACATTCAGACACCACTGAAAATGGCAAAATAGTGCCCCCTACAGGGAATAGTTTCGACATTCGGACATTGCCCAAGATTTTTTTAATAGTTGAAATTAAGTACGGAGCAGTGGGTGGAGACAGGGGGTAGGTGAAAACAGAAATTTCCTGCCCGCTAAAGCGTCAAATGCAGGTTAATACAAGACAAATATGCACGAATGGATAAAAAATATTAAGCTAAAAATGAGGGAACGCCGTTGTAATATGGTTAAAACCTCAGGCTTTCTCAAATACATGAAACTACACAACTCCCATTGTATCTGGCATCGGATACTGTCATTGTGTCCTTGGGCAAGACACTTCACCCTCCTTATCTCCAGTGATTATGCAGTATGAGCAGAAATGGACAAGCACTAGTGAGCATATAATTAGGTCGCCTGGCGGGTCAGAACCACATACTTTGACCAAACTTTCCAAAGAACCGTATCCCCGGAACGCCCAGATTCCAGAGGGCGTGACTGACAGGCGGATTAACCAATCAGAGACACGCATGGTCCGTTCGGGATAATACAAACATGGCGGATTAAGAGTGCAAAAGCAAACCGAAAAAATAACACAAAGGGCTGAAAACCAGTGTGTATTTCTCTTATTTATCTCAAGTTAAAAAAAAAAAAAAAAAAAAAAAAAAAAAGTTATGTAATTTGTCTTCCATATTTGAGAGACAGAAGCTACTCTGATCAGCATGAGTGGGAACTGCTTGAGAGATTGTTTTAAGCATTTATTCTGTCTGCTTTTTTTTTTTTTTGTTTAATATTGCTTTTAAACCCCCTGTCCCATCTCGTTACCTTGGCAACGGGTCACACGCCTTTACCCACCAATACCAGGGGCCCAGGACGATGAAACAATAAAACGGCCAAAATATACGTGGCTCCTTAATGCACCACAAGTTTCACATACAACAATAAAGCAGAAGTCCGCCAGTCTTATATTTTTAGCTTTTGTTAACTTTTAATTACACATTTATTTAGTCTATTATGCACATTTTATTTGAACTTAATATATTGTATAACTGTCTGCCGGTTTTAATTGGTTTTATTGTTCACACCAGCTTCCAGACAGCACACAAGGTGAAAAGGAAATTACTTAAACATATTCAGAAATATTTTATTGAAAAGGAAAGTACTTTTAATTTAAGGGGTCTGCATCTCTTCAAAGTGGACGGGGTCTGTGCAGCAAGGTAAACTTTTGTATTTTGGTTTGTGAAGTCAAAAATATGGAGCTGTATGAGTGAAGACCCCAAAAAAGCCCCAAATATGAAAGATATTCAAGTAATTATAGCTAAGAATGTAGAAGAAGGAGATTAAGTCAATGTGTCCTTATGAAACTTGAAAATGCAGTTTTTTATTTTGTGAGTGGAAAAAGTAACTTGTTAAAATGGCAGAAGAATGAGTATTGCTAAAGTGGAATTGAAAAAAATGGGATGGGAAACATGGGAAATTTTAAATATTCATGTACAGTATTTTCTGGACTATAAGTGACACTTTTTCATAGTTTGGTACACAGATGCAATTTATATGTGAAAATATATGTTTTTTCTTCATTTCTATGCATTTTTTGGCTGGTATGACTTATAAAAAATACAACATATCTTTTTATTATTTGAAGATGCCATTTATCACTTTTGTCATTTTAAACTTATCGTACCTGCTCATTTATTGCTCTCACTCTCATGTTTTCAGTTCAATAATCAAAATAGGCTTTGCGCAATAGTCTGTATAAAGAAGTGGACTGAGGGAGTGTGACGTCACCCACAGCGTTCGCTCAGGGGGCCAATTTGGAGCCGATTTCCACGTTTGGAATTCCGACCGCCAGTATCATAGCAACCGAAGAGCCAATCACGAGTGAGGCTGTTGAAGGTAACGCCCCTTCCTGCCCCCACTGCTGGTTTGGCACGGAGTAGGTGCTTAGCGAACTCAGGGAAAGAAAGAGCCTGATTTGTCTTTTATTGATGTTCATATCTTGATTTACAGACACAATAGTGAAATAAAACCCCCAGGATCTTGTAGCGTGAGTTAATATAAACATTTTAAGACCAAAATGAAGTGCGTCCATGCTCACTTCCTGTTTGGAACTATTAGCAGGTTAGCTACGTCTATCTATATTTTTGTAGTTTTTAACATGTTGTCAGTGACATCCACCCGCAGCTCCGCGTCCTCTACCTGATTTTTAAATATTTATTCATTTTACCACGATTCTTCAAAAACCTCATAGAGATAAAACTGCACAGGAAGTAGTGACGCTAACAGTGAGGTTGCCAGGCTCTATTGTGCACAGAGCCTATTGAATTGGATTGAATTAAGTCGGGCACAATAACTAAGAGCTGTGGTTGGATGGTCCCAAGTTTCTATGGTTATTGGTCCGGTTCCAGGCCCATTCAAAGAGGGACTGGCTACTCAAGCAAGTGATCACAGTAACCCCAGCACCGCGAAACACAATTCAAACAGGAATACACAGACAGATCTGACAGCAGTTTAAAATGACATGATGAGCTCCCGTGGGCATTGGTAAAGGCTGTTGTTTGTCGGAGTCGTTCCCCCGGTGCTGGGCTTTGGCAGGATGAAGAGGAGCTGATTAAAGGCACAGAGACAGTGTAAAGAAGGAGGAGCACACAAGGACAGCGGCGCAGATGGAGGTGTTCTGCTCCAGAGAGTCCTGCTCCTCCCACTCGTATGTCTGCTGCGTGCTGTGTGAGGGTGGGGCATGGAGACGTCACAGCCTCCCTCTGGACTGTTTTAGGGACCGGGCGACCTGTCCAAAAGACACTGGGCCCTTCGGAAGCACCCCGATATGGACACACCGACAACACTCACCATGGGGCTGATTGAACTGACAATAAATGCAATTTCATTTGTTTAGCACAAGTGACTGATTAGTAACTGGTGGTGTAGCGTAACAAAGTAAAAGTAGTAAAGTACTGAACTGTATTGCTCCAGTATCTGTACTTTTACTTAAGTAACAAAACTGAGTACCTCTTCCCCTGGTTGGGCTTTTTTTTTTTACAATTAACTAATATGCAAAGTATATTAAAACACTTAAAATAGTTACATCAGTGCCCAAATATACATGTAACACTCACACTTTCTCTCACTCACCAACTGTCATACTACTTATTTACAAGTGGGTGCAATTTTGACTCATTTTCAGCCGGTTCTTAACCCTAGAGGTGAACATTTTTAACTAATATTCTTTATTTCAATGGGCAGTGAGTTCCACAGTTTGCAGCTCTGGTATGAAAAGGCCGACTGTCCAAAAGAGGTGCTGCATTGTGGGGTTTTACAGTTCTTGTTTGCGGTGCCTCTTGTCACTCTGGTGCTGTTTAGTCTTTGTAGAAATGTACTGAGTGATTCTGGGGCCAAGTTATGAATACACTTAAAACATAATTTAAGAAAACATAAACTAGTCAAACTTTCGAAACTTAATCGATTATATTTTTTAAGGATGTGCTGTTTAAAACAATGGAACAGATGACAGAACCTTGACTTCCATCATAAAGTTGCTTTGTACATTAAACTTTATGTTTCATGTATTATATGTAAATGCGTCATTGTTGAAATGTCTCACACGTGTCTCATTTTCTGTTTTACACAGAGTGAGCCGAGGGAGACCGGCTAAAGACTGCACCAGAACACCAGGAGATGTCTTCAAACTCAACCAAGATTCTTCAGCCGCTGCACACAAACTCCACACATCACCTCGGAACCGTGACCGACCTGCTGCAGTTCTGCTCAACTACGACCCTTAAAGAGGTCATAGTAAAGCTTAGGACCTTGTTATAAGAGTTTTGTTAAGTGTAGGACTTTGTTGTAGAGTTAAGATTAGAGCCTCGTTGTAGGATTCTGATTAAGGTTAGGGCCAGAGAGTGTTTAGGTGGTATGGATGTACTTTCAAAAATATCTTTTAAATGTGAGAAAACAGCGCTGTAAGAACATGAAGCCCCTTTTCTCCCAAACTTTCTAAGAAACATGGGACCACTGGGCTGTGGGAACATGGGCATGCTCCCAGGTCAACCACATGCTGAAGATACTGGATGGAAGTAGCAGACATAAAGCAAAAGATCATCTGCCGTAATGAATAGGACGAGAGAGAGTGTGCGAGCAGAAGGGATAGGAGGTGTGAGATGTGAGCAGAGACTTGATTTGTTTTTGGCCCACATGGCAGCAGCAGCACAGTAAATGCGTTTACCAGCCGCAGCGTTAGCATTAGTGCCAGTCGGGCGCTCGTGCAGAGGAACAGGACCAGTCCATGAGGCCTTCTGTCTGGTCCACATGTCCCACAGCCCGGGCCACTGGACTGTGGAGCTCCGTATGTCTGCGGTCTATCCTCCATCCACTGCTCACACTTTCACCAACTGCATTTAGAGGTTTATACTGGAGTTGCAGTTTAAAGGGCCCACGCTATTTTCTGTATGTAGCCAGACTAATAATAAAGGGTTACGCGAATGTGTGAATGAAACAAAACACAATTCCAGGTAAGTTTTTGATGAAGTAACAACATTCTAACACGGCTTAAAGCTCACGAGAGTCAACTTTGCAAAATATATAGACCTTTCAAGAAACCAGCTCAAGATTTTTTTGGGGGGAAAGTTGGGTTTCTTGTAGGCACTAGTTCTCCTGATCACTCCCTCTCATACAGTGAAGTTCACAGAGAACTCAGAGTACGCTAAACAACCAAATTCTAATTATCTTTGCCCCAAAACCCGTCAGATCACTTTTGTTCCAGACCATACACACACATCAAAGAACCAAATAGGCCTGGACAGGGCTAAAGGTTGTTCATGTGCATCTAATAATGTAGGAGCCATGATGAATTACATACATACTACTCACATGCTCTTTGCTCTCCGCAGCACTGATGCTCTGGTAGATGTTGCTTTCACTTACTCACTTACTGGGCCAAAACAATACAACAACACATGCTAGCCTCCTGCTGAGCCTGTTTCTTATCTCGTGCAGTTGAATGCCTCTCCTAGTCTGCTCCTAATGGGACAGTACTGTTACTGCAGGTATCCAAATCTATGTACCTGCTTCTCCAGACGTGTTATTAAGGTCTTTGAGATTCGATTCACAGTACCTTAGTTGTAGTTCCCGGGTTTATATTCATTTTGATAAACTGGATTAAATTAGACCAGTTACCCTGAGACCTGAATAGTCTGATGCCACCTCATTTTGTTCAGTCTCTGAGCGTTCAACAGTGCAAATATACTGTACATTATACACACTCTCCAAAAAGCCAGACATCGAATGAGCTGCAAGGTTATCACCAAAGACCGTTCTTTTTTATCACTTTGTCTAGATGAGATACAAAAAAGCCTTTTTCTTCCCAAGATTTGACATCTTTTTCTCAAGAATCTAAAAGCATTATATTTCTGAATTCTTAACGTCTGTGTTTCATTGCACAGGCGTAAACGGCCAGTACTTCACAGGAGGATGCTGAGAGAAAGAGAGTACTTTGTGTCTCGATGCTAATGCTAATTTCAGAGCGTAATTTTCAAATATATATAAAAAAAAAACTGCCACAAACTGAAATAATCTACACATAAAAATCATCAGGTAGCGTTTAATATAAATAAATTGTTGTTGCATTATTGAACATGTTGTCAGTAACATCCGCCCACAGCTCCCTGGTCAGAGGGGACATAAGGCCATGGGGACGTGCTACACACTATAGCGTTCTCGGTGCAGAAGAGCCTTTTTAAATAATGTGCAGCGCTTTCATGTAACAGTGACGGGAAATGGGCTTCAACTGGATCAGGCCGCAGATAAAGAGATAACTCCAGTTCACATTTGTTCACATATGTCCTGAAGCCTTAGCCACATAAACCATGTCATCTCTGAACAACAGCCGTCTGTGTGTGTGTGTGTGTGTGTGTGTGTGTGTGTGTGTGTGTGTGTGTGTGTGTGTGTGTGTGTGTGACCCAATCCACGCTGTTTAATGCTGTCCCTGCGGAGTGTAATCCAGATTATCAGAAGTCAGTGAGCTCCGGATATCCCGCTGCTTAGTGCGCTCTCATTCTGTTCCTGTACCAGTGACTTTCTTGTTGGATCCACCGGGGGGCGCTGTAGCAGATGTCATTTAAGGTCTGTTGAGCCAGTATAAAAGTCCTATATGATCATCAACAGCACACGTCGCTCCTGTCATTCTGAAACTGCACTGGCTCTCCATCAAATGTATATTCTGCTAATCCCTCAGTCGTCCAGAGCTGATCCATAGCAAAAGAAATATATATAATCTGTCAGCTGGATAAAACATTGTAGGAGTGAAGCCTCTTCTTCAGTTCTGGTCAAATAACAGCTGGACACTGCCTTATATCTCTCCGAAGTGAGGACCTATCTACACTGAAACTCAAAATACCTTTTGCTCACAGTTTCTGTTTGTAGGCTACGTCTACTGTGCGACCCTAAGTCTGCACTGTGCCTGAGTCCTACTTAGCATAGTCATTAAAGAGGGGGTATTACGCTAAAACGACTTTTTGGAGCTTTCTACCCTGTTATGATGTTGTTCCCTCATCAACAACAAGCCTGAAAAGGTTTTAGATGTCACCCATCCTACCCCATAGAATACCCTAATACCCCCATAGAAGTGTAATCCCGCCTCTTTAAAGACCTCATTACGTATTCTTGTGGCTTTAATTGATAAGAGTCAGGTTTATAGTAAAAGCCAAAAGTAAAATGTGTCACTGGACAGATGTGCAGCGAAACATCTTCACTCCTACAACTTTTTGTGCAGTTGACAGATTTAACTTTTGGCTTTTACTGTGAATTAGACCTGGACGACTGAGGGATTACACAGACAAGAGTCAGGTTTGTGCAGGTGCAAGCCCTTTCATAGCAAGGATTCATGCTTTTGCAGCAATGAATCCAATATGAAAAATCATCTATCTATTTTAGTAAATTTCTTGGCAAAAAAATTACATGGAGGGGCTTTAAGACAACTTATTTGGTGGATAATATTTTACCATTTTTGGAATAGTCATAGCGATTTTACTCCTTTTTAAGCATGCAAAACTCTTGAGTAATTATATTCTACAGTTTAATTTTAATTATCATTCACTCACTCATTGAACTATGAGAAAGAGCACTGAAAAGTGACTGCTCTGCTGCATCCTGTGGGGGGCGCTGTGTACCCAGGATTGACCTTCCTCCAGCAGATGCAAAAATCTTAACCTATTTCACCTCAAAATGCTATTGCAGCCTCCCTGACCTTCAACAGACCTTTGTACTAGCACTTGATCCCAGGCAGGGAGGAAGTGGGCGGAGCTAAACACACAATTCATTTGCATATCCACATATCCTTTCATATTTTAAAACTTAAAATAAGATATGCGCAGTACATATACTTTATAAACTACACCTCTGTTTACAATTAAGCATTTAGGCGTTGGAGCTCCCTCTGCTGTCTGCAATGGGAATGGCCTTATTAGTTGTGAATGTTGTGCTAATAGAGCCATGTGTTGGTTGTGAACATAATTTGCAAAATGAGCCCGGTGATGGTTTATGAGCTTAAAAAACTGCACAAAAGTCCACGTTTTTTACCTATGACAACAGGTACGACAATTTGCATGACTGAAATTAACGTGAATGAAGCAAAGTACAATCCCAGGTACTGTCAGTTTCAAGTCAAGTCATAATATTTAGGCTTTAAAATGCATTGAAACTCCGATACTATAAAGAATTTGACCTTGGTGTAGAGATGCCATCATTATTTCTCTGCACCTTGAATTGATCGAAGGTTTAAACCAGCTGCATTTCAGCTTTGAAACTGGCAACCCACATGAGAGACTAATCAGATGTGAGGCTCATTCTGTTTTCTGATTGGAGAATCGTCTTGAGAAACAAAACATAAAATTACAACATAAGTGAATGGGACATTGCATTTTGGTAATTAAGAATAAATTTGCATTATAATTGTTAGTAAAATCTATATTTATACGTGTTTACCTCATATCTGGGGACACAGAAGGGTCGTTTATGAAATTTAAAATAAAAATCCCTTTAAATTCCAAATAAAATAAAAAAAAAAAAAAAAAAAAAAAAATTGTCTATTTCTTTGGCTTAAATAAATAAATAAATTAATTAATTAAAAAAAAAAAAAAAAAAAAAAACCACAAAAAACACAAACAACTTAGCTGCCTTTAAATATTTTCTTTTTTTGTGAATAATTTCAAATGTTACTCCTGAAACTAGATTTTGCGATGTACAAAGCTGCATTTTTTTTTTTAAATTATTCACTCTCTGAACAATGAGAAAGAAAAGAGCAGTGAAAAGTGCCTGCTGTGCTACTACATCCTGCGGGGGGCGCTGTGTACCCAGCCTTGTCCTTCCTCCAGCAGCTGAACACATCTCCACCTCCTGCAGCTCAAATCACTGCTGCTGCCTCGCTGACATTCCACAGACCTCTGGCTCCGTGCACCATGCTCGAGGTTCATCCCAGACGGGGGGAGGGGCGGAGCTAAACACACGGTTGGAGCCTGTTAAATAATCTGATAACTCTGATGTAAACCCAGAGTCTCAGGTTTAGTCACGTGACCCTCTGACAGCTGCCTGATTGGTTCTCACAAAATCAACTACCTCCTTCCTACTTTTGCATTACTTTGATAGAATTCATATTATAATTCATTTTTTGCTAATTTATTTTCTTTTTGTTTAGTTAGTTTAGCTAATTTAGTTCTCAGTTTATGGACAGGCTTCATGTGAAAGCTCAGAACCTCCAGAATTCACTCACTGAGCTGTAAAGGCTGCACTAGCACTGATTAAAGCGCCCATATTAGGCTATTTCCTGATCTATATTATAATGATGTTTCCTCACCAAAAACAGACCTGGATTAGTGTTTTTTTTTATTCACATGTTTAACACACAAACCCTGCATATTTAGTTCTTCTCTCAAACTGAAAACACTCTGTTCCACCTTGTGATGTCATGTGGTAATACAGGAAGTGCTCCACCACGTTTATAAACTCCATAGACCTTCATTAGAATTATTTGGATAATTTCACATCTGGAATTGCCAATCTCCACTAAACTAAAAGTAAAAAAATAACTGTTAACTTGAAAACTACCACTTCATGACATCACAAGGTGGAACAGAGCATTTTGAGTGTCGGAGAAAGAAAGGATTACTCAGACATGTGTGAATGAAACAAAACAAGTCCAGATATGTTTTTTATGAGGTAACAATGTTCTAACATGATTGAAAGTTGACTTTAATGATTGGCTGCAGGTTCGGGGGTTTAGGTAGTAACGATTCAGATAAGATTGAGTCCTTTTAGGTTTAAAACAACTGGATTTCAGCATTGGAACTGGCAACCCAAATGCGCCACTCATGTGAGGCTCATGTGAGACAACTTGGCCATAGAATAATAGATGAAATACAGCTGTTACCAGTAAAAGCTATATTTGATTATGAAATTTAAAGTTTAAATCTTGCACACAGGTCCGATAATATATTAGTAAATTAATAATAACTTGGTGCGTAGTTGACATTGTTCTCTCAGCTAAAATGTCCAGGTGCATATTCACTGTGGACGCCCTCTGCTTTTCACAGTAATAGTGGCATTTTACCATAGAAAGACTTTTATGACAATGTTTTTAATGGCAGCGCAACATTTTGTGCCATATGAGTCTGAGCACAAGTCTTTTTCAAATACCAGGAATAGGTGAAAGACGCTAATGGAGCTTTTTGTCCAGGTAATTTATGCAAAAAGCCTAAATTACTAGAAGTACAACTCTGACTAAGCAAATGAGGGAGACCCATTATAACACATATAATTATAAACCACAGAAACATGTTGCCGTAGTGATGTCACAATATTATAATTTTAAACTCGTTGTAGATTTTAATAGTGAGTTCAATCCCACGATGATTTCCAACACAAAATTCCTCTTCTTTAATATTATGCCGTCCTCGAGCCAGAACCAAACACGACCGTCCAATCAGATTTGTTTGTTTCAGCGACGCATGTGAAGTGAAGAAGCTCATCGGTCACTCATCATTTAGAACTAAATGACATTTCTCTGACGGGAGGAGTTCGGAGTAGAGCTGCTCCTCCCCATCGAGAGGAACCGACTCAGGGGGCTCGGGCATCTGCTCAGGCTGCCTCCGGTGTTCTGGGCATGTCCTACTGGGAAGAGGCCCCGGGGAAGACCCAGGATGCGAGGGACTATGTCTCTCGGCTGGCCTGAGAACGCCTTGGGGTCCCACTGGAGGAGCTGGAGGATGTGTCTGGGGCGAAGGAAGTCTGGTCTTAGACTGCTTGGACCTGGATAAGTGGAAGAAAATGGATGGACATTTCTCTCACCTCAGATGAACAGTTTAGTGCTTTGCTCATTGATTCTGTAGAAATCCTCTGTGATATTTTTTCCTTTCTTTTATCCTCCTAAGCAGCCATATTTGTTTCGATGCAGACGATGCGTGCCCCGTGTGTGTCCCTGATTGGCTAATCCACATGTCAATCATGTCCATCTGAACTCACAGAGATTCACTGGTGACTCATTGTTGGAGAAGTTTAGTCCAATGAGGTTTATCTGGTCTTTCATTAATTTATTTGAATAGATTCTTTGTTCTGACCAAGGTTTAGTTTGTTTTCATCCCTAACAGTTTGGACTGCTCACTAGCGCTCTTCCTCAGAGTGGTCACATGCTGTGTCTGGTCAGCTGATTTAACTCAAATCGGCCATTGTGGATCACGGTAAAAGAGAGAACCACATTCTGGACTAGGACGGAGCGAAAGTCATTGGGACAGAGGACAACAAACATAATCTCTGGATTAAGGAGGAAATCGAAATACAGAAACGTGCTCACGGGACTTTAAACCGGGACGAGGGGGCCTTTGTACTCTCACACACCTGGGATACTGAAGTCGGACTGCAGATGGCGCTGTCGTCCTGCCTCCACCGGTAGAAAGATGGCACCAAAACCTGTTTAAATCAGCTGACCGGACACATCGCAGCAACATCACATGACCACGACGAGGAAGAGCGCTAGTGGACAGTCCAAACTGAAAGCAAACTACACGTTGGTCTGGAAAAATAATCTATTAAAATAAATCATGGAGAAGTGTATTTTCTGGATCTCGGATAATGAATCTCTAGTTTCGATACCAGTTTTAGCGTGGATTAGTTTCTCGGTTTGGAGTTTTGATAACGCTCCTCCGCCGCAGAAGCAAACTGAGCTCCCCTGACTTTGCCTTGACTTTGCAGTGCCACATGTTGCTTCTGAGTCCTCTGATGCTTTGTTATGCCTCCCTCTGGTTTCTCATTTCCCTGGCCTGTTTCTCTGGTGTCCTGGCGCTGTCTAAATGAAGCCGAGGATATGGCTAACGTCTGGCGCGACTACAGGAGAGCCCTTTCTTTTCAGCGAGCCTCCATGTTGCAGATGTATTAACAGGGCTGTCTAATTGGAAGCGGTTGGAGGCAGAGGAGCTGAGGGGACGACGCTGTGACCGGGCCCTGAGATATAAGACCAGGTTATTGTCATTAGGATGGAGGGCGAAGGGGAGTGCAGGTGCTGAGAGCCTAGAAATCGCCAACAGTGAGAGGTAAGACATCAGTTTTATACAGCTATTGTAAGTGACCGCGGCCTGCCATCGTTTTTGTTCGGTGCCGATGAGAAATTGAACTTTTTGGAAAGAAATTAATGTTGGTTTTCTGTTAAATGGTCACATCTTTCTATTGCGCTTTTCCACCTTCGAGGCACTTAAAGCGGAACCACATCGAGGAACTACTCACCCATTCGCACACACACATTCATACACCAGTGTACGCAGACACAGGGGGAAAGGTGGGTTAAGTGTCTTGCCCAAGGAAGGAGGGCGGGATTGGAACCGCGGCCCTTCAGCTCAGAGGACGAGCACTCGACCAACTAAAGTACAAAACAGTAGTGATGGGCAAATGAGGCGGAGCTCCGGAGCACGTCTCGTTCTTTCTGAAACAAATTGCTCCGAAGCTCTGCCTCGGAGCTTGTCTCGCAGCAGACGCTCACGTGACCAAAGTGTCGAGGTGTCGGTCCCTCCCCCTCCTGCTTCGCTCTGCGTGTCAGTCGCTTCAGTGAATCGAAGTGTTTCATTGGCTCAGCGAATGTTCTGCTCTGTGATTGGTTCAGAGCTTCAGAGTGGTCAGCGCACTTCTGTGGTTTGACAAGCGCTAAACTGCTACAGTATAAAAGATGCACCGATATTTCTGAAAAATGTTGGGTGAGGAGTATTGTATGACTTTAGTGGTGATTTTGGCGACTTTTGGCAACTTTTGGCACTTGTTTCATTTTCGATGGCATTTACAAATGAAAAAAAGCGATCCATGGGTTTGGGATCACACAAAACTTCTATTTCTTAATAAAAATATGTGATATATAAGTTGTTGTATTTTTTAATGTTCAAAATAGAATATATACTATTTATGACTTCTAATAAAATAGAAAATAGAGTTTTGGGTTCCCAAATCATGGGCTGTGTGCTGGTTTGCAATGGTTAATTTTGTCCACTAGAGGTCAGTGTTTCTCCGAGGCCTCAGACACGTCGAACCATTTGAGACAATATTGCGACTGAGGTGTCAATGCTTCACGAGGCTCCATTCGCCCATCACTACAAAACAGACAAATGACAGATAAATGAGTCAAAATAAAGGGCTAGGAGTGCATCTTAAAATTGCTCTATATATTGTCTGAGAAACAGGAAGTACGCAGTTAGCATGCCGCTTGTTAGCTTCAATAGCACGTGAGCACATAGCGAGTGGGGCAGTGCAGAAGATATATACTTGATATACTTAAAAAAGGTTCATTTTGGCCAATACTGATACTGGAGCCGGTATATCGCCCATCCCTCCAGATACAATAAAATGTCACCGTTTCAAATACATAATAGTTTCTTACAAATTGCTGTCCAGTCTGTACAAAGTTCTCTTTAACCAGACTGATGTTGACACAGTTGATTATTTAAGATGTGCTTTTTTAGTTTGGATGAAATGGTGAAGGTCAGCAGACAATGTCAGACTGTCTGGAGCTGATTCCACTGTCTGAGGGTTTGAAATGAAAAGGCCGACTGTGCAAAGAGAGCAGCTTTTCAGAACTGTGCATTTTCTATTTAGGAGCAGCATATGATTTTGAAGTGTTAGTATAATAAAACTCCATGTAATAAACACACAAATGTAACAACCAAATTTCTCACAAACATAAAACCTCTCTGTACAAAAGTAATAACTTCCCATAAATGTAAAACAATTGGTGAATATTGGTGATTTATGAACTAATTTAGCCTATAGAGTTTACCCATTGAGCCGTATGTTCACAGTTTGATCCATGCTACAACACTGCACACTGCTTTTGGTATTTAGGAAAGACATTTAGGCCTCTGCTCTTTTTGGACTCAGTCTGAAAAGTGGTCTGAAAGTGGAAAACCATGAGTGTATCCATTATTAACAGTTATTTAAATGTAATGTAATGTAATACTAGTAATATGACTGTCCAGAAACTTGAATTACTTTTGTACTGAGAAATTCCAGTCTACATTGTCATCGTGGAATTGTTTGTCTGTCCACATTTCACTGTTTAAATCAGACCTATTCTGCAAAATCGACTTTTCAGAGCATTTATACATATTTGTTTCCCTTCATCATTTACTCACCTGATGTTTTTGGACACTACTAGTAAACACCCACTGCGTTCATCGATTTTATTTTCTTAATCGGTGATATGTGTGATGTGCTGTTCTCCACATGAGGAGCCGACAGCCACACGATCCTTTATTTGTGATGTTTATGGTGACATCAGCTCCCATTGGGCGCCGCAGTTTTCTAATGTAGAAATCAGGCAATTTGTTTCTTTTATTAAGTTGTTTTAGGTGAATATCACAATTTAAAATGTGCAAATTATAACTTAATCTCCTAAGACCCGAGCTCTTGCATGTCGCTTTCTTAATTTCTGAGAAAAATTAAGTCCACATGTGAGGACATTCTTTCTACGTTTTAATCATTTTGACAGAACTTTTGAATCATGATTTGCAAAAACTGAACACTGAAGTGCCTAAAACAGCAACATTTGTTCTGAGTGAAAACAATTGTGCCTCCTGCAGCAATGTGGCTCATTTGAAGAGCTGCTATGGGGTGTATCAACACAAGCCTTTACAAAAATAAATAAATAAATAAATAATACAATAAATAAATAAACAAACAAATAAATAAATAATATGTATGTATGTAATAATATTCTGAACATTCTAAACTCTTAAAAATATTCAAACTTGAACATTTTTGCGTTGTTGCCATCTTGTACACTGTTCTTCTTCTTGCATCGTGGCCTAGACAACCCAAAACGTGTTGTCCACATACGAGGACGCCAAGTCCCAAGAGGATAATGATCCACGGGACTCTTCTTCACTGTTTTAGAAGAATGTTGCACTTAACACATAATAGAATTTGAAAGATTTCAGCGCCAGTAGACTCGTGATCACATTCATAAAACTGGAATTAGCTGGACTAGTATTACCAATGTGTCACCTAATATCATGGAGCTCCTCTGCACGGCTCCTCTGCACGGCTCCTCTGAACGGCTCCTCTGAACGGCTCCTCTGCACGGCTCCTCTGAACGGCTCCTCTGCACGGCTCCTCTGCAGAAGGAAACATCTCATTCAACACCGTAAACCCTAATTCCCATTGTATTCATGTGTATTCTTACATTTTAAACTTCACAGTAAAACGTTTAATTAAAAGACTGTGTTTTATAATAGTCAGAATGCATTTTCCTTCTCATTTCTGCACTAATGTTGAGATTAGAATTGTAGGGATGCATTTGAGACCAAGTATAATGCAAAAGTGCACGAATGCTGCTAGAAAAGTACAATTTCTTAAAAAAGTTACTCAAATAAATCTGCAATATCTATTTTTAAGCCATTAACACTGACGAAAGACTTATCTGCATTGATGGTTTGATTGTATTAAGAGAGTGAATGTTGCATTTGTTTAATTTCAAGAGAAGCTGATTACAATCCTCGTTTTTGTGTAAGCTCTGCACACCTGACTGGGCGACAGGTGCGTAGGAGGTGAAGCACTTAATAAAACGAAGGAAACTCCCGCACACTGTCTCACTCTTAATGCAATTTTATTTCACTCACAACGTTTCAGTCGCTCTGACCTTCCTCAGGTATGAGGGCGGCCCCTTCCGCTCCCCTTATATAAATGAAAGGACCGCCCCCTTAAGTTCAATCAACCAATGGTGGTGGAACACATATATTCACAATCAAAACCAACAACCAACATCACCCGCCAGATTGTGCATAATTCCTTATACAAACGTTTTTTGTGAATTAAAATGCATGTATAAGGTTGTGCCAGAGCACAGAGGACTTCATAGAAAAATCCAGTGAGATGAAGACAAAATTCTTGGAGAGGGGATACTCTCGACCGTGGATAGAGGAGGCATTTCAAGCTGCGTTATCTAAACCAAGGGACGCGCTTTTAAGGAATAAGGACTCGGTAAATGAGAGACGTTTTCTCTGCGATTTTTTAGTACAGTGTATTCACCCCAGAGTCACAAAATCAAATCAGTCATTTTAAAACACTGGCACATTTTAAAGACTGATCCAGAATTGACGCAAATATTTCAAGATCCACCGCTGTTCACATACAGAAGAGGCAGAAACTTGAGAGACGGGCTAGTCCACTCAGACTTTACTCATGGCAGGAATACACCAAATGCGCAAACTCTTATTGCCCCTCTTCCTAATGGCAACTATAGGTGTGGCAGTTGCGCACAGTGCCATAATACTACTAAGACCTCTCATTTCTGCCATCCTTCTACTGGAAAGAAGTTTCATCAGAAGTGTCATTACGTTGCGCGTCAACCCACGTGGTGTACCTGTTGCGCTGTCCATGCGGTCTTGCATATGTGGGTAAAACCACTCGAAAACTAAAAACCCGCATCAGCGAACACAAAAGCGCAATAAGACGGCAGGATGCAGACTCTCCTGTCGCTGTTCATTTTAACTTGTTCAAACATGATGTGTCTTCCCTTCGCTTCTGCGGGATTGAACAGGTGCCCCGCTCCGCGGAGGGGTGGCGACCACGACCGCGCGCTTAAAAGACGCGAAGCATATTGGATTTTTTTCCTTACAAACTCTCAGTCCAAAGGGCTTAAATGATGAACTGTTACTTAATGTCATGTTGTGATGTAGAGTGTTTTTTGCGGTGATGGAATTCTATGGGGGTGTTTGTGATGTCACTTATGTCAAATTATGCTGTTTTTTACTGAAATCTAAAATATATATTTGCTATTTTCTTTAATTGATAATAATCATTATATCTTTCTAATTATTATACATGCATTTTAATTCACAAAAAACGTTTGTATAAGGAATTATGCACAATCTGGCGGGTGATGTTGGTTGTTGGGTTTGATTGTGAATATATGTGTTCCACCACCATTGGTTGATTGAACTTAAGGGGGCGGTCTTTTCATTTATATAAGGGGAGCGGAAGGGGCCGCCCTCATACCTGAGGAAGGTCAGAGCGACCGAAACGTTGTGAGTGAAATAAAATTGCATTAAGAGTGAGACACAGTGGCGGGAGTTTCCTTCGTTTTATTAAGAGAAGCTGATTAGAAAAGCCTATTTCACAGTGACACAGATGTTGTGTCACATTTAAAATGCAAACACTGAGTTGGGTTAAACTTGCAACGTCACTCGGAGACACACAGTTACCACATTTCTTAACAAAATAAAGCACGAAATTATGAAAATCTGATTAAAACATAAAGCTTAAGCACATCGAATATAAAATTTCAAACTCAAAAATAACCCAAAAAATATCCCTAAAATATCCCAGAGATTTTTTTTTTTTTTTTAATCCAAGCCAATGGTGGACAAAGTACACAATTATGTTACTTAAGTAAAAGTACACGTAATGTAGCATAAAAAATACTCAAGATAAAGTAAAAGCATCATCTGAAAAATCTTAAGTAAACGTATTGAAGTACCTGTTTAAAAATGTAAAAAGTAAAAAGTATTCAGCAACGCACAGGATGTGATGTCCTTTACTTCACTCATTGTGAGAGTCATTCTACTTAATTGGAAACAACAATCCCCACCTACTTTCGCTAAATGGATGAGAGATTTTGTTTTTTATAAATTGAAAAAAAATAGATAAAGTTAAAAGGGCAGCAATTTTTAGAGACCTGGACTCCTTTTTTAATTATTTTGAGGGACTACAAACACCCCTCAATGAAGGGAACACTGACTTTGTTTGTGTTTTTTTTTTTTTTTTCTGTGTGTGTTTTGTTTATTGATTATTATTATTATTTTTTTTTTTTTATTTATGTATTTATTTATTTATTTTATTTTGTGTTAGTGCTATTTTTGATAATGTTATTGCTTATTTAATTTATTTTTGCATTTACTTTCAGCACTATTATTATTATATTTGCAATACCATTACTTCTATAACGCAACAATGATACGACTGTAAATCTCATACATCTTGCTGGTCAGATGTACCTGAACATTGTATTGGAACATTAATGTGCATATAGACAATAAAAAAAAAAAAAAAAAAAAAAGTCAAAGTATTTGGCACAGATTTTGAGTTCTAATGAAGCTTCAAATGTAGTAACGTCGATATTTGTGCTGAATTTTCTCCAACAGAAACTGAATCAATGCTTTTTTTCCTTGCTGCCTTTATTTTTTTTCCTATAGTATCAAAGTAAAATCTACTGAAATAAAGTACAGATACCTAAAATGTATACTTAAGCACAGTACTTTACTCCTTTTACTTCATTAAGTTCCTACACTGATCCAGGCCACGTCGAACAGCAGCTGCATCATAAAAACTGAACTCTGAGTATTCGTTTCGCGTCACATAATAAAAAAAAGGAGGCGGCATTTTTAGGATTATTTAAAGAACATGCAAGCTGCAAAATCAGAGGGACCACGATCAGAAAGAAATTCAATGATTTTGCTGTTTACGTGTCTTTTTTAGAGTCTCAAAACTCCAACACTCTGATAATAATACGATTTTGTAACCGCAGACGACGCGAACGCTCGTGAATCCAGTTCGAATCTGATCTGACTGCATTCTGAACATCCAAGCCGCATTTATCTGACTCTACAGCTCTGAAACGCTGTAGCTGCCACAGTTTTCCAACACATAAAGGCAGAAATATAACACTATTGCACAATAAAACGCCGCCAGACAACAGCAGTGAAGGAAGTGCAAATAATGGGACAGTGCAGGACATTAACCGAGACAAAAGTCAAAGAGACGCTGCTGCCAGGTTATAGCCAGAGACTGTATCTGTATGGACATAGGAAATAGGAAGTGATCATGAGCGTGCTTTTGGCTCCGTTGACTCTGGCTCCAATTCACTTTACATTGAAAAACCGTCACCCGTTTTGTAACTGCTGTGATTTTGGTCTTAAATGTTCGTATTTTCCGCTCTACATGATCCTGGTATTTTTAATTTGCTATTTACCAGACAAATCAGGTGCCATTGTTCCCCGTCAGGTCGCTCCCGTTAGCGTTAGCGACAGGTTTGATTGACAGCGTTGCTAAGCCCCCACTCCCTGCTAAACCAGTGGTGCGGGCGGGAAGAGGCGTTATCTTCAACAGCCTCGCTCCGGTTTGAGACTCGCTGTCGGAATTCCAAATGTGGGACTCGGCTCCGAATTCGCCCGTATAACCGCTGGCCTCGATGAGCTTTAATCGACTGGAGCCAAACGCGATGGGTGATGTCACACTTATACAGTCGATGGTTATGGCCTGAATGCTCATTTACACCTGTCGTCCCTGAGCAGGTTCGTGTGAATCTGGACATTTAGATTCAATGTATAGAGCAGTAGTGGATGAAGTACTCAATTGTGCTACTCAAGTAAAAGTATTCAAATAAATGTTTAAAAATGTTCTTTAAGAGTAAAAAAGTCAAAATATTTCACACATATTTTGAAAAAGTGTTGTGGCAAATGTAAAAAAAGTGATATGGTAACAGTTCAATAAAAATCTACATATTTTGGTCATAAATTTTGTGTATTTTTTTTGTTTTTAAAGCTTGAACTCAAAAACTTTAGTCAAGAATATGGTATAAAAATAACCCCTCATACGAAACTTTTTACTTTTCAGTCTACTTCAAAAATGTAGTGGTATGTAGTGTAAAGTACAGATACTCTCAATGTAGTGAAGTAAACGTGAAAAGTACCCACTGTAAACTTGTACTTAAGTAAAGTACAGATATGTAAAAATTCTACTTCAGTACAGTACTTTACTATAATGTATTTGAACTTCCGGTGGGACCCCAAGGTGTTCCCAGGCCGGTCGAGAGACATAGTCCCTCCAGGGTGTCCTAGGTCTTCTCCGGGACCTCTTCCTGGTGGGACATGCCTGGAACACTCAGCAAACTCATTTTTCCACGATTTTGTCCTTTCCGTCATTACTCAAAGCTGATCTAAAACACGTTTGAGTTATTTTGACTTTATTTTCAGTTTGGTACATTCCACATGAGTCATTTATAGTTTCGATGCCTTTTACAATGGAAATAATCATGGAAATAAAGAAAAAACATACAAACTGATACTTAAAGCTGCATTATGTAACTTGCACATACGCTACAAGGCCATTCACAAAACAGAAATGAACCTTTCCTGAACAGTTTTAAAACGATCTTGAGCTGTACCAGGACAAGTATAAGACACAGATATAAGACATAGGAATATAAAAGAACTTACTACCATTTACTGTAAAAAAAAAAATCACATTCTATTGTCTAATGAAAGAGTGTTTTTGATTATCATCGTAATATTTCAGTCTTTATTGAGTATCGAGTCTAGTGTTTCCCAAACGGGTACGGGGACCTGGGGGGTAAGCGAGAACTTGGCACGGGGGCACTTGAAATAGTTTCAGATTTACAAGAACGATGGAACTGAATAATATTTGAATATAAAATGTTCTTAGTCATACAATCTCCAATTATGTTTCTGTAGGATAATTTTGACATGAAGTATCGTTAAAATGAGGAAATATAATAGTTAGAATTGGCTACATTAGTAAAAATCTACTAATCCAAAGGTCATGATTCATAATTCAAATATTTTATGCATCAAATTATTATCAAAATGTTCAAGAAATATCATTTTAGTTGGATTGTTGTTCAAACTCCTGTCCAGACGACCCGCCCTCATGGTCAATGTATGTATTAGGTTTAATACTTTCCCCATAGAAGCAGCAGATGTGTAAAAGTTGTGTTAAATACTTCAAAAAACTTCAAACTCCACTTGTGTCTTCACCTTAAAGCATACAGAGCCTTATCAAAGACTGTCGGAACAGCTTAGAGTTCATGAAGATGTTCTGCACCACCGACTTTTAACCTGTTTTCTTTTTTTTCTTTTTTCACAATCCTCTTCAAGTTTGCAACGTTATGAGCAAATCAGCTGATGAAATAACTGCAGCGATGCGTTGGGCTTTTTTTCAGTAAGGTTGCACAAAACTTTGCTGCTAAACCTCAGCAGACGCACGCCCAAAAGTGGGTTATTTTCTCCTCTGGACTCCTCCTCGCAGACCGCCCCTCACCACGGCTGGACCTTCTTGTCCGACACCAGGCTGCCGTTGGGCTCCGTGGCTCCGGGGGGGGAAGCAAAGCCAGGTACACCGGGGTGACGGCACCCTCGTCTGGTGACTTAGGAGCTGCTTTGAAAATGCTATATTCCCAGAAAACTATGTATTAATATGCTTCAGCCCTCCCTTACCCGGCTCTTTGCGCTATGTCACTTCCCCTTCAGAGCGCTATCACGAAACAATCGGCCTGTTTGTGAAATTTAAGCATGTTTTGTATCCTGCTTTTGTATATTTATGGAAAATTGTTACGTGAAAAGTGTTTACGCCCGAGTGACATTGGCTTGTTGGCTGAGCATTGGACAGAACTGTACTGCTAAACATAAGGAGGGTTTGAATAGCAGGATGCATTTCCGTGGGCCTTTCTGTGTGGAATTTGCATGTTCTCCCTGTGTCTGGCTTAGTTTCCACCAGGCACTCCGGTTTCCCCCATCCACCCAATTGCACGCACGATAGGTCAAATCTTCCGGCTAAGATAGTCCTGACCAAGACTAGCTCAAGATCTGGAGATGGCTCCTTGGGCGTGGCATCGTTGTGCCCACTGCTCTGGACTGGTTGCCACAGTGACATTAAAGGATGGGTAAAATGCAGAGAACGTTGTTTCTTTGTGTCCTTTGTCCAGCCCAAAGGACACCAAGGATGCACTTGTTTGACTTGGCTTCAAACTTTGAGTCACTTTTGCCCAGTTCAGGAGAGAATATTCTAATGTATCAGTCAGTTGAAGAGTATTATTTCCTTAGACACACGACGAGCCCAAATCATGGACAGGGTCTAGGGTGAATATGAAAAACCTGTACTTTAATTCAACGGTTGAACTGAGTCCAGGACTAAACCAGGACTAAATCAAGACTGACCATTAGACTTATCTAAAGAGTAGCGTTCCGTGAGGCCTATTTTGGACACTCCGTAAGTGATGGCTGTTTGTGTTGGCCTGTTTTCGCCTTGTCCACAAACCTGATCATCAGCCCCACCAGCTCCTCCTCAGTGATGTCCTCGCTGCGGAATCGCTTCTGCAACACTTCACTGCACCCTTTCAAGGACTGAGAGCTCCAAAGACTGGACACATTCACCACTCGGGCCTACAGGACATCCACACAACACTTTGCTGGTCAGTATGTGTTTGTGTATAGACTGTATGTAGTGATATGTTAACACTGGGGAGATGGCGTCCTTGCCTTGAAACTTATGAGCTTTGTTTCTGGTCATTAAAATGAATGGGACATCAAAGTAAAAACATGATTTTTTATGTTTGTAGACCGCACAGACAAATGGTTCTTGCTTATATGTATAAAATGGGTGAAGGTACCTCCTGATTTCATGAGCGGCATAAAGTGGGTTAGCATGTCTCTGGCCACGAAGAAGTTAGTCTGAAGCGTCACCTCGGCCTGGACAGCATACGGAGTAGTATCTCCCTCTAGTGGGCACAAATATGAACATCAAATTACACAGGAAACATCCACTGGCTGCAAGTGTGATGCGGTTCGGGGTTTGGAGTCTTTAAAACCAATGCACACTTTTACACCGACCTCGGCAGATCAGGGTGCAACAGGTTCAAACACTGGACAGCAGTCTGGTACAGTTTTCAGGTCATTAGAAGTGTGTTATTGCATGAACCAACGTGAAACCGCACTGCTTTGGTCAAATATGCACCGCTGTTGTAGGTGGCACTCTGCAAAACAACCCGCTCACAGCCTGCACCGGACCCACCTTGCAGTCAGTATAAATCTGGCATAAAGGAAACTTCAATTTGCCCCACAACAACCAATTTCCTCAACACATCCTCAATCTTATTTAAGGAGACAAAATCGTCTTCAATTCAACTGTGTATAATACTTACGTAGCCTGCAGTGTCTTGGATTCTAATATTTTTCCGCTTAATCTAACTTTGAACACAATCCCAGCGTTGTTGACCAGGATGTCTATGCCCCCCTAAGTGGCCTTGAAGAAGGACGTCGCTCTGGTGATGCTGCTCACATCGGTGATGTCCAGCTGAAGAAACTTGGGCTTCAGTCCCTCAGAGCTCAGAGTCTTCACTGCCTCTTCTCCTCGTGTTCTGAAACACCACACAGTCACATGTTTGGTGTTAGACAGTCCCGCATATAGGGAACGAAGGGGCAGGTGCATGTGGCAGGAGATATGAGGCAGGTGCATGTGGCAGGTGCATGGGGCAGGTGATATGAGGCAGGTGCATGTGGCAGGTGCAGCATGTGGCAGGTGCATGGGGCAGGTGCATGGGGCAGGTGCATGTGGCAGGTGCATGTGGCAGGTGCATGGGGCAGGTGCATGTGGCAGGTGCATGTGGCAGGTGATATGAGGCAGGTGCATGGGGCAGGTGCATGTGGCAGGTGCATGTAGGTGCATGTGGCAGGTGATATGGCAGGTGCATAGGGCAGGTGCATGTGGGCAGGTGATATGAGGCAGGTGCATGGGGCAGGTGCATGTGGCAGGTGCATGTGGCAGGTGCATGTAGACGGTGCATGTGGCAGGTGATATGAGGCAGGTGCATGTAGACGGTGCATGTGGCAGGTGCATGTAGACGGTGCATGTGGCAGGTGATATGAGGCAGGTGCATGGGGCAGGTGCATGTGGCAGGTGCATGGGGCAGGTGCATGTGGCAGGTGCATGGGGCAGGTGCATGGAGCTCACCTGTCTCTGGCGGTGAGGTAGACGTCGCCAGACCAATGTCCTTGTCACTGCCAGTCCCAGAGCGACTTTGGGAGTCATGGCTGCGGAAAAACACTCATCAGAAAATGTGTGAAAAGTGAATTATTATTTATTTACTTATTCAATTCAATTTCATTTGCATTGTCGAAAATATAATCATACTATTTTAATTATAGAATTGATTAAAAAAGTAAATGGTTGGATGTACGCATAGTCTGTTGTTGCATGGTATATTAGATACTGTATATTAGATACTGTATATTAGATACACTGTAGGGACACATTGGTTTAGCAAGAAAATCCCGCTATTGGGCACACTGTTAATGAAGAAATGTGCGAACTATTTTAAAACACAAGCATTTTTTTTCTGTTAGATGAGACAGCATTTGAAACCTTCAGGATTTCGATTCCTGCAGAAAATATTGTCCCTTCTCGGTGACTGCGGTGTTAGCTGTCAGTCCTCACGATGCATGCATACAAACACACACACACGCTCCCCCGGCTCGGAGCTTATTACAGCTCGTCATTGTTTGATTGTGGCTCATTAAAGGCTGCAGACAATGACAGCCGAGAGTCTTTTGTGAGTCCTCTTCAGCTCTTATCTGGCTGCTGCCTCCTGCTCCTCACTCTACCTCCGCCTTTGTGCCTATTGTACGCCACTCAAGGACGCCGTGACTGCTCCCCCAGACGCCACTTAAACATCCCATTCATCGAGTCTCAAATGCGCGAGCCGCGGACTGCCTTCACCCGGTATCATCTTACAAAGGACAGGTATGTCAGCAGCTGAGGGGACACGGGTAAAATGGTGCTTAGGAAATAAGGCCTTACTGCACGATATACACTTTCGCTCTAATACAGTTTTCGCTTTAAGGTTTTATATAACGCAAAATTGACTCTTCTGAGCGTTTAGACATGTTAGAATCTTGTTACTTCATCAAAAACATACACAGAGTTATGTTTTGTTCAATGATACGACTATGTAATGTGTCGTCCAGGTATGATTCATAGTAAAAGAAAAAGATCAAATCCGTCAGCTGGACGAAAAGTTGTTGGAGTTGAAGACGTTTCGCTGCTCGTCCAAGCCGCTTCTTCAGGTCTGGTCAGATTACAGGTGGACACTGGCTTACATCTATCTGAAGGGAGGAGCTAACTACACTGAAACTAACACTCTCACTCAGGCGCAGTTCACATTTACTGTAGCTCATTAGATCTAGCCAAAACTATAAACGATAAGTGTCGTTTCAGTGTAGTTAGCTCCTCTCTTCAGATAGATATAAGGCAGTTCCGAGCTGAAGTTACTCCCCGTTTCCTTTGTATCACTAAAGAATTTACATCAAGATTTCTCAAAAGATTTCACAAGAGTTAAGCCATAAAACTTTGTCACCAAATACAACAGGTGAAGGTGAGTTTTAGTCTTAATTCGCAGTTACGGCTCTACTCATCTGTATCAGCGATGGGAGTATCGTAGCGCAAATGTGGGTTTTGATACTGCAAATATCAGCACTAACATATAAAAATTGTAAGACTGAACAAGAATTTTAGATGCGCTAGGACAATTTCTGTATTTTTCTGCGTTAAAACATCTCCAACAGTGATCCATCGGTGTCAAGTGTCCTGTCTGTCCTTTCGAGCATAGTTGGAAACTTTTTTCACATGTATTTATTGAAATGTCTTGACCCATAGTTGGAATCACTTTTATATTAGAAAAAAACAAGCAAGTATTTATCAAAACTGTGTATGTATAATGGCTATATAAAGACTTAGACCATATCATGCAGCGGTATTGGGCATTTACCTGTCTGTAAATTGGATTAAATGGGTGAAAATCCAGATGATGATGTTATGTCTTTGAAAGTTTCTGATTGGTTTATCAACATTTGAGTTAATCAGAGACAAACCTGTGGATGTATCTGAAGTCACACCTGAAACACGCTGCCTCTTTGTGTAACATCATGGGAAAGTCAAAAGAAATTGTGGATTTGCACCTGTCTGGTTCAACCTTGGTGTAATTTCCAGATGCCTGAAGGTGCCACGTTTATCTGTTCAAACTACACCATATATAAACACCATCCAGCCATCATTACCACTCAGGAAGGAGACAAGTTCTGTATCGCAGAGATGAACGTGCTTTGGTCTGAAATGTGCAGCAAGACCTTGTGAAGATGCTGCTGAAACCGGTAAGTGTGTCATTATCCACAGTGAAATGAGAACTGTACCGACATGCAATGAAAGGCCGAGAAGCAGCCATTACTCCAAAGAAAGCATAAAAAAGCTAGACCTTAAATTTTGGAGACATGTCCTGTGGTCTGATAAAACAAAAAATGAACTGTTTGGTCATAATAATCATCATTACATTTGGAGGAAAAAGGGGGAAGCTTACAAGCCTGAGAGTACCATCCCAAATGTGAAATACGGGGCTGGCAGCATCATGTTGTGAGGTTGTTTGGCTGCAGGAGGGATTGGTGCACTTCACAACATAGATGGTATCATGAGGAAAGAACATTATGTGGAAATACTCAAGCAACATCTCAAGACATCAGCCAGGAAGTTAAAGTTTGGGCACAAATGGGTCTTCCAAATGGACAGTGACCTGAAGCATACTGCCAAAGTGGTTACAAAGTGGCTTAAAAATAACAAAGTCAATGTTTTGGAGTGGACATCACAAAGCCCTGATCTCAAACCTATTGAAAATGGGCAGACCTGAAAAGGCATGTGCGAGCAAGACAGCCTACAAACTTGGCTCAGTTACACCAGTTCTGTCAAGAGAAATGTGCCAAAATTCCTGCTAACTATTGTGAGAAGCTTGTGGTAGAATATCCAAAACATTTGACCCAAGTTATACAGTTTAAAGACAGTGGTACCAAATACTAATGAAATGTATGTAAATATCTGACTTTGAAAAAAGTCATGAAAAATCCGTCTCTAATTATTCTGATATTTAGCAAACAGGAATAATTTTGGTAATCCTAATTGACTTAAAGCAGGAAAAGTTTAGTCTGATTTCATGTCAGACATCCGTCCATTTTTTTCTGCTTATCTGGGGCCGCAGTCTAAGCCCAGACTTTTCCTCACCCCAGACACGTCCTTCAGTTCCTCTGGTGGGACCCCCAACCACCACCCGGTGGGTCCAGAAGGCAGCAGCTCTGCTCTGAGCTCCTCCCGTGTAACTGAGCTCTAAGGGAGCACCCAGCCACTCATTTCAGTCGCTTGTATCCACGATCTTGTCCTTTTGGTCATTCCCCAAAGCTCATGACCGTAGTCAGACAGTGAGGAAAAAAACCAACATGTGTCTGTTTATATCGTGCATGTAAACTTCTGGTTTCAACTGTATGTGCTACGTGCTAATAACTTAGCAGTTTATAAAGAGATTCATGTACTGGCAGCATGCGATTGTAATGAACACAATTTGATGGAAGAAATGCGTTGAACGAGTGGTGATGATTTATGAACTTTAAAAATGCAGCATCTCTACATATGGCATAACAAACCTTGGAAAATTCACACCACGTTTTCTCTGAGGCTCAGAGACAAAGGACTCTTTATAGTTGAATACTGAAACCAGCGTGATAGAAGGCAAATACAACTTCAGGTATGTTTGTTAATGAGGGAACAGGGTTATAACTTGGTTGAAGGGTCAAAAGTGGATTTCACATGACATGTAATCCTTTAAGTTGTTTGAGCTTTGGCATTGCTCAAGGGTGTCTCTGAGAACAGTACATCACACTCGCCCTAAAGACAACACTCGCAGCTCTAAGCCCTCATTACCTGATCAAATATGCACAACCAGTGAAATCGCACGATCCCAGGCACTCGACTTTCTGTCATCGTGCATTTTTAAGTGCAACACAAATGCTTGAAGTAGGCAGAGATTGGAGAACTCTAGTCTTCTATACGCTGACTACCACATGAGACTATTCCAGGCAGTTGTTGCAGTGTCATGGTGCAATATCAGTGGCAGAAAGGACTCAGTAGGCGGGGCTAATGATGCAGAATAAACATGTTCCTGACTCAACGTGTGCCTGACTCATTCAAAATCAGGTACAGGCTGTTTAAGTCACAGCCACACTGAAATATGCACATATATGGAGCTCGACAGTGACGCCCACACCGCGTTTCTCAAACTAAATTTCCCCTTCACTTTTCTCACACACTTTCCAAAAAAAACCCCAAACAAAAAAAAAAAAAATCATATTAAAAGTTCGAAAGCTTGCTCAGGGATAACTAGCTATGTGGTAACGAATGATCACAAGACCTGTAATTTCATTTAAAATCTGTTTCTGAAACTTTATAAACCGCAGTTATTAAAACATTGTGCAGAATCAAATTTTTAAATGGCCTTTCTGGACTTAAAACAATCGTGTTATGGATGTTAGTTAGCACATAGCTTGTTAGCCACTGAACTCTTAATATCAGGATACAGTTTTGTGCTCCGGAGGCTTTTGTTGTTTGCTTGGAGTCAAATCTATGACTTCTACTATTTAGTTCTCATGAACGAGTCGACTCTTTTCCTTAACATGATTGAAAACAAATCTCAATTTTTAAAAGAGCCAAATCTTTTTCTGTCTAATTTTAATGCATTTTTATCCTGAAGAATCAGCTCAGAAGCAGAGCAGGGGACATGAGCGAGAGCTTTGTGCACAAAAAACACATTTGACATCATAACAGCAGTTCATTTTTAGATTATTATTATTATGCTAGCGCAATATTTTATTTAGATTTTCATAATTTCAAAGGGTAAACTCACTCCCAGTGTCAGTTTGAACCATTTCATATAAATCTGAGCCTTGGTTGTTTCTCTGTGATTAGTTTGTAGATAAAATGAGTTCTCGCATTGGTGTCTGTCGCATAAATAAGTACAAAGAGAGCCAGTCTTTTGAACAGCTCTTTGATATGAACAGATCTAAAAGATTTGGATCTCATAAAAGAACTGAAAGTCCCATCACTAATTACTACTTTGTTTCATTGTTTGTTTCTGTTCATGTGGAAATTGGATTACTCTGAGCTCTTATTCAACTGTTGCTGCCATTTCTTACCTGTTGCTGCACAGTCTTCAGAGTCTTCATCTCCTGTGCTTAGACCAGACAGAGGCAAACTACGGGGCCACCCACAGCAACACACCCAATGTTAATGCATTTAGAAAACAATTTGTACAATGATCCTTGCATATTCATGCCTTGCTACATGTTACAAGCCAAATCTCTAATGTAATATAAACATATATATATCCCGGCCCCTCTGTCAAGTTTTATTCATTCATTGTGTCCCGTGTGTTTGCTCACTCCCGGCTCAGACAGTAGCCTCGCAGCAATTATTGTAATTTCACAAACTCTTGAGAATTCGTCAAGAGCAGCTAGAGTTTAAGTGTTTGCGTGTGATAAGGAGACTGACCAATCACAGGGCAGCATTGTGGCTTTGGGTGAACAAACCAAAACTAACATAATGACGCCGACAGACGTACTTCAGCTTATTTTTGACTATGATTCTCTTTGGGCCGTGTGCTTCCTCCGTGAGTCAGCTGTGAGCAGTGGAACAAACAGGCAGAACTTTGTGCTGTTGTCAAAGTTGGAAAAATGACAAATGAGAAGATCCTTAATATGTTGTTATGTCATTTTACTTTGAGTCTAAAAATTGGTGCAATTCCTGGATTAATGTTGCTACAAATATGTGTGGCATATCTGGCTGCGCGCGCTGTGGAGGAGAATGGAGCTAATGTAGTTAAATGTGCTTCTCACAGTGTCAGCGGGGCCCCTCATTAAGAGACGCTGTTATTGTGAGTGTGTGTGCTTTAAATGTGTGTGCGGTGCGTGACAGGGAGGCGCATTACCAGAGACAGAGATGACATTAGCCGAGGCATTAGCCATAATCTATCAACATTTCTATAACTTTCAGGCTCTTTGTGCAGCTCGTGCGTTCTGACTCATAATGGTGTAATAAGAGAGATCAGTGATGGATAGAAAGCTTCTCCGTTTTACTTCAAAAAGAGTGTGTGGCAGTGGTCCAGCTGACAGGACGGAGTTTACTGTATTGTTCTTGGTAGCGGGAGTAAACTTTCTGCATCTAAAATAATTTGAGACGTGTGCAGAGACTGGCTAATCGATGTAACTGTATGTGGCGCTCTTCTGTTTTTCATTATTGGTCATTATTTATGGACCTTGGGCTGTGGAGGCAGTTGGGCTGTATTGCATTTGAGCAGGTTTTTAGATGGTTTTACAAAAAAAAAGCTTAAAATAAACTCGTTCTGTTTAATGACACAATTTCAAGGACTTTTCATGGAAGCGTATGTAATATTTTGATTTTAAATTCCCTGAACATTACCTAACTGTGTCCCCCCCAAGAGGTAAATATGTTCAAATCAAATATAGCCTGGCAAAGTTGTATCATTTTGGTTGCCAGTTTCAAGACAGTACAGTTCACCTTTTCGCAGTTTTGCTGATTTTTTAACTGCAATTTTGAGCGTGCATTGTGTTCTGCGTCCTGATTGGCTGAGGGACTGTAGACCATTGTCCATCAGTCTCCTCCGTGCCGTGTACAGTACAGAATGTGTTCAGCCAAATTTACATAAATGTTCGATCGAGTGTGTGGTGAGGGGTTTTACAGCCTTAAAACATGTAATAATTGTAAAAAATAAAGCTGAAAACTTCACGGATTTCGCCTATTGCAGGTTATTTTTAGAACATAACCCCCAAATAAACAAGGGACCACTGTATATAAATGGACATAGCTAACCTGGTAGCCGCCGCGTTCCAAATAGGAAGTGAGCATAGGCATTATTCAGCTGCAAGTCACTTTCAATAAAAAAAACATTGCCTGTTACTGCTGTTGTCAGATTCGTAATTAATCACATTAACCTGCTCTACATGATCCTGGTGTTTATTTCGCTATTTCATCTGTAAATCAAGAAATTAACATTAATAACAGACAAATCAAGTTTCTTCTTTCCCAAGGTTTCTCCCGTTAGCTTTAGCAACAGGTTTGATTGACAGAGTAAGCACCACCCCCCCTGCCAAACAATCGGTGTGGGTGGGACATTGAACACCCTCGCTTCTGAATGTCTCTTCGGTTGCTACGATACTCTCAGATTTTCAAATATGGATCTTGGCTTCATTCAGCTTCTTCTTTACCACAACGGGACCTGGAACACTGGAAGAGCTCGGAGTAGAGCCGCTGCTCCTTCACGTCGAGAGGAGCCAGCTGAGGTGGCTCGGGCATCTGCTCAGGATGCCTCCTTGGGACGCCTCTCTGGGGAGGTGTTCCGAGCATGTCCCACTGAGAGGAGGCCCCCGGGGAAGACCTAGGACACGCTGGAGGGACTATGTCTATCGGCTGGCCTGGGAACTCCTTGGGGTCCCACTGGAGGAACTGGAGGACGTGTCTGGAGAGGGGGAAGTGTGGGAGTCCCCGCTTAGACTGCTGCCCCCACGACCCGGCCCTGGATAAGCAGAAGAAAATGGATGGATGGATCTCGGCTTCAAATTAGCCGCTATAACTGCTAGCCTCAATGAGCTTCATTTGACTGGACCTAAACAGACTCTCTCTGATCTGAATGGTCTCTACTTAAACCCCAGCACCTGCAGCCAATCATGAATCAGTGCTAGTGCAGCCTGTGCAGCTCAGAGAGTGAATTCTGGAGGTTCTGAGCTTTTACATGAGCCCTGTCCATATACTGAGAATGAGAAAAACTTGTATGTGTCTCTATCTGCAGGTTAAAGCTCTGGATGCACAGGTTCAGGTGTGATTTTAGTAGGCTACTTTTTTTTTAAAAACAAGAACCTACTAAAAACCTGCTCAAATACAGCCCAATCACAGCCCATAGTCCATAAATGATGTAAATATTAAAAGAGAAGCGCGCCACACCACATTACAAAAAAACAGTGATTAGCTAGTCTCTGCACATGTCTCATACTATTTTAAATCTCTCCAGTAGTAACACAGTAGAAAGTTTAGTGCCGGCATCAACAACAGACAGACACCCACCCACCGAGAGCAGCGGCGCCTCCCCTCGCCCGTGCCCAGGACTGTGGCGATTAATGGGGCGATAAATGAGATTGTTAGCGATGTGTGCGACCGCGGCGGAGGTGTACAGGTGATGGAGAGAGACACGAGCTGCAGGTGCACAGCCGTGAAGATGTCGGGATGCAAATAAGAAACTTTTGCATTATTCAAATCCAGGTTAAAGTTCAGAAAAGAGACCGTATTTACCTGTCCCTTTTACAACAGTCGTGTTTAGCCGTCTGTCGGTAAGGTAAGGACATTATGCACAGTTGAGCAGCCAATTTATCAAGTGATCGTAAAACGAAAAAGCGTAGAACAAATAATGTATAGGTCGTGTTCATGGCTATTGGTTTTAGTTTAAAATCGAGAGGAAAAATCAGCTTTCTATGGTGGAATTTGCTGATTAAAGCTCTGATTTTCAACTATTTGCAGAGGTCCAAAGTTATTCCTCACTTACCTTATGCATTGTGAGCATCCTAAATACTGACAGCGATGAGTTTATAAGCGCTTTTCAGGAAATAGCGCCGTATAAGAGACATATTTTGACCTCAAGAGCTACTTATATATGTCTATGTGGGCGTTAGACACATTTTGCTCAAATACATGGGGAAAAAAATGACACACAGGGGCTTTAACTGTCAACCTGCAGATTTGATGACATGGTTTATTGTTAATATCTTAAAAACTGCACAGAAAAAAAAAAAAAATGGCTCAAAGTTCAATGTCTTCTCTGTCAACAATGAACTACTCATGGACCAAATTACTTTTTTAAATATAACAAAGGCATTATTTGCAGTATTTCAGTTTGGATATTTCTTTCAACCACTGTGAACAGACTAGGCCACTTAATTGTGTCCTTATCATACGTCAAAACTATTTTCAGCAGGATTCTCTATTGGATGAAGATGTTACCGTGGTTACTGTGGGGGAACTTTCCTCTGTATTCAAGATGGGGATTCTGTTTGATCTCTGCACAAAATTAAAGGAATCCACTGACACTGAAGATGCGGAAGACTCTGAAGTGGCTGAGCCCAACACAAAAACGTGTTCCTCTCATCCAGTACCTCTGAAGTCATCGTTGGGACATTTGGCAGCTAGATGACACTGTACCTATTTTGTCGCCCGGAGAGTCCAGACTGGATATCTCTTTTTATTTTTTATACAGAGGAATATCGGTCTGGCCCCCACTCCCTCCATTGCACCTCCAGCCAAACACGACCGTCCAATCAGATTTGTCTGTCCCTTAGTCGAGTGGGATCTGGCCCTACAGACTTGAACTTATCTGCAAATGGATGTGCATTAGTCCTGGACACATCTGCATCTGTGGATCTCTCCTTCACTGTGGTTCTCTTTTTGCTACTGTTTGTATTTTTAGTTTTTCCTCACCGAGAAGGAGGGTCTAAGGACAGGGGATGTTCTGGGACTGTTATCCATTTGCTTGTTTTCTGTTGATTAATTTGCTTGTCTGTTTTTCTTTCATAGTTAATTTTGTAACTTTCTGTTGGTTAAATTGATTGCTCAGCCCTAAGAGGAAACTGCAGTTGTGATTTTGGGCTTTACAAAAATAAATTGAATTGAATTTCAGTGACATGTGAAAAGGATGTGCTCATGGTTCACCTATAACTTTGAACAAAATCAAACTTCTCTCAGCTGAGGTGAACAGAGTTTAGTGCTTTGTTCATTGATTCTGCATGTTTGATTCCTTTTTTTTTTTTTTCCTCAGTAGCAGCCATATTTGTTTTGATATGGATGGACCGTGCATATCCCTGATTGGCTAATCCACCTGTCAATCACATCCATCTGAAATCAGGGTGATTCACCGGGGAGCAGTCTCACATTTTTGTATTGAAGAAGTGTGTGTTCTGGTTGAGGATGCACCTGATGTTGATATTGTCCTGCACATGTACAGCTCTCACTAACAGTGCGACTGTAATCAGTGAGTATTTTTAATGCCCTACAGAAGATGTCTGTGTAATCCCTCGGTCGTCCAGGTCTGATCCACAGCAAAAGACAAAGTTTAAATCTGTCAACTGGACAAATCGTTGTAAGAGTGAAGATGTTTTGCTGCTCATCCAAGCCGCTTTTCCAGATCAGAACTGAAGAATGAGCAGTGAAACATCTTCACTCTTACAACGACTGGTCCAGATGACAGATTTGGTCCATCTGACAGATTTAATGCCCTACACTTACTAATGAGCAAGGTAATGCTCACCGAGTGAAAATTCTACCTCAACAATTGTCAACTCTGATCTCACTGGTTATGAAATCACCAATGTCCATGTAAAAGTTCAGAGAGCAAAGCTTCTGGATGAATTAACCCCATATTTTACTGACCTCAAACTACTAACTGTCCCTCTCACATTCAGTTACATCAATGAAAAAAAAGATCAGATGCTGCTGGAGTCTCTGTGGATGTTTACTCAGCATTCTGGACAGTTTTATGATTTTATGATTGTGCTGCTGAAGGACAGGACATGCAGGTCTCATTCTTCAGCTGCGAGAGGAAAGAGGAAAGAAGATGCATTGGTCACATCTCGATGAAAGGGTTTCAGGACTATGGGTATTTCTCTTGTAGACTGGCACAAGCTTCAACTGTTTGTCACACATCACTGACTGTTCGAGTTATTTCTTCTATACATCAGACCGGGATCTTGTGGATAAGGCTGTGGATGAAGGGATGGAAGAATAGATTTTTTCGACTGCATGGGGCTCGAGTCAATTCCAACAAAAGCCAACATGAAATCTACACATTTTAGTTTTGCTTGGAAACTAATAATCCAGCCATCCTTTTTTCTTCTGCTTTATCCAGGACTGGTTCAAGGTTCAAGACTCAAGGTTCTAATAGTGTGGACAGCATTCAACAAAACTAAGTGTAACCGACCCCAAAAAGGTTCTCAAACTGTAGGACACCTCCCCCTCTCCTCAAGCAGAGCACCGGAGCTCGCCTTGGACACACTTGCCCTTCGTACTCATTTACTTTTTTGCATAATTTCCCATAGAATATCACTATGGAGCTGTTATGTCTTTCTCATTTCGGCACTGATAGACTTTTTGTAACGTTGAGAACCAAAATATCCTCTCTTGCCGCTTGAGTTTCTGAATATTAACATTTGCTAATTCGATCTTTTATGACTTTAGTAACCGCTCCATGCACGAATTTTGCAAGCTTGAATTTGCTCTGCCTTTTGAGATGCTTTACTTTGCCTGTTCCTGTAACCTTTAAAGCTGTTCGTTTCAATGAGGAAGACTTTTTATCTGTCCCGCTAAAGTGATACTTTTCTTGACAGCTGCCAAATGTACAAGCTGCTGTTGCAGAAAAGTAAACACTTTAAGCTTTGGACTTCAACTTTTTTTTAACTTTAACTGTTGTTTTGAAGATGTTGGTGTGTAGATTTCCGTGGACAGCACAAATTGTTTTTTTTTTTAACAAATTGACTGTAAAATATATCTGTCCATGAGGCTTTAAATGTGTTTTTCCAAGTTTTGGTTTCATATAGTTCATATTTTTGCCTATAGATACTTTGACTTTTTTTGCGATCATTATTTTGTTTTAATTTGTTTGTAGTCTGCATTTAAAGTCTTTCTTATTCTGTAAAGCACTTTGAATCACTTTGTGTACGAATTGTGCGATACAAATACACTTGCCATGCCTTTATTTTGTGGAACTGCGCTGAGGGGACGGCGGTGACTGCGGCTCTTCTGACTGAATAAACACATGAGACTGTACAACATGAAAACTGACCGCGAGCCAAAACCCACACAGCGGACTCTGCCTTCAAAGCCACATTGGTGCAGTGAAGCATGAAGCCACAGTATCCTCCTCGAGAAGCCATCCACCGCGCCATTAATACAAATCAGTTTATCATAGACACTACATGCCCCTGGTAGTTTGGACCAGGGCTGCAATACAGCTGTGTCTCAGAAGATTTTACTATCTATACCACACTGTGGAGATCCAGAAGGTTTAGGAAATGTTGCCTGGGATCCAGAATACACACTTCTTCAATACTTGAGCGAGATTTGAGTTTGGTCACTGGTGAGTCTTGCTGTTTTCAAATGGCTGTGATTGACAGGTGGATTAGCCAATAGAGGACACACGTGGTCTGTTAGTATTGGAATAAATAAAGGAAAAAAAATATCATAGGGAGATGATTTCTGCAGAATAAATGAGCAAAGCACTAAACTCTGTCAATCAGAAATTAGATAAACTTGATTTTATTTGTAAATTATAGGTGAGCAATTTTCATTTCACATGTGTCAAAAGCAAACAAACGGATGAAGGACGAATGATCACGTTTGACCAAACTGATCAAACTGTAGAAATAAATACAGAGACATATTCTGGAGTTGTCAGAAAATAGTAAATGTCATATGGTGTTTTGGGTGATAAAAGAAAAAGAAATAAATTCATTAATTAATTAAAATAATAATAATAATAATAATAATAATAATAAATAATAATAATAATAATAATAAAATATGTATTCTTTTTTTCCATTAATTATTATTTTATCTGACTTTTTACATGTCTTGCCAACAGTAACTTGCTGACATTCGATGCTGAGCTCTATAGTTGTGGAAAGTTCTTTATCTAGCATAATAAAACAGCTAGAATCAATGTGAACCACCATGTATAATGCACTCAATATTTAAAATGACTGGAATGTTACCGGCATATTACAACCTTTCCAATCTGTGCCCGGAGAATCCAGCTGTCACTCAAGCTGTGTTAAACTGCATCGTGCTGCAAAAAACACCGGGATGGAAACAAAATCAATTGGACATGGTTCAAATGGTAATGAATTAATCAATATGCATTAAGTTGAGTGTTGGAGAATACGTTTTTTAATCAAACTAATGGCGATTGTGCTGGAATGCTGGAAGCAGGGATGCATTTGAATGTTACACTTGTACTTTGATTTAGCTGCGGTTTGGAACTCTTGAACTGGACAAATGGACTTATCACTGACCTTTTCCGAAAATGTCCCCTGCTCTTCGTAGATATCGTCTGTTTGAACAGACGGCTTCTCTATAAATAAAGCTATATGTCTTAGCTGGCGGCCTCTCATACCTCTCTCTATCCACTCATACGGATCCGAGCCAATAAAAGCTGATCTTCATAAGTCTGGAGGGGGGAGGCCGGATAACTTTGGGGAAATTGCTGCATGGAAAAGGCAATATATGGCTTAAACAGATAAGAGAGAAGAGGGACAGGTCTGGAATATTAGCTGCTCAAGGCTGTGATGTACACCCAGGATACGAGGAGGAAGAGGAGGAAGAGGAGGAAGAGGAGACGGCCCTTCATCTCCAGACAGGGAGCGCGCATATCCCATAATAGTATCCATCACTAAAGGTCAGTTATTTAAAGGTTGGGCTAAATCAGCAACTACTCAGAGGATGTGTTTGACAAAGTAAATGTATTACTGCACTGAGGTCATTAAAGTCAGCATTATGTTTTTTGATAATTAATTTAAATTTATTGCAATATTTCATCTCCGTGATTATCAGTGGGTGTAACTTTGGGACGCACCTCAGTAAGACTAGACTTGATCCGAATAAAAAAAATAACCCACAATAGGTGAAATCTGTGAAGTAGTCAAGTAGTCAGCTTTATTTTTTACAATTATTACATTTGTTTTAAGGCTGTAAAACCTCTCACCGCACACTTTATACACTTTTCTCACATTTCTCTCTTGTTTAAACACTCTCAAAGTTCAAACCTTCGTATATTAAATCCTCCTTCCTCGATGATCTCTTCAAATGTGTTGTTCACGTCGCCTCTGCTCCAGCGATATCCACAGAGGCACCTCTCCGTGCACAGAAACACTTTTAAGCGTTTCTAAAATTTGTCGGTGCAAAACGTTTCATCGACATTGTGGGTTTTATCGGGGAGAAAACTCACAAACATACAGCACTTTAGAGTCACACTGCGATCCAACATTCATGTAAAATTTGTCTGACACATTCTGGACTGTACAGGAGACATGGAGGAGACTGATGGACAATGGTCTACATACAGTCCCTCAGCCAATCAGGACGCAGAACACAATGCACGCTCATACTGTAATTGCATACAATAAAAAGCCACGAAATAGCAAAACCGCAAAAGGTGAACCACGGTATAACGAGGGACAACTGTATTACAAAATGACACTAAAAAACAAAATAGTATTTCCTCAATAATTTTGCGATGATTAGATGGGGATCCAGACTAGTGCTACCTCCCATCAAACTTCGCGCAACGAGAGTGAGCGGCCACGAAGGAGGAAAGGGAATAATAAATAATAAATGATCGTGTTTCAATGCTTCCAGGAGCTTCTGAATCACGTTTCAAACCTGCGTCGCATTCACATCGCTCACATGCTCGTTCATATCGTATCACGTGACCGCTCCAACCTACAGAGAGTAGGCGAAGCTAACGATTAAAAATCTTTTTTTTATTTTGAGCTGAGAAACAATTTGTGATCTGAAAATAGGTGAAAACTGCCACAAAATTCGACCTTTGTAAAAGCTGTAGGTCCCTGTGAGCCGAACACAAGCAGTTTGTGATTATATTGTGCTCGATGAGAAAAATCCTTTCTGGGCAGGAGGGATTTTTTTTGTTGTAGTACCGATGAGTGGCCACTAATCCAATTTGAGACAGCTCTAAGCTATCGATACCCTGTCCAGTTATTTTAATAGATCCATGCTGGTTCCAGACTGTGTGTATTCTATGGGCCTTTCCCTTCTCTTTTTCCTGTGCCCTAACGCTCGGTTTTGAACGTCCCTGCGAATGGGATTGTCATCTGAAATGATCAAGTGCTGAGGGAGAGGGGTTGATAAGGCCCTTCACCACGAGGGAGGTGTGGATGGCCCCTAAACAGGTGTGTGTAACACCAGAAAGCAGCCCCACACGCAACACGCACCACACTAGTTTAGTTCCACGTTTATTTAGAAGTCGTAACTTAGATATTCAGTGAGGTCATCCAATTTTTACTCACTACCAAGATGTGAGACTGATCTGAATCTGCATCTAAACACACTTAACATGTCTCAAAATATGAAATGAAAAGGAATGATTAAATATAAAACTTCACATTGGTAACAGTTTTGGACTCTGCTTTCACATTAATGGGATGTGCCACATTTCTTCAAGCGTGCATCTGGTGAAGATCTGGACCACATGCTGAGAGAAGGAACTGCAGGAAGACACTGGTGTAAAAGGGAATATTTGTGAATATTCATGGGGTAATATTTTATTTTAACACCGCCAATATATTATACACACAGCACAAATACTAAAATAAGCCTGAGGTTGCCGTTAATACTCCGCTTTCCATTAAACTCCAGAAGAAGTTGGGACCTCCACAGGGGACTTCACAGCAGGTGTCGTGTGAGGGGCTGGATCGGAGAACTATGGGATTGTTAAATGATGACGTGGGAACATAGAGCAGTGGGAACGTAGCTACTCTCTCTCTGGAATGCTGCATAAAAGTCAACTCAACTATTTCGGACAACTTTTGATCGCTTGTCACGTTCTCCCGTCCTCAGCCCATTTCTCTCCATTTGTCTTCTCTGTCCTCTGCGTTGGATAATATATACGGCATCCAATCAGCAAATTCCCCCTAAGTAATGATGTTACATCCATGTCCAACTGGCAATTTGTAGCTTTTTTTTATTCCTTTATCAATCATAACTGTATAAAGAAATGGACTAAAGGAGTGTGACGTCACCTATAGCTCCAGCCCAATGAAGCTCTTCGAGGTTAGCAGATATAAGGGCGAATTAGGAGCCGATTTCGATATTTGGAACTCCCATTGCTGTTATAATGTTGTTTCCTCATCACAAACACACCTGGAGTTGTGTTTTGTTTCATTTACACATGTTTAAAACGCAAATCCTGCATATTTAGGCTGAGTTCTTCTCTCTAGTGGTTCAGCTTTCATGTCATGTGGTAATACAAGAAGTGCTCCACTGTGTTTTTAAGCTCCACACACCTTCATTTGAATCATTTGGATAGTTTCAGTCCAGCAATTGCTAATTTCTACTGAATAAAATATAAAAAGTAGCTGTTAACTTGAAAACTACCACTTCGTGACATCACAAGGTGGAACAGAGCATTTTGAGCTTTGGAATGTAGACTAATAAAAAACGTTAACTCAAACATGTCTGAATGAGACAAAACACAGCCTTATTTTGCACAATATTGGACTTTTAATGTTCATATCTTAATTTGAAGTTAATACAAACTTTTTAAGACCAAAAATGACGAGCCTGACAGGAGCAGTTATGGAGAACGGGACCACAGCATTTCAATAGAAAGTGAATTGGAGCTGAAAGCGTGCCCATGATCACTTCCTGTTTGGAACGGCGGCTAGCAGGTTAGCTATGTCCATTTATATATACAGTCTATGCTCATAACATAACAATGGCTAAAAGTTCAAACTAAAGCGGGCCCTTTAGCAGTAGGTCATGAGTCTGGAGTAAAACTGCCAAAAGTAACTAAATCTATAACAATACAAAGAGTGTGTCAGGTAGTTCCATTGTGAAGGTGATCTGACAGTGTATTTCACTCTTCTAAAGCACTGACATCTCACTCAGGGGAGCGCTCACGGAGAGACGGGCCTTAGAGCCATCCATTCATCACACGCCACTCGTCCTCCGCTCCATCTGTCCATCCGTCAGCCTGTTCCTGCGCACCTCCTCCAGTCTGGACATCTCTCCATCACCAGTCCAACTCAGGTGGAGCGCGACGCAGCAGCAGAGGAGGGGAAAGGAGCCAAAAATGAAAACCAGAGAACTGTTTAAGGAGACATATTATGCGTTCTTATAGTTATAATTCCCCCTTAAACATGTTTTTACTCTGTTTCCAAAGAGGTATTTAGGAGTTGGAGCTCCCCCTGCTGTCCGCAACAGGAATGAACAATGGAAAGTAAAGGTGTGAAGTCCTTATCCCCTGTGAATGCTATGCTAACAGAGCCATGTGTTTGTTGTGAGCAAAGTTTGATTGCAGAATGAGTCCAGTGGTGGTTTATGGACAAAAAAAAACAAAACTAAAGAGAAATCTAGATTTTTACCTGTGACGCAACAATCCAGGCAAAATGCAACCAGAGCACTTTTGAGTGCTCTGGAGTAATGAATAAAACAAGCATGAATTAAACAAAATACAACTCCGGGTAAGTATTTGATGAGGGGACACCATTAGAACATAAGGTTAAATATGTCTTTTACAGGAGATATTATATACGCATGTTCTAACAATGTTCCCTAATCATTAGTTCACTCAGTTTTATTTCAGTTAATTCGTACATGTTTGAATTGGCTGTATTGTTTAGCTTTTGAGGCTTGAGAGCTCCAGAAATTTCTGTTTTCCGCCTACTCCTCATCTCCGCTGATCTGTGCAGATAGAGTTAAAAGTGTCACACAGCCAACAAATAAAAATAAATACATTAAACTCCACAAAGAGTTTAGGCTCAGTTCTTTTGTCAAACAGAAAAACCCTCTGTTCCACCTTGTGATCTCTGTTGAACTAAAGGTAACTGTTAACTTGAAATCATCATCGTTTCATGACATCACAAGGTGGAGCAGAGCATTTGGAGATGTAGACAAACTAATACATTGCCCGGCCAAAGTTGCCACCTGGATTTAACTAAGCAAACAGTTCCAAGCCTCCTCCAATCGGTCAAGTCTAGGTTCAGCAACAGTCTGTGCTCAAAGAATGAGGTCATCTGACACCTGAATATACTGAATGACCAGGTTATTGCATTTTTTTCTTCCCTGATGGGCATATTCCAAGATGACAATGCCAGGATTCATCAGGCTCAAATAGTGACAGAGTGGTTCAGGAGCAGGAGACATCATTTTCACACATGGATTGTCCACCACAGAGTCCAGACCTTAACCCCATTGAGAATCTTTGGGATGTGCTGGAGAAGATCAGACTCGACCATCATTAATGCAAGAGCTTGGTGAAAAATGGATGGAAATAAATCTTGTGACATTGCAGAAGCGAAATCGAGAGAACAACCAAATATTTTTTTTTGGTGGTGACTTTTTTTTTGGCCATGCAGTATATTAGAGGATTACTCATGTGTGAATGAAACAAAACACAGTTCAGGGTATGTTTTTGAGGAGGTAAATGATGACGCTTAAATCTCTCAAGAGTCATTTTTGTGTCATATAGGACCTTTAACATGTATATCTCCTTTTGTAATGACATGTTATTAATGTGTGTTGTACATGTGTTTGCCAGTACTTTTCTATAAAATTGAGTGTGAGAATAAAAAAAACATTAATCACTACCAGCTTTTATAGTTCTTTAGTTTCCAGAGTGCCAATTGTCCGCTCTGTTGATTCACACCTTTCGAAGCGGCGTGTAAAATGGCCGCCAACCGACTCCAACTTCTGATCGCTTGTCATGTTCCCCCGTCCTCAGCCCATTTCTATCCATTTGTCTTCTCCTCTCTCCTCTGCTTCTGATAATATATGGCATGACACCCAATCAGCAAATCCCTCCGCACACGTCATGTTTGCATTCGGCGACGCGCGCTAGCTAGCTGCACCCCGCGCCGATGATTGATGGATGCAAAATGACACCGCTGTCACGCAAGAGTTGTCGTGCATTTTCATATTTGTCTGGCCCACGAAATGATGCATGCCTCGGATTCCTCCCATTTTCACTCAAGTAGTACAACCGCCGTGGCACCTGGAAACGTCTGATATACACACACACACACACACACTCGAACAAGGCTAGCACAGCGGCGGTGGAGTCTGTTAGTAGCCTGCTGGGTGATTTGTTAGCAGTGTTAGCGCCCCGCAGGCTGACAGGAGGGGTCCATAAGGCAAAGGGGCTGGCCTCAGGCGGGTGGGAGGCAGAGAAGAGCAGGGGGAGCGGAGAGTGAAGCGAAGAGACAACAGAAAAGAACAGAATACAGCAGACACCGAAGGGGAAGATGGAGGATGGGTTGTCGCGAAATCCAGGGATGAAGGGTGTGTGCTTTTTGTAGCCATGCACTCAATAGAGCTGTTTGTCAGGATTATGGAGCCTATTGAGATTTGAAATGTGCCCACAGGAACACAAACAGGGACGAGGGGGACTAGCAGCTTTCAAGGACCTGGAATTGGTGGTTTTCAGATTGAAGAATGTGATGATGTCATAATCCCAGATGGGGCAAGAGCCACTTTTCCCTATCGAGTACATTTTATTTTTATGGGAAATACTAAAAGGTAAATGCACAAACAGCCAAACAGATCTAGCCGTTAGGGGACCCGAAGCAGAATTTGGTTGCCACTTCGGTTATTCACATCCCGCAACATGATGCACAGCTAGCATGACATCAAACAGTGAAGCGCTTTCACTTTAGTTCTACTTCATGATCATTGTTGTCTGTGTTCGATAAATGCGGGAAAACCTAATTGTAACGACCCTGAGCGTTTGTCGCTTAGAGAGGAGCCCGGGACTTTGGTCTGACGGGTCATTTACTTTGGTTAGACATACATATACAGATGGTAAAATGTAGGCCAACGCAAAAATACTATGGTGACAAGCAAAACCGAAGCAGGTCAACGAAAAATACGGCTACCCGGCGCTTCTTCGCTCTCCGCCTCTCAGACAGCAGGAAGCCCGGTGTCTTTGAATCTCCCGCCACATCACCTTTTCCCACGTGAACCCCGCCCCTCACCCATTGCCATAGCAACCAAGTCACCCATATGACTCCTACACTAATAAATACATAAATAGTTACAGGGTGATTACACATATTAACATGGGTAGGGCAGAGCAAGTCATTCATTACGCAGTGAATTTGGCACTTGTTCACGGATCGTCCAGCAAAGGCCAAAAATCGAGAAACAGCTTAGCACAGACGACGTAAAAGATGTGAATGGTAGCAAAGCTGAAAGAATCTGAGGCGCTCTTGTGTAGAAAAATTAAAAGTCCTTTTTTAAGACATGGACCAGCCTATGCCCTTCGACATCTGAGTGGGTTACGACTAAAATGATAAGGGCACAGGGCAACTCCCTTTTGCAATGCTACCTACTGGGGTCATGTGACCACAGACTTGTGACCCAAAAGACCCAATGCATACCCAAGACACAAGGAAAACGTGATGCATCATGTACATAATAAAAACGTCGATAGAGAATGACAATATTAAAACTGAGGCATTGTAAGTACAGATGACAAACAGTGGCAAAGACATCATCATGAGGGACTGGAGTTCAAAACTGTGGAAGAGCAATTTATAAAAAGGGAGCGAAGTCTATCTCTCAATAAAGGACTTTAATTTTTCTACACAACAGCGCCTGGGATTCTTTGAGCTCCATTACCGTCACATTTACGTCGGTATGTGCTAAACTAAATCTGTTTCTTTATGATAAGTGGCCTCATCCTACATCCTTCCGTCTGTCTCACTAGACCTCCATTGAAGCATCTCTTGTTTTTAAAGGCAAAAAAAATGCTTCTCTCATTAATATGAACAGTAACTCTCTGCAGCCTTAAGTCGCTGAATTCTTGACGCGAGCCAAAGTCGAGACAACAGACACGTGCGGTAAACTTACATCATGCTGTCTTTGAGCTGTCTCTGAGATGTGCTTGTGAGCGAGGGAGGACGGAGAGGGGGGATTGTGGCAGCTTGGCGACGTGGCGTATTCTACAAACACATTTAACCAATCAGAATGTGATGTTTACGCAGAGGATCAAATCAGAGCCAAGCCTGTCAATCTCCATATAGATCGACAGTTAAGAAACCATCAGGACTAAGGGCCCTTTGCAGCTGCAGGGGCCCTATGCAACTTGTGTCGTCTGTGTATAGGAAGGACTGGATCTTTTCAATCAGTGATTAGACCCAAGAAATCACTATATTACAACATAATTCTCTATTTTAACAAAGTTCGTTTTTAGCTTCCCCCTTCTGTATTTAATATTATTCGCCACTGAAATATTGTGATGTCATTTGAAACCAGCAATGCAGGTCTACAGAGGTCAGACTGTAGATGGCGCTGTTCTCATTCTAATGCAGACAGGAGAATGGCACCAAAATCTGTGTAAATCAGCTGATAAGAGGCATCACTGTAACATCACGTTGGAGGCTTCTGAACAAGGATGTAAGAGACAACATTCTGGTGCAGGCAAGTGTGTGATTCTAACCCATCGACTTGACTGGAGGCTGGTCTTTTCCTGATATTAGTTTTGCTAAACAAAAATCTAGACTTTCTTTCTTTTTTTTTTTCATTAAACAGCTCCCTAAAAATGTGTTCTTAGTTTGGGTGAACATAGTGAACTAAAATGTGCAACGCAATTATGCTTTTCCTAATCCAAACAGCATAACTGTGCTTTCTTCTTTGTTGAATGAGGAAAGTTTTGTACTTCCTACAAACCATTTTCCACACGAAGATAATAAACTACTGGAGCTATTGTGGCTGGAGAGTCTGGGATTTGATTGACAACCCCTTTTGCAATCATTTTCTGCATAGTCATAGCCAAATCTCCTTGCCAAAGCCTGATTTCATTAGAGTGGGTCTGGGCCTGGTTGATACTTGGATGGGAGACCGCTCGGGATACAAGGTGCAACAGCGCAGCACCTGTTGCTGTGTCCTTAGGCAAGACACTTCACCAACTTTGCCTAGTGTGAATGCAGTTTGTCGATGAAGGTCAGAGGGGCTGTTGACGCCGAGTAGCAGCCTTACTTCTGTCAGTCTGCCTCGGGGCACCTGCGGCTTCAGAAGTAGCGTAGTGTGGAGTGAATAATGCAGAAAATTGTCGAGCAACTTTGAGCATTTGGAAAAGCACTGTATAAGCTTCATTATTACTATTAAACCGAGGAGCTTATAGTTTCTGAGTGGATATTCATCTTACAAAACAGCTATAATAAGCATCAACAGCATTTACATAAATCAAATGTGTTTATAATATAACCATATATCCACTGCTGTAATTATATGTATTATGAACAAACTGTCACATTTCTTCCTGTGTTCCTGGGCTCGGCTTGGTTGTGTCTCATCTGCATGTTAACCAGACAAACACGCACACACTGTATTAGCGTCGCCTAACGAGTGACACACACATCGAACACTTCCAATTCATACAGAGCCTAATATTGACACGGCTGAGTGGTATCGAGGCTCCCTGGAAACCGCCTGTCCATATATATGCGCTTATACTATATTACATACAGCCAGTCCATAGATAGATTAGAAGATGGTGATTACCCCGTATAGACCCGCCGCTATTACTCCTGTCCAATCTGAAGGCGCACTTGTTTAACCGCGCTGACAAAGGCCTCGCTCGCTCCGATCTGTGCCCAACACATCCAGAACAGCTCATTATCTAGATGTCCCCTCGCGCTCATTGTTATTCCCAGAGTCCCTCCGCCTCTTGGTCCGGGGCTAAGATAATACCCATTTATACCCGGGACGCAGGTTAAGTGACTGACTCAGAGCAATCACGGCCACCAGCTTCGGCGTATTCAAACAAAATTGCATTCATCCCGGAGTGCTAAACGACTGTGTTCAGAGCTCTGGACTGCACAATCACACACAATGATACGGCCTTGTTTTCCCTTAGTGAGAGCGCTAACAAGCAGTCGCCGGGCTGTTGGCTGCGGTCGTGTCAGAGAAAGTTCAGAATAACTAACTTTGGGCAATAGGGGTAGAAGAAAATATAACACGATTTTCAACTGGAGTTACCAATGAGTACCAATGTGCACCTTTTTGTAAAATTGAATAGCAAATGTCAGTACACAAGAAACACAAACTAGCAAGACATTACAGATTTCAAACCGTGCGTCAGGAACGTGTCGTAGTTTGAACTTTTAGCCCCACCGACTTTTCCCTGCTGCCACTGTGATATTGATAATAATAAGGCGTCGGATTTACTCACACACATGCGCCACATTCATGCTAATCTGCACTAAAGTGTCTTGCACAAGGACACAGTGACAGTTTTTTTTGCCACAGATGCCCCACCGTTGCACCTGATATTCCCAGCGGTCTCCAATCTAAGCGCTAACAAGGTCCGGTCTCGCTTAGCTTCGGAGATCTGACGATGTGCCTTGACAAACAACTGCCTCACATAGTCACGCAGCTGTTTCCTTACAGTTCTCATATCTCTGTCTACTATTTGCCTTTTTGTCACGCTTGAGAATGCACCATGACAGAGAATCAAGTGTCTGGGAGAGTGTCGGGCAGCTGGTTTCCCCATGAGTCTTAGTAACAATGTACCTCATTGCATGAAAAAAGACTCAGTAGCTTCTGTGTTATCTGAGTAATCCCTCAGTCATCCAGGTCCATAGCAAAAGACGAAGTTTAAAGCTGTCAACTGAAAAAAAATCGCTGTTTCGTTGCTCATCCAAGCTGCTTCGTCAGTTCTGGGCAGATTACTGGTGGACACTGCCTTATATCTGCCTGAAGGGAGGAGCAAACTACACTGAAACTTTAAACAGCTATCGTCTCCAGTTTCAACCTTTAATGGCCCTACTCAGCCTTTAATGGCCCTCCTATTATTCTCTTTTGTTTCTTTTGTTTCCTTTGGTCTGAGGATGGAATCATAGATCTGTGAGAGGTTATGTCTCAGGCCCCCCATTCCTGTTTAAGGTAGGATTGTCTTTCCTAACAAAAATCCCCTCTCAAACTGTGTTAGTTATTACCTTAGACTGTATAAAGAAGCGGACTAAGTGAGTTTGACGTCACCCATATCGTTCGACTCCAGCCAAATGAACCTAGAGCAGTTTGGAGTCGATTTCCATATTTGGAGTTCTGACCCTGAGTATCATAGCAACTACAGAGCCAATCAGGAGTGAAGCTGTTGAAGGTAACGCTCCTTCCCGCCTGCACTGTGGGTTTTAGCAGTCAGTGGGCGCTTGGCAACGCTGTCAATCAAACCCGTTGCTAACGATAACAAGAGATAAGGTGCTGGGGGAAAAAAAAAGCATCTGATTTGTCTGTTATTAAAGTTCATATCTTGATTTACAGACACAGTAGCAAAATAAAAATACCAGCATCATGTATAGTGGGTCACTATGAACATCTTAAGACCAAAAATGACGAGCTTCACAGCAGCGGTTACAAAGGAGTGACAGTTGATGACTAGAGGGTTAGCTATGCCCATTTATAAAGAAAGTCTATGGTTATTACCCAAGCAAATGTTATGTAAAATGAATAGATTTGATTTTACCATCTCATCTCACTTTTTTTTTTTTTAGCAGCTTTTACTTTCACGATGCATGATGTAAAGAGCATTTGACACATTCAAATGAGGTACAGTGGTAATGTCATATATAATGTGTATAAATAAAGATACATAAATATAGAACGAGGATAAAGATTTTTGATTATAATGATGTTTTAAGGTGTTAATATAGTGATAATCTTCAAACTAATATATGAAGCAGTTTTTTTTTTTACACCTTTATTTATATGGGGAGACCCAAAGAGAGCATTTAAAATAAATAAATAAATAAATAAAATAAAATAACTAAGTCCATATGAAACATGAAAAAAGATAAACAAAAACCAAAAAAAAAAATAAAAAAAAATCCATGTGCAGGTGTGAGTATAAAAGTTTGTGAGCAGATAAAATATCCAGTTTTGTCCTTGAAATATATGAAATTTTTGTGAAGCAAAATAAACAACAGAAAAGGTCTCTTTGTGAATTTGAAATGTATCCAATTGAATGATGATATTTCCAAATCGTCGTAAAGTTTGACAGGATAAACTAACCTACACCCAGGATCTGCCATTGTCTACAAGACTCTGGAAGTGATGTAGCTTTTCTATAGAAGCACAGTTAAATTTCCCATTTTTAAATATTTAAACATAAACCAGATGTATTTATGAAGTCTATGGAAAATTTTACATGGTCTTTATTCTTTCGAGGTTGACTTTATGATTTGAGCAAAGATAAGATTTTTTTTTTTTCTAAATGATCACCCCGTCCTCTTTTACGCTGTGCTGGGGTAACCATGGAAACCCTTGACGACCACCGGACTCTGACCTGCTCCACTTGTGTCTGATTAGGTAATAATAATAATAATGCCTTACATTTGTAATGCGCTTTATCAAAGCCTCTCAAAGCGCTACACTGAAGTCATTATTCGTTCACTCCACACTTGGTGATGGTAAGCTACTATTGTAGCCACAGCTGCCCTGGGGTAGACTGACGGAAGCGAGGCTGCCAGTTTGCGCCATCGGCCCCTCCGACCACCACCAATCATTCACGCACACACCACTTTCATACTAGGCAATGTGGGTGAAGTGTCTTGCCTAAGGACACAACGACAGAACTTGGTCCGAGCTGGACTTGATCCTCCGACCTTCGGGTTGGGAGACCAATGCTCTAACCACTGAGCCACTGTCGCCCCCGATAACCAGGTAAGCCCTGGTTCACATGAAAACATTGCTCTGCTACAGCTGCATCAGGCTGAATCGGAGAATAGAACATTTACTGCAGTTTATTGTGTCCAGTAGGGGGCGTCCATATTGTATACTGCACCACCAGATGACATCACCCGGTGGAGATGGATGTACTGATCACTTAAATGTGACTTTAATTCTATTTTTGGTCACCTTGGGGCAAATAACTAACATTTTCCAACTTAAAAGAAAGTCTGCATTTGGAATACACTTAATAAACTACACTTCTGTTTCCAATGAGGCATTTAGGAGTTGGAGCGCCCTCTGCTGGCAGCGACAGGAACAAACAATCAGAAAGTAAAGAAATTAAGTCCTTTATCCTCCTGTGAAAGCGATGTTAATAGAGACATACGTTGATTGTGAACAGTCTGACCATAGAGTGAGTCTGATGATGGTTCATGAGGTTAAAAACTGCACAGGAGAAGTCTATTTTTTTTTTCTATGACGCGACAAAACTGACAAAATATAAACAGAGCTTATTTGAGATATGACATGTTTAGATTACCAACGCTATATTCGCTGAAAACAACATATTAACATGTTTCACTTTCATTTCTGGCCCTCTGAGTTTCCTCTCACTCTGCTCTCCACGCTAAGTCACTCCCCCTTCAGAGCGTTAACACAATCACCGTGCATCCTGACAAATGAAACTACTGCACATTGCATCAGGTTGGTGAAGTCGTAGTGGATTGTTTTGTGTCATGTTTTGTATATTTATGGACAAATTGCTGTGCGAGATGAGTATTAGACAGAATCTTACTGCGAACTGTAAGGAGAGTTTAAATAGGACCTGGGAGAGATCGCTAAATGACTCAAACTTGCATGGATGACATCTGAAACCACTTCAGGCTTTATTTTTGATGAGGAAATGAAACAAGCGTGAATAAAGTAAAACATACACTCAAACATGTACAAAAGAAGCAGAACACAAGTCTTGCAAATTAAACTTTAAAGGAGAACTTTGCTTGTCCTCTTTTAAGCTCACACATTATGCAAAATTGTCTTTTTTTCACTTTTCATCGTGTTATAGTGCTGTTTTCTTATCCAAAACATACACATTTTAAAATATTTTGTTGTACCTGATTTTTAATGTTTTAAACGGTGAAAAAATTTAAGATTTAAGATTTCATTTAAGATTTGCAGTGGTCCAGAGTTATTCCTCACTTACCTTATGCATTCAGAGCATCCTAATTATTCAGTGCTAACAACAGCTAGCACGCTAATAATGTACTTCCTGTTTATTTGCAAATAAAACACATTATAATTCGTACACAGTGGACTTATTTTGACCTCTAGAGCTCCTTATACACTATATCTGTACTGGGACAAGACACATTTTGCTCAAACACATCAGGTACAGGCCGTTTAAGCACATTATTCCCAGACTAGCTCTTATACCACACACATCTTATTTATTAGACCACCTTAGACCACCAAACATTATGACTGTGATCAAATTCTACTTTTACAATATACCTTTACAGATTTGTGCTTCCAGTGTTCAAAACCCAAATCACCACGAGGCTTCACACGATTAAAAAACACTCAGATTCCTTTCATTAATGGTGGTATACAGTATTACGCAAAACTGACTCGTGTGAGCTTGTAGCCATGTTATAACACTGTGACCTCATCACAAACATACTTGGAGTTGTGCTTTTTCCCCGTCACACATGTTTGAATAATCCTGGATTATAAGGCTATCTGCATCTGCAAAGCTCAAAATGCTCCGGTTCACCTTGTGATGTCATTTGGTGGTAGTTTTTAAGGTCACCAGCTATTTTTTAGCCTCAATCATACAGCTTTACTCTTCAATACTCAGCAGGGGCGTCAAACACATTTTTTCACATCAGGAAAATGACTGCCCTCAAAGGACCAGATGTAAAATATATGTAACTACTTGTTAATTCCCTGTTTTTGTATTTATTACTTATTCAAGTTACAAATATTGTATATGCATTTACCTGGATGTAGAAATATGGCTGTGTAACTGCGTATCTCCTGATAAAATTAATTTTAAGATCATCATACCTTTTAATTTACCCTGTTGAGGGCCACATAAAATGATGTAGAGGGCCACATTTGACCCGCGGGCCTTGAGTTTGACACATGTGCTCTAGAGTAACTTTGACTTTTTGCTTTTATTTTTGAATATTTTTATTTTACTTTGTACAGTTGCGAATATCCACTGAGGAGTGAAGCAGTTTCAATGAGACTAAAACAAAAGCTGTAGCTTCAAAATTTGGCAAATCCAGAACTGAAATGATCAAAATGAAGGAGTATGGAGTTTAAAAACACAGTAGAGCATTTCCTGTATAACCACTTGACCTCTACGCCACGTTATGTCGTCACCTCCTCAAAAAACACACCTGAAGTTGTGTTTTTTTTTCACTCACACGTTTGAGTAAATCTTTATTATCAGTCTGTCTACATCCCCAAAGCTCAAAATGCTCCGTTCCACCTTGTGATGTCATTTGGTGGCAGTTTTGAAGTTCAGTAGAGGAGATTGTCACTTCCTTGGCTGAAATTATCCAAATGACTCTAGTGAAGGTGTATGGAGTTTAAAAACACGATGGAGCACTTCCTGTATTGCCGCATGACATCACAAGGTGGAACAGAGTGTTAAACATGTGAATGAAACAAAACACAACTCCAGACATGTTTGCGATGAGAAAACAACATTATAACATAGATAAAAAGTTGCGCCATATGGGCCCTTCAAACCGAGCAGTACACATTACACATACACTTATTCTCTATGCAAATCCGCCTGGACATATTTATATTCAGGCCGCCTCTCCTCCCAAGGTCGCTCTCTTTCTGTTCGCTGTCTGTGGCTGTAAAAACACCAAAATGTCTACCGCGGTCAATTTGATTTGTTCCCTCCTTTGATTTTCTTGTATTTAAAAAAGCGTCTATTCGTGGCTCTTTGGCCTTGGTAAATTACATCTGAAATGCCTTATTACGTGCGCGGTATAAGGCGTAATCAAAACAGAAGGGCAGGTTAAGAGAGCTTTAACTTTTCCTTTCTGCGGGTTTGCTCGGATGAAGGTTAAGGAGGACGGCGGCAGGCGGAGGAGAGAGAGATGCGGGGAACGTGAAATGGAGGGGTTATCCGGGGAGAGGAGGCAGCAGGAGGTCCCGCAGATACGAGGAGGAGAGGTGCTTTTAAAACGAGATCACAGACGCCAATCGGATGCGTGGACTCACATTCTGATCCGGGGATTAAAGGTGCACTGTGCGACTTTTCTGGAAGCGTGTACGGCGGCTCCTCGTCGCCATGGAGATGTTAATTACCGCTTCGTCATGGATGTTCCGCAACTTATCAATAAACATGCTCAACTCAAATATAGCTTTGACTGATAAAAACTGCAGTGCTGATTTATTCTTAAGGTGACTTTTTAGAACTTTCCGCCATGTTATAACGTTCTTCCGGCATCAAAAACCATGCCTGAAGAGGTTTTAGATGTCATGCATGCGTGTTTGAGTCATTTAGCGATCTCTCCAGGCTCCATTTGAACCCCCCCTTATGGTCAGCTGTAAGAATCTCCGCCCACAAGCCAACGCCGTCTATGCTCTCAAGCTGCAATTTTCCATAAATATACAAACGCCTAATGCCAAATAATACACTACAACTTCACAAACCTGATCCGATTACCGAAATGCACGACGATTTTGCTGTGATAGCGCTCTGAAGGGGGAGTGACTTAGCACAGAGAGCAAAGGGAAGGGACTCAGAGGGTGAAAAATTAGACTATTTTGGGTAAATATAGCATTTTCAAAAGAATAAAAGGCACTTCGTTGATCTAAATATGTCATTTGGTCGCAGTTAATACCTCATAGAAGTGTCATACGTCCTCTTTAATTACAAAACGTGAACCACGATGGCCAGCTGTTAATGTTCTTATCCAATGTGAAAGCAGAACGAGCCTCACGTGAGTCTCATTTGCGTTGCCAGTTTCAATGCTGAAATCCAGTTGGTTCAAACCTAAAATGACTCTCTCTGGTCCAAATCCTCACCACCTAAACCCCAGCACCTGCAGCCAATCGTGAATCAGTGCTAGTGCAACCTCTGCGGCCCAGTGAGTGAATTCTGCAGGTGCTGAACTTTCACATGAGGCCTGTCCATGTACTGAGAATAGAAAGCTCAGTATATGACAAGATGGATTCTCATGTGTTTGAAGAATTCATCAGTAGGTTGGAATTTGAATCTCGCTGTTGTGTTTTTCGCTCACCTTCTCTGAGTAAATGCTTAAAAAGAAATATATAATGTCATACAAAAACATATAACACTACCAAATATTTAGGGTTTCACAAGGGAACTCTCTCCTAATCAGAGTCGGCCGTGTTGCAAGGCTAGTTTTCCTCCCAGAGACAGCGAGGGGAGGTGATGGATGCTTCAAACACCCTGAAAAAACATGTTTGACCATCACAGGGACTTACAAAGACGTTTATAAAAGGTCAAATGTTCTGCTTTAACTTGCTGGAATGCGAAGGTGGACGTGGCACACATTTTGTCCTTACTACTGGAAGTACTGGAAGTCTTAAAGGGGCATATTGTATGATATAATCAACTTTTTAAAGAGTTTTTAACCCGGTTATGAAACCGTCCTCATCCATAGCTTACTCGTCGTATTTCGATTCACACGTGCATGTTTGAGAAATCCCTTACTGTCCTGCATTTGAGGGTTCAATGCTCAGAAATTTTCAGTTTTCACCTACCCCCTATCTCTGCCCACTGCTCTATTAAAGAAAATCTGAAAAAAAAAAAACCCTCTATGTTCCCTTAGTCCTGTTTTTTTTAACGTAAATCCATTACCCCAAGTGCAACCTCTGCACCTCAGGGAGTGAATTCTGGAGGTTCTGAGGTTTCACATGAGGCCTGATCATAAACTGAGAATGAGAAAAACTTGTGTGTGTGGTGCAGGTTAAAGCGCTGGCAAAAATACCTTGTTTTTTCTAAACTACTAAGAGTACACGCTACACTCATTATTTTTAAAGAGAATTTAGAGAAAGCACATATCAACACAGCGACTACTCTTTTGTTTCAGTCCTTTGGCTGTGTAAATTGGGAGAGTAAGAACAGAAAGATGCAAGGTTTTACAAAATCAATACTCAAAACAAATTGCGAAGAACTGCGTGTGTCTCAGAATCTCACAATATGCCAATGTGTGCGAGTAAATACTTTTAACTAATGCTGCCCCCAAGTCCCTTCCACCATCTGTAAAACCCGAGATCACAAAAACAGGAACAATGCATCTTTATTGGATACAAATGGCTCACAAATGGTTATTACTCCCTGTATTCATGTGGATGCACTTTCTCAAATAAGAGCCATGATTAGAGCAGAGATGAAAAGGCCTGGCTGTACCGCCGTCCTGTGGGGGCTACCTGTCTGCTGTCCTCTGCCTCTAATGACGCACCCAACTCAACATTTCATTTGGCTTTGTTCCGAGGCCTTCTCAGTGTAATTAGTTTCTGCGGGACAACAAAGCGTCAGCTCCGTGGCCGTGTTCTGATTTATGAAGCATTTAAAAGGTTGCAAAGGGGAACGAGACAAAAGGTTCATGACTGAATAAAAATGGGGGCTCGTCCGGAGTCGGGTTGTGCGGAGGGGAGCGGAGAGACGAGGTGATTAACTCTGGTTTCTTCTGCCTTATTAATGCTCTGCCAAGTGACATTTTACTGAGAGAGAGAAACATGGCTGTAGTGGTTGGTTTGTTCACTTATAAGTCCAGAAGTACACTCGCAGTACAAATGTGGACACGCTTTTTCAATTTCCTATTATTTACACTGTACATTACATTTTACATGCAAAACTGGACTTAAAATATCTGTGAAACAGCAAGGTCACAAAAGGTGAACTGCTTTATAATGAGGGACAACTGTAATCTCAAAACCAGTCCCTCATGACTCTACAGTGGGGCTCTAATCTTAACCCTACATGTCAAACTCAGGTCCACGGGCCAAATTTGTCCCTTGATATAAATATATTTGGCCCGCGAGATCATATCAAATATGTATTAGAGCTGGTCCGCTGGATGCCGCACCAGTACAGCGCAAGCTCTAATACTACGAATCCCAGAATGCTTTGCAAATGTGTCGATGCCGGCCCCCACCACTTCTGTTGACACTTATTAGCCTCTGCTCCCTGTCGACTCACTCAAATTGAATCCACCCCTTCTGAAAAACATGCAGTTGTTGTTGAAATTTTTAAATAAATACATTTAGTTTGGCCCGTGATTTAGTCCCAGTTTTAAATTTTGACCCTCTGTGAATTTGAGTTTGACCCTGCCCTACAACAAAGTCATGTTAGTCTATTTTCTGATCTATGTTATAATGTTGTTTCCTCATCACAAACAGACCCGGAGTTGTGTTTTGTTTCATTCACATGTTTAACACACAAACTCTATATATTTAGGCTGAGTTCTTCTCTCAAACCGAAAACACTCTATTCCACCTTGTGATGTCATTATGTGGTAATACAGGAAGTGCTCCACTGTTTTTTTAAACTCCATACACCTTCACTGGAATCATTTGGACAATTTCAGACTTGGAATTACTTATCTTTTTCTGAACTTGGGATAAAGGGTAGCTGTTAAACTACCTTTTCATGACATCACAAGGTGGAACAGAGCATTCTGAGCTTTGCAGATGTAGAAAGACTAATAATAAAGTGTTACTCAAACATGTGTGAATGAAACAAAACACAACTCCAGGTCTGTTTTTGAGGAGGTAACAACTTTATAACATAACTTACAGCTCACACGGGTCAGTGTTAATGTGCAATACCATCGTATCACACAAAATAGGCCCAAAACATTTGAATAAATCCCTGACTTTTCACTATAACTCCACACCAATAGTCTAACTACCACAACAAAAACACAGGCATGCGGGAACATAGAGCAGACCCCATAATGTCGAGTGAGAGGAAATAAGGTGGTTAGCCCCGGGTTGATATTGGAGATATGGATTGTGAGCGTGCGTCTTCATGTGCGAGGTGTGTGGCTGCAGTAATGGCTTCTATTTAGCGATCGATGAGACTGAAAGCATGAATCACGGCCTTTAATCATAGTCCTCGGAGCCGCGCAGATGGACACGGGGATAAGGAGGTATTGATGTCGTGGCCCACACATCCGTCTTCATCATAATTCTTTGGTAGGAAAGGCCCACTCCATTGACTCCTCACAATCTCCCGCCATTGGTCAAGATCTCCTCCGCGGCGCTCGGCTAAGGATCATTGTCTTTCCATTGGGCTCCGGCTAATTTTTATAATAACGATAATGGCTCTTGATAATTTGGGAGCAATTTCCTCGAATTAAAATTGCTGTTCTTATCTGGTGGAAACTTTTTCAGCGCAGAGGGAGTGATTCGAGTATGTGTGCCCTTCGCTCAATGGGAGTAAAGTGAGTTGAGCAAAACAGCAAACAAAACAACTAATTTAAAGAAAGAGTATTACACGTCTATGGGGTACTACCTGCTAACACATAACATATTTAGGTCACCGTGTTAACTTTTATTGGTTTGAAAATGCTACATGTGACAAAGTGGGCCATCAAACACACTTGTTAGTTTAAAGATGTTTTATTTGGTTAAATGTAGTTAATTCAGTTCAATACAGCGATCCACTTACCTGAATCTCCACATGGTCCAGACCCAGAGGGGGCGTGGCCTGCGTCGGCCATGTTTAAAGGCTTGGGTCGTGGGCTGGACCGTGTGGAGGGGTGTTCATGTTTTATGTATTTTATTTCAATGTTTTAAGTGTTTATAGTTTATTTTTTTTACACTTTTTACTTAAAGGACTTGGGCCCCGGAGAGTGCAGGGGTTATATAAGCAGTGCCAATTAGATGTTCGTGTAGTGACGGTGAGATGAAGCCCCATGAAGCATCGATACTTTCAGCCAACTGTGCCGGCACATGTACCGACACTTCATAAGGATTCATTTACTCGATAACGCCATCAAGAGGTCAATAAAATGTAGTACAATCTAGTTTCCACCTCAGCGCCATCAACAAATGTACAAAACCAGTGATAGGACGACAGTGAAACACATTAGAAATAGGAGTACACTTGTGTTACTTGTAGTAGTGTAGTAGTAGTAAACAGAATTAAACCCCAATATTATTCATTAGTTTTTATTTTTAAAAAAGTAAGTCAAGACTAAGGCGATTATTCTTTTTTTTTCCCCATTGTGTTTCACTGTGTTTTATATTTCAAATGACACGCTGTTCACGCCAAACCAGCAAACCACTCAGGTAGTACAGTGCTTTAGGAAGGTTCCAACGCCATCGTTTACGTGATCAAACCACGCTTCGAACCACACTTCGCCTGAATTTTTATTGATTACTCAACACACACTTCGAAGCCTCGACACAGACGTAACATCACTATGTTCGGGAGACATCAGAGCAGCCAGGGCGTGCAGGATTTTTTCCTTAGTTTCTTAATTTCTGTTGCAATGTTCAGCACAGTTAATTTTTTTGTAAGTATGTATTATTTTTCCCACGCTCTACCACGGTGCCTCAAACTAATTTTGTGAAATGGGACTTTTCTGAGTCTGCCTCCTACTTCAACCACTTCGGGCCAGCTTCCCGACACTACATTCACTGAAAACGACGTATTTACACGTTTAATAAGGTTCACTTTGTTTAGTTTTTTTGCTCTTCGCACTAAGTCACCCCTCCTTCAGAGCGCTATCACAACACCATCGGCGTGCTAATGAATTTACTGCGTAATGTTTCATATTGTGATTTGTATATTCATGGAGAATTGTCGTGTCGTAGGCTTATGGACTGAGCTTTGGAGAGAATCGTACTGCTAACCATAAAAAGGGCTCGAACAGGGCCCAGGACAGATCACTAAATTACTTAAACATGCACGGATGACATATTAAAACTCCTCAGGCACGTTTGATGAGGGAACAATGTTTATACCATGGTAGAAAGCTCCACAAAGTTGATTTTGGATAATACTCCCTATTTAAAGAATGAAGATTTAGACAGAAAACAGAGGCGATGAAATAATAAGAATGAGACAAGCGAACTTCAAAAGCACTGAGAACTTTCGGGTGTTTTTTTTTTTTAAGAGAATGTATTGAGTTTTGCCTGTTCAGAAGAAGCCAAAATGTAGTTTTTAGGCATATGTGAAAACTAGACTGGAAAATAATTGAAACGTTCAACTGCAAAAATATCGCTGCTTGGGAAATGGCATATATCATCAGTGAGAATAATGTATAATGGATTTTATCAAGGGGGATGGAATCATATTTTGATGGCGGTAAAATACATTTGGCTTTTGAAAACATTATTATACAAAGAGTAAAATGCAAACCTCCAATGACTTTTTTTTTTAAATGGCAGTTTTTGCAAATGAACTCTTATACCACCCTACACCAGTCACCCACACAAAACAGTCCTCAAATGCAATTACAATTTAAAGTAAGTTTCTGGAGGTGGTACATCAACTGTCCATGGAATTATAAAGTTAAAACTATACTGTATTCTCCATAGAGAGGTTTTAAGCCATATCGTGGAAGATTATACCCAAAGGAACAACATTTCCACAGAGACAAGTAGAAGTAGACCCTCCTCTCGGCTAAATAAGCTCACACGTTTATCAGTGCAATAAACACAACCAAAATGAAACTTTTGAAAATGCTTTTAGTGTATTTTCTGGCCACAAAGGTGCAGAATGTGGTTTTAATGAAGGCAAACTCGCTACACTTATCAGGCGAGAGTCAAAACCCTCAGAAAGTACAAGCCGACCTGACACAGAGCAATCTTCTTGATCATTCTACTTCATTACAACCGTCTACTGTTCGAGAATGTGGATCAGAGACTACATTTTATTACCAAATATGTTTGTGTGATGGATCGGTTTAGGACTGTGAGGCGGAGCTAGTGCTCACACAGGAGGGAAAGCAGACATGGACCTGGAAGTGAAGTGATCTCATTTAGCAAAGTATGTTTTTATATGTGATTATGCTAAAAAAAATGCTGTTTTCTAACTCGAATGCAAGGGAGTTACCGGGGAAGCTTGAAGTTACTTAGTTCTTCTTTAAACCCCCTGTTTAGTGTTGGTCGTTTTCCTATTTTAACCCAAAAAAGGACCGAGGTTTAGTGTTAGTTTCAAAAATGACAGATTTGCCTGGATCGTTCACCATCTTAGTCTATTATTCACGCTGGCGAGGTTAACATTTTCCCTGTCAGCACTCCTACGTGGCTAGATATTCAGAATAAAACACGAAACACTCAGAATGCACTGGTTAATTTCTTATCAGAATTCTTCCTTTTCGCACCATCTGCCAGCACAAACCGTTTGACACTCGGTTTTAGCACTAAACCTCCCACCATCTCCGCAGATCCCCGGCAAACACGCCACTAAATATTTACCAGACTTCGAACGTCTCCGCTTGTATTTATTCCCTGTAATCGGCCAATGATTACTGCAATTAATGTGGCAATGACTTGTTTACCTTTTACCCACAAACATGGACCGACAATGGCGCCGTAATCAGCTGATGATCCCTATTGTTCGGTATTATGGAAACCGGCATTACCTTTTCATACCTGCGAATCAAAGCTCGCACAATAGATCCTCGCCAGGGAGCCCGAGCTGAGCGGTTAGGGGCTGATTGCTTCTGTCAGCGTACGGTCGCGTTTGATTGGGACGCCATTGTAAACACGGAACGAAGTAATCAGGGCTCAATTAAAGCAGCAAGTCATCACGAGCTATTGTCGTCCGGTTTGTAGGTGGGCCAATTTTCGAAGCGGTCGGCAGCGAAAGAACCAGCAGAAACCGTTTGGCGTAAATTGTAATGTCATGCATGGTATTTTTCTTTGGCTTTGAGTCCTACCCCGGTACATGATGGCTTTGAGTCCAGATTATAAGCAACCAATAAGCAGGTGTAAAGTATGCAGGGAAATGTGAAAGTATGATGCGTCATTTGTATTGTGATTGGCCTTTAACCACGCTCTTGAGATTCATTGCTTAAAATAATGACCATGTATAAAACCAGACATTATAGGCTAAATCTTACAAATCTAACTTTCAGGCGGTTAGAGGATGAAGGTTTATTTTTTGAAGTTCCCTGCCTTTGTGAAAGCCGTCGATGCCCTATCAGCTGAACACAGACAGTTTGAATTCTCCAAAAATATACTCTAAAGGAGAACTCTTTCTGGGTCCATGTTCCTGGAAGTTGGAGTACCTATGAAGCAGCCGATACTCGATACTCTCAGACAGAGGTAGAGGGGGAGTGTCTTATCCCGTTCTTTTTAAATATCCATGGTTTAGATCTGGTGTAGGGCTCCTACTAGGATTAGAGGGAATGACCATGAGCAAAAATACTTACACACTTCCATTATCTAAATAAGGTGAAAGGCTTAAAACAAATCTGGGCGATGTTTTATGGGCTGGTGTAGAGTTTCTGCCTCTGCTGCCACAATCCTGGGAATATTCAAACAGTGTGTTGCAGCAGCTCAGAGCAAGCTGACTTACCACAGAAGATTGTGAATGAAGCTAAATACAACTACAGGTAAGTTTTTGATTAAAGATCAAACATGGTTAAAAAAAAAACATGGTTAAAAGTAAAAAATAAAAAAAAAAAAAGTACATTTTGCAGATGTGTCCTTTAAAGTCATTTAAATCATACTAGCTCCTCCAGGCTTAAACCCCTAAACTTAACCCTAACTCAAGATTTGGAGAGTCTGCGCTGCCCCTAGTGATGGGCCTATTGACTCTGATCTGACTCATGACCCAGACAGATAGATAGATATAGATATACTCTTTTTTTTTTTTTGGTTGGTTGGTTGGTCTGTGGTGTGTCACCTAATATGCTGACGTCATGGTGAAGCAGCATGCAGATGAGCGGAGAACGGAGGAGGTGCATGTTCGCCTCGATACGCTTTGTTTTTTTCCCCACGGAACGACAGCCTGACAACTAGCATGGCTCGTTAATCTGTCTGCTAATCACGCTCAACTGAAATTAGGGAGACGGGACACAGCTCCAGACCCACTCGTCTTTGTAAAGTTTTGTCAAAATGTGTGGATCTGCCTGGCCACGGATATAGTAGACTTGTTGTGTGCAGTAGAGATATAGCTCTCTGGCTTACAAAAGTTGAGAAAAGTGCTTATAAACTCATCACTGTGAATAATTGGGTAAATTATTCTACTCAGTGTGCACAAGGTTAAGTGTTGAATAACTTTACACCACTGCAAGCTGTTTAAAATGAACTAGTTGTGCTCTTCACCTTTTTGATACAGGAAAAAACAGGTACAGTGCCCTAAATGGCTGAATAAAGTAGAAGATCACCATTGTGAAGTACAGAGAACTCAAATAGTCCATGAAATCTGTATGTCCAAACGGTCTTAGCTGCATCCCACTTTGCATAACTTCCCACTATTCGCTACGCCTACTAAGCTCTTTGCTGCTCCCGATCACTAGCTCTGTCCACTCTACAATGCTAATTGCGCTGTCCCTTGGCCTATATTCCTGGACATTTCTTCCTTTTCGCTTTGTCCCCGCTGCCAATTTATCCGCACAGGTATCCGGAGATGCATACACAAGCGGGGTGCGTCCGTGCTGTCTGCGAAGTGTGTAATTGTCGTCGGGTTTGGATCAAACAGAAGCGGGAAGAATGAACTTGTCAGCGGTTGGCGGCTGCAGACTCATCTAAGCGTGGATTTGAAAGGCTGCCTAAACTCACAGAAGCGATGAGCAAAGCAGAGGGAGAAGTTTCAAACGAGCCACTGCAGTTTGTTAGACGTTAGCCGCCGGACCGGGCTCTCAGCTGTTTTATCTTCGGAGTTTGAATGCACGCTGACACTTAGAGTTGCACTGTGGTTTGCAAAAGTTAGCATTTGAGCAAAAATCTTTGGTAGATTATCGATACCACCGCCTTTGTAAATTGAAATATGAATACGACGCTTTAACCTAACCTTCCAAATGGATATACAGAAATGCAGTTTACAAAATGTTTAAGTTATCTGACATCTGGACTCTTAACGGCACTGTACCTGATTTTTACTGTCTAAAAAATTGATATTTTTTGCAGTTATTTTCCAAAGTTATTCCTCGCTCACCTTTTGCATCCTGAGCATCCGAATTATTCACCCCAATGAGTTTATAAGCACTTTTCACAACTTTAAGAGACCGGAGCAGGGTTTTGTCATCACGGTAAAGCTAACAACTAGTATGCTAACAGTGCACTTCCTGATTATTGGACCATAAAACGCTTTATAATTAGATGCAAACCTCTAGAGTTGCTTATAGAGTATATATCTGTGCTGGAGCAAGACACTTTTTGGGCAAAACCATTGTACAGGCCCCACATTTTTCCTGTGTATTTGAGCAAAAACGTATTAAAACTAATACATCCCATTAGTTTGTTTATTTCTCTTAAGCTTCTTATTTACTGGCAGACAGGCAATCATTTCCACTGGCTACTCGTGGTAACTTGCAATCAATAAAAGCAGCTGTGATGTGTTGCTAACCCTCTGACTAATGTGCTTCCTTGGTATTTGTGTTAATACTTTACATACTCTGCTCTCTAGGTAGTTTTATCTTTGTATTAAGTTTTAGTCTTAACCACAGACTGTACATATGAATGGGCATAGCTAACCGGCTAGCCGCCACGTTCCACATAGGAAGCGAGCATGACTCTGGCTCCAATTCAGTTTCTATGGAAAAACCGACGCCCCTCGCTGCTGTCAGGCTCGTCATTTTGGTCGTAAAATGGTCGGATTAACCCGCTCTACATGATCCTGGTGCTTTTATTTCGTTCGTTTTTTTTTCTGTAAATCAAGATATGAACATTAATAACAGACAAATCAAGCGCCTTCTTTCCCCAAGGTCGCTCCCACTAGCGTTAGCAAAAGGTTTAATTGACAGTGTTGCTAAGCGCCCGCTCCCTCCTAAACCAGCGGTACAGGTGTTACCTTCAACAGCCTCACTCTGGATTGGCTCTTTGGTTGCTATGATACTCATGGTTGGAATTCCCAATATGGAACTCCGCTCCAAATTCTCCCTATAACCGCTGACCTCGATGAGCTTCGAGTCGAACGCTATTGGGGACGTCACACTCCCTTAGTCCACATCTTTATTTCTTTGGTTCTGCACCACAACACATTGCAACTACACGACCAGTCAAACGTTTGGACACCATCTCCCTGTTCAATGTTTTTTCTTCACATTTACTTTCACCAGCAAGGACCACGCTACAACAATGGTACGATAAAGATATTTACTGATGATATGAAAAGATGTGAAGGCTGCGTAGAGACTCAGGACGGGGGCTCTGTCTCAGGCAGATTCAGGACCCCCCTGTTTGTAGATGGTGGGGTTTTCGAGCTGAAAGATGAACAACAGAGGGGGTGAAAAAGTGCAGATAGACAGTGTTGCCAGGATAGGATTGTATGAACAAGGCTTCTGGGTAATTAGAGGTGTGGTTGAGGTGCGCTGTGGTTCGCTGGAGAGGAGCAGAAGGAGGTTGAGGCGTGGTCCTGCTCCTTAATCTCAGTTATACATGTTAACTCTATACTTTCTGTATGAAGTAAGATGTATGGAATTATGTAATATAAAGTGTAGTATGCCTATATACGGGAGTTATGTGTTGGATGGTTTAGCAATACAATTAACTTTAATAAATGTGGGGCACCAGAATTACGAAAATTCAAAACGAAACCATGAGAATCAAAACTTCCATTCTTCCAATCTCAAGGGGGAAAAGTACCTGCTTAGGGACTCGATAATTAACTTAAAAAATCTGCAAAACCAGAATTCTATGTCATGGTTTACATTTACAGGCAAAGGTTAAGCATTTAAACGATGTTAGAAGTTCAAATGATGACATTCAACCAACAGCTACAGTATCTAACCAAAGTTTAACAAAGTTGAGGCAGGGGTTCAACTTTAATCAGCCCGGTGGTGTAACTATAGCTACTGGGAACAGGGAACACAACTTGTTCTTTATGTGCCAGCGTCTGCAAATTAAGGTTACTGCTTGGATCAGATCTCTTACTGGCAGATTCGTAGCTTGTCTTGTCCAACGGAGCGATCGAGTCCTCTGGTCGAGCCAATAACGGAGGGCCAAGGGTCAGTGTGAAGCGGTGCACCGGCAGAATCTGACTCAGACTCGAGGGCGCCTCAGTGTGGCTCACAGGCAAAGCTGGTGTCTGTCCAGGTCACGAGCAGCATCCACACCCCCAAAAACTGAAATAAGTTTAAAATACGCTTTAAATTTAGATTTGATTCCTCGAAGTAGCCACACTTTACTTCGTTGACAACACAGCAAACCCTTGATCTTCTCTCATTGACCTTCGCTCATAGGTGTGTCATGTCTGGGTTCATCAGTGGCTAAGAGTCAAAACAAAGGGTAACGGCCATTTGGAGGAATCTAAAATCTAAAGAATGTTTTTAGTTATGTCAAACTTAAAATTTCTTACACGTTCAGTCATAGTTTTGATGGGTTCTGTGACAAAGTGAGTCTTTGTCCCATTAATCTCACCCTAATTTGACTTATATTCACACATCTGTTCATTTCCCTATTTTTTTTTCAATATTCAACTCAACAACCAGACACAACTATCCCAGGTTTGTTTTGTATAATCTTCAACCTTTAAATCAAACTCCACACTTACACTAGTTACTTTAAATGTGTTTTATTTGGTTAAACTTATTCAGTTCAGTTAAACACATGCAGTCATTCTTACCTGAATCTCCACATGGTCCAAACACATAAGGGGCGTGCCCTATGTCGGCCATTTTTAAAGCCTTGGGTGTGGTCGTGGGCCGGACCATGTGGAGGGAGAACTGGTTTGAGCACACTTTTAAACACTTTTGGTTAAAGGGTCTTAGGCCCTCAAGAGTACACAGTATGTTTTGAAATTCTGCTCAAGTTAAATCTATGGCACCTGTGAAGTAAATAGTATTTACCTGAGGGAGGTGCTTCCTGTTAAGACGGTATATAACCAGTGTGAGTCAGTCTTTCGGGAGAACATCAGTGCAGCCTGGTACATGTGGGTTTTTCTTCAGTTTTGTTAATTTCTGTTGCTTTTGCTTAAGTTGAGCACAGTTAATTTTGTAAATATGTATTATTTTTTCCACGGTTTACCACAGTGATTTGCAATAAATTTTGTTAACTGGGAATTTTTCTATGTCTGCCTCCAGCTTTTGACCACAGTGGCCAGTTTCCCCACAGGTTCAGTGAGAGTCTACAATGTAAAAGTCATAAAAAGTCCTCTCCAAGGACCAGCACCAAAGAACATCTCCCACATGTTAGTGTCATATGAACCATCTCACACTGTGAAGACTTGAGGGACTTCAGGTACCCAGAGTCAGGACTAAGCCAGGACTAAACTAGACTAAACTAAACCAGGGACTAAACCAGGACTAAACCAGGACTAAAACCAGGACTAAACCAGCACTGAAAACTAGGAACCTGAACCAGGCCTAAACAGGACTAAACCAGGACTAAACCAGGACTAAACCAGGACTGAACCAACCAGCACTGAACCAGGAAACTAGGACTGAACCAGGACCTAAACCAGGACTAAACCAGGACTAAACCAGGACTAAACCAGGACTAAACCAGGACTGAACCAGGAGTAAACTAGGACTGAACATGGGGAATCAGTGTTTCAGTTTTATGCAGCTAAAACCAGGAACAGTCCTGAAGATGTGAGACAGACCTCGACTCTGACAATGTTTAAATCCAGGCTCAAAACGGTTCTGTTTAGTTGTGCAAATGACTGAAAGGTTTTTATTCTTCTCGTTTAATGTTTATTTGTGAAGTACTTTGAATAACTTTGTGTAGCAATGGTGCTCTACAAATAAACTTACGTTGCCTAGGGATGATTCAAACACAATATAAAAATACAGTTAAAAATTGTGGCAAATACTGTGTAGTAGTTTTGTGTGAAATATCAATAGTTTTTCGAAAAGCCGCCGTAACCCCTGTAGGTTTAGTTCTACAGTACAGCGCTGCTTCACGTTTACTTCCACTGTTAGTTCCAGTATGAAACCCCAGCTACTCCTCATTGCTCAGGACTGAATCAATATCATTAATCCAATAATTCCTGCTTTTGTTTTTCCTCCAGCCTAAAGAATCTATCGGGTGTTGTTTCCTCGTGTCTGTAACCGCTCCATGCTTGTGTACACTGTTTATGATCCTGCATTTATTTATCTGAGCAACCGGAGAAACCTCGAGGGGAATGAGCACAATTAGCCCTGCGTCTTTGATATCCTTTTCAGATCGTACAGTCTCCTCTCTCCGCAGATGTACCAGACGTATTCCCGACTTCTTTGCAAATTAAACCATTGTTTGGCTTTTTAAGAACTAACAAGAAACTGCTCAAGGCATGACAGCGCCGCGCTCCCCTCCGCCGGCCCATTCCATGAATATCTTGGCGGTCTGTGGCCACAAATGAAGCTAAGTAGTTCTTTGTTTCGTTGCCTTACTCCCAGATCTTTCAGTTAATTATCGACTTACTTAAAGAGGGGGCATTATTATATTATAAAATGTACCCTTTGGAGCTTTCTACCATGTTATAACACTGTTCCCTCATCAAAAAAACATGCCTGAAGAGGTTTGAGATGTCATCCATGCATGTTTGAGGATTTTAACAAACTCTCCCAGGCAGTATTCAAACCAGTCCAAGTCTCAGTCCACAAGCCTACATCATCCATGCTCCCGCACGGCCAATTTTTATTAATATACAAAAGTATTTTGCTGTAATGCTGATTTATTAATCACAAACACAATGGACATGAGGGTTGTATGTTGTAATTTGGTGTTTTAGTTCTGAAGATCCAATCATAAAGCAGAATGAACCTCACGTGAGTCTCATTTGCGTTGCCAGTTTCAATCCTGTTGGTCTAAACCTAAAACGTCTCTCTCTGATCTGAAAGGTCACTGCCTAAACCTCAGCACCTGCAGCCAATCACGAATCAGTGCTAGTGCAGCCTCCGCGGCTCAGTGAGTGAATTCTGGAGCTTTCACATGGGCCTGTCCATAAACTGAGAATGAGAAACACTTGTCTTACTTATCTGCAGGTTAAAGCTCTGGCAACACAGGTTCAGGTGTGTGTTGTGTACCTTTTTAAAACTGTAAGAGGCCAGGCCACATACAGTTCCTATAAATAGCAGGGAGTGCTAATTAAGTAGCCAGAGCAAGAGGGTGTCAGAGGGAGAAGTTGTGCTGTGAGCCCGGGCAGAGAGCCAGAAGAGCTTTAGCGAGGTTGTTTGTTGCTAGCATCACTCTGAACGTCTCCTGCAGTGAAGACAGAGGGTTGCCCTGTAGCGGTGGAGCACAGCCCTCCTTTAAAACAAACAAGCAGCTGTGGGACCAGAGTGCAGTGAAACACAGAGATTGTGAAAGAGTTAGGTGGAAGCCGGTGCCCAGGATCCCAAATCACTTTACCTCCATATAACCTCAGGTTTTGTTCAGTCGACTGTTGCAAAAATATATGTATCCACTGTCTCAACTTTCTGTCCATCTGTCAATGTACAGGCCCTGTATTATGTTTAGTCAGGCTTTGTGAAATAGGCCCACACAGAGTCTGGACTTTGCAGAAGTAGTTCATACTTGGTGCACTGGTCATAAAACAGAGAGGCTGCAGTTACATGTTGCTTTGACGACACTGGACTTGGAATATTTTAAGCTGTATCACTGCATTTACTTTATTAAGTGATATAACAGTAACAATAACACATTACATTTATTTAGTGTTTTTTGGACACTCAAAGACAGTGAACAGTGTATTATTCATTCACTCCACCCCTTGGTGGGGGTAAGCTACTGGTGTAGCCACAGCTGCCCTGGGGCAGACTGACAGAAGTGAGGCTGCTAGTCTGCACCATTGGGCCCTTTGAACGTCACTTTGATATTAGGCAGTGAGCACAGTGTGTTGTTTTAAGACACAATGACAGTTTCTGCTGTCACCCATGTCAGCACACCCAACACTGCTGAAGGTCTGAGAGCAGATGAGACGAGCAGGTGTGGCCATGCAGAGGAATTTGCAGTTGCTGCAAATTTCACATCAAGATATCATAAAACAACAAAAAAACTTGTCACCAAATGAAACAGATGATGTGAAGCAGTTTTTCATATTAACTCAATTTTGACAAAATACACAGTTGCACTTTTCCTTTGTCGGGCAGCACAGATCGCTGACCTATTAACACACCAATTTTCCTTGGCTGCAGGTAAGACACAAAGCCCGATGTATATACTAGTCCCATAACACTGATACAATTATTATGAAGCCAGGACCAAGGGTCCCCGAGTCCCTGTGTTCTTTTAGATTTAGCCAATTCTCTCATTCTCCGGGAAATGTCTGCACAAAAGGGCTGGTATTGTTGTGACCCTTTAGTCCACATAATGAATCCACTTCACCAGTGGGGGGTGGGGGCTTATCTCTGTGGCAGTGTGGCATTATCTCCATGGAGACAAGGGGGGGACTCCCTCCACCTGGAAATTGACCAGCTGTGCCTTTAGACGCTAAAATTGATTGAAATACTCTGCTGCAAATATCCATGAACATTGAATTAGCTTGACAATATTAAACTTCTTTGATCAAATAAATAAGAAGCAAAAATGACCTTTTAATGAACTGCAGGTAATGTGCTCCTATAATACTGCCTCTCCACTTCTCTGGGGCTGTCTTCCTTTTATTATCTCTGTAATGAACTTTTTACGTTCTTGTTCTTTTACACACTATATGCAATCACCAGCACAGTCAAATCCTCCTCTCTCACCCCCTCTGGATCCTTTGTGTTCTTACCGGCTATTCACAGCAGTGTACAAGTTTAATTAAAAACATCTGGTTAGTCAAAGAGGTTTAATTACCAGGTCTGGCACTTCTGTCTCCCATCTCCTCTTCAGCCCACGGCTAAAGGTGACCCCTGCTAGTCCAGCTGTGCCCTATGTTCTCCTATGTCTCCTTTTTAATTTGCACTTCTCCTGTAATATCAAGTTGTAGGAAAACAAAAGATTAAGAATGCTGAAAATCCAGTGCCACATCCTGCAAAATAAGCTGAATTTTAAAGAGCTTTATACCGTGTTATACTGTTGCTCCCTCATCAGAGTCATGCCTGAAGAGGTTTTAGATGTCATCCGGGTCTCTATCCGAACCCTCCTTGTCCAATGCACATCACATCAGGTTTGTGAAGTTGTAGAGAATCGTTCTGTATCCTGCTTTTGTGTATTTAAGAAAAAAATGGTGTGGGCTTGTGCTGCTGACCGTAAGAATCGTTCAAACACGACAGACTAGAACTAACCTGTGTGCTCTTGAAGATGTCAACTTTTGAAACTACATATCGAAAAGTAACGAATCGGGATGCAGAAACCCTTGCTGAGAGTGGACAGATAAGGCAGACCGCTCTAGAACGGCACAGGCAGAGGTCACAATCACTACATTTAATTGAAATGACTTTATTTAAATTACTTGCATTTAAATGACTTCATTTGCTGAATGTGGGACAGAGGCATCACCAGTGCACTGCTGCTGATGCCTCTATTCCACAGTGTTTTCAACCATAATGCTTAAAGAAGACCTACCGTGCTCGTGTCTGCTGTATAGTTATAATCTATGGTTCTTTATGTTATAATTTGGACATTTAAAATTGCAATAGTCGTCTAAAACAACTTAATCAAAGAAACAAGTTCAATGACTTCTGTGTCAGAAAACTGTGATGCCCAATGGGAGCACAGCAAAATCCCGTAAGCCAGGGGTGTCCAAACTTCTCTCATTAAGGGCCACAAATAAAAACAGAGACAAAGCTGAGGGCCGACTGAGGGCCATAGACTGGTCAACAATACAGTGAATACTTCAAATCTGTGTTATTGTTACAAGTTAGACTGAACCACTCGACCTTTATTCATGCTACACCTCAGTGGGAAACATTAAATATTTGATATGACCTTGTTAAAGTAGATTTTCAGAAATGTACAGTAAAACGTACTGTTTAAGGTAATACAGGCAAAGCTTGAGGGCCAAGAAAAATTGGTCCCCGGGCCACAGTTTGGGCAGGCCGGCCACAAGCTCTGGGCTCCTCCTATGGAAAGCTGTAGATAACGCTATCAAAATGACTACGCAATGCTACCAAATCCTACCTGCATCACTTATTAAGAAAATAAAATTGGAGAATGAAGTGCAGAGCAGTGGGAACCAGTGATGGTGAAAATCGTCAAAATGGCGTTTTGAAAATAAGCGATTCATGTTTGCTCTAATCACTCCAAGTACAACTTTGATAGAGGAGACGTTGAGGGGTAAAAACTATAACATTGTTAAAAATTCTGAAAAGTTGATTTTTTTTGCTTAATAGCTCTGCTTTAAATTTGCTTAAAAAACAGTATTGATCACAAACATGGAATAATGAGCCGTATGGGCTGCTGCTACATAGTGGGATGAGAGCGGCTTAGCTTTGTGCGAGTTTAGCACCTCTGCTTTTCTTCATCTGAAAAAGCAGTTTTATGTTTGCCTTTTGAATGTTAACTAAGCTGAGAACAAGTTAGACCTGAACAGTTTAAAGTTAACTTTGTCTGATGAAAAATGTTTTCTTGTAGACTTCAGGCCATGTTATAATGTTGTTCCCTCATCAAAAAATACCTGAAGTTGTGTTTTATTTCAATCACACATGTTTGAGTAACACTTTATTATAGTCTGTATCTCTAAAGTTCAAAATGCTCCTTTCCACCTTATGATGTTATGAAGTGGTAGTTTTCAAGTTAACAGCTACTTTTTACCTTCAGCTTAGTAGAGATTCTAGGTCTGAAATGATCGAAATGATTCTAGTGAAGGTGTGTGGAGTTTAAAAACACAGCGGAGCACTAGCACATGACATTATAAGGTCAACATCAGAGTGTTTTCAGTTTGAGATAAGAGCGCAGCCTAAATATTTGTGTGAATGAAACAAAAAGTAGAGATCGACCAGACTGTTTTTTTGTTTTCTTTTCATGACCCAAGCTGATGGATTAATCCACAGAAACAGATGGACGATAAGGATTGCTGATATTTTGATTATTTCCCCCCAAATAGTGTAATTTAAGTGTACAACAAAGTCAACCCCAAATTCAGACAAATTCAGCTTAGGGCCCCCTGAAAAGCTAAGACCGGCCCTGTACAAACCATTAAGAAACTTTGTAGTCATGGCAAAAGACGAAGTTTAAATCTGTCAGTTGGACAAATCGTTGTAGGAGTGAAGACGTTTTGCTGCTCATTCTTCAGTCCTGGTCAGATTACTGGATGCTGCCTTACATCTGTCTGAAGAGTTGGGCTAACTCTGTAGTCATGTGTGGTGCAGCTATCTCTATCTCTTCGCTAAAACGTGAAACCGATATATTTGTTTATCTCCAAACACAACTCCAGGTATGTTTTTGATGAGAAAACCTTATAGCATAGATCTGAAATAGCGTAATATAGGTGCTTTAAACACTCACTTCCTCCTTTCACAGTTTCAAAACCACATCCTCCATCAGCTTTAATGCTTCGTTCTGTCCTGTGCAGATCATGAAATGGGAGTAGGAAAAAGTTAAGACAGCAGATCGTTTCTTTTTTCTATTTCTAGACAGTTGGCTGCGGCTGTGTTATTTGTATTGAATCATTAAAGTCCACTTGAGTGTGAAGGCGAGATTGATTTGTCCATTTGTATTGGTATTTAAATGTTCTCCCTCTCGTCCATGAAATGATCTGACAGCTGAGGTTTAAATGCTGCTTCTCCCATAATGTGTTTTTCATGAGGCGGACAGGCTCGACTGGCCCCACTCCCTCACTCGCTGGATCAGGACTTACTGAACCTGTGAATGTTTGCGAAGGAGGCCAGATTGTAATAAAAGAAAACAGAATCGCTCACTTCTTTATGTAGCGTACGTCATGTTTAAAGCCGCATTAGGCTAACCTGGCTGACGCTACTTTGATATGTGTAGTATTTTGTTCTGCCCATTAACGTGGAACGGCGCTCACTGAAAGCATTTGTGTAAAGGCGAAACGTCATGACCAATACTTCAAGCTGATTTGGCAAAGTGTCACAACACAGGAACAAGCTGTAAGGTTTTTTTTTTTTTTAGCAGTGCAGCACTACATCAAACCGGTATGTTGATGTACTAATGCTAATGCTAATACATGTCAGGACTCTCTTCTATCCTTTCCTGAGAGTCCGCTGCTTCATTGTTCACTTTACCTGTGTGGAACTCATTAAAACCCTTCTGACTTTATGTTTCTGTCATGATCCCTGTTCTGCCCCTCCATCACCTGTCTGAGCCTGGACCTGGGAGGAGTCCTGGCTCCTCCGACGCGCACCTAGACTCCCTAGCGCAATCAACGCCACCTGCACTGAATAAGAGGAGCCAGGGCCGCCCTACACTCTGGGCCAGATCGTCTGTTTGTGCTTCGTGTCTTCGTGTTCCTGCTCGTATTCCTGCTCGTATTCCTGCTCGTGTTCCTGCTCGTGTTCCCGCTCGTGTTCCTGTTCGTGTTCTGGACTCCCGCCTTCGACCCTGTTTCCCGACTCCGACCTTTCTCCTGGAACCAGCCCAGCATCCTCGTCTCTGACCCTGCCTCCCTGCAACGCTCTGGACTCCCGCCTTCGACCCTGTTTCCCGGTACCGTTATGGATTCCCTGAGTTAGCCCTGGACCCCGACCCGCACCCAGCTCCTCATGTAATCCACCGTCATTTGCTTGTTTTTGTCAATAAACACTGTAAACTTGCCCCGAGTCCTGCATCCTTTGGTCCGTCACACCCCGCTCATTACGACAGTTTCAGTCTCTTGATCCTCTTTGAATCAAACTTTTGTTAATTGGTTCATTTTGGGCTCTCCACCTTTGGATCCGCCTGTGCGACACTGCTGCCCTGTGATTGGTCGGACCAACCGGTGGCATGGGCCCAATCAAACTCGCACTAGCTGGCCAGATGGATTCTCGTTTGTGAACTTATAAATATGTAAATTTCTCATGTAGCTTTTTCCAAGATCACAAACTCTTTGGCAGAGCTGGTATTCACATGCATGAATTTTTTGGGCAAGTGCAATGCTTTATATGATGAGAAATACCAAATAGTATAATATTTGTAGCTGCAGCTCAGAATCTTGCTTCTCTCAGAGCTGGGTCTATTGAAATGCTCCTTTTGTGTGCTACAGGTTGGGTCATGGAAGGCGCGGAAGGTGAGTCGCAAATGGAAAAAAAAAAAAAAAACCCTGAAGAGCTGAGGGTCCTTGTAGAGGAGGCTAATTCTCACTACCAGGAGCTCACACTCTCGAACCTAGACGCTACAAGGCACAATGCTGTCTGAGTCACTGCATTTGGGAAGGCCAATATGTGATTTAAGTGAATTCTGAAGGAGATGGCCGGAGAAGGACACAAGAGAAATGAGGTTTTAACAAAGGTTCAGCTCATAAAACAGGAGGCAGACCATCTGGAAATCATGAAGGGACACGTGCTCATCTCGGGATCACGCATGCGCATTATAACACATTTAAATGCGATCATGATTCGTTAAAAATCATGACGGCAAACTTTTCCATTTTTGTTTGTACATTTAACGTGAGAATCAGTCATCAACATGGATAATATTCCATAGAAAGTACTTATTCGTTTATCGTGAGGGTCATGTTCTAAAAATAACCCGCAATAGGCAAAATCCACAAAGTAATCAGCTTTATTTTTACAATTATTCATGTTTTGTGGCTGTAAAACCCCTCACCACACACTTTATACACTTTTCTCAAACAGGCATTAACATTTTCACATTTCTCTCTTGTTCAAACACCCTCAAAGTTCAAACCTTCGCATATTATATCCTCCTTCCTCGATGATCACTTTAAATGTGTTGTTCACGTGCCTCGGCATCCACCAAGGCGCCTCTCCGTGCACAGAAACACTTTTAACTCCAAAGCGTTCCTGAAATTTGTCGGTGCAGAACGTTTCATCGATATTGTGGGTTTTGTCGGTGAGAAAACTTGCAAACATTGTGTAAAATGTTCAAAGGTGCATAGGTTTGCCGCCGCTGGTCGTCGGCCTGGCGTCCTGAGGAGAGGGGACACATTGTGCTAGTGAGCAGCCCCCTTTTATGCAGCCAGGAACCCCGGGCCCTTGTGCCCCTGATCGGGAGGGCCGCCCCAAACCAGGACAGCTAGGGGCCACCACACCATATTCATTAGTCATCTGCTCATACATAGTAAATACCTTTGCTCCTGATTTTGTGCTATTCTTTTTACCCTATTTACTCATATAGTGACTTTTAAATTGTGCTTCAGTTAAAAAACGTGGGATTTCTTTGTGGCATTACCCGGTTAGGAATAGTCATTTATTTATTCATTCACTATTTATGCAATATTTTACCAGGTAAGTCATCGGATTTACCCTGACGACCTGGTGAAGACGCAGCATAAAACGACAAAAGCAGAATACAAACGCTCACACATCCATCGTAATATGAAACAGAGAAGTTTTAAGGCATAAAAGTGTTAAAAGTATGTGCACTGATCCTGCAAAAAAAAAAAAAAAGCAAAAACTCTGGGTTGAGTCGACAGAGGCAGAAATGAACTAATTAAAGTCTCTTGTAGGTGGTTCCAGTCACTTGCTGCAGAGAACTGAAATGAGGAGCGGCCAAAACAACTTTAAAATAAGTACCCTTTGCTTTGGTCACTGCTTTGCACTCTCTTCGCCTGGTTTGGACCCTGACGAGGCGGCATGTGAAGTAAAAACCATTTCAGGAGACTTCATCCAGAAAGAGAAAGAACATAAACCTGCTTTCAGATGGAGCGAAGTCAAAGTATCCACGGTAAAATTGACTTAAGTAGAATTTTTAGGTATCTGTACTTTACTACTAGCAGTCACTGTAAAGCTAACAACTAGAATGAAAACACACACTTCCTGGTAATCGTACAATAAATGCTTTATAATTAGAGACAGATAGCACACAGCGGACATAGATGTTAGAGCTGTACTGGGGCAACACACATTTTGTTCAGATACATGGGATAAAGTTGGGCCTTTGAGTCAACGGTGATATAAACTGCCTGGCCATAAAAAAGTTGCCACCAAAAAAAAAAAAGATCACACACACCTTTAGATTACGGCGCTTTTTCTGTGGCGTCGTTTCGATTTCGCTTCTGCAGAGTCACAAGATTTATTTCCATCCAGTGTTGCATTAATTTTTCACCCAGATGTTGCATTGATGATGGTCGAGTCTGACGCTGCACAAAGCTTCTCCAGCACATCCCAAAGATTCTCAATGGGGTTAAGGTCTGGACTCTGTGGTGGACAATCCATGTGTGAAAATGATGTCTCCTGCTCCTGAACCACTCTGTCACTATTTGAGCCCGAGGAATCCTGGCATTGTCATCTTGGAATATGCCCATCAGGGAAGAACAAATCCACTGATGGAATAACCTGGTCTTCAGTATATTCAGGTGTCAGCTGACCTCATTCTTTGAGCACAGACCTGACCAACTGGAGGAGGCTCGGATCTATTCGCTTAGTTAAATCCAGGAGGCGACTTATTTTTTGGCAGTGCATGCATGATGTCAGGGGGGAGACGGCTGACAGCAGCGGTGACTCCCACATCATCTCATTTTTTTCTCCTGTACTTTGAATCTCTCCGGTGTCTGTGTCAAAGTAAAAGGTCAAAAGAAGATAATGGTTTGGGATATGGAAACGGGAACATGTCAGACTTGTTACTAAAAGAGACGTGCTCGGTGTCTTTAGTTGGACAATGCTAGGTCAGGACGCTTCCATCTCTGAGCTGGCAGTGCAGGTCAGCAGGATTTTGGCAGGGGCAGGTCTGTAGAGAAATACATTTGAGAGTTTTTGGAATGAACAAAGAGATCGGAAAGTGAACGTGGCGGAGAAGGTGCCCGGGGCGAGCGCTCTGATGCCAGTGGATAGAAGAGGCGATGCTGTACATCTACAAATTGTTTTCAGATTAGTTCAAGGGCTAAAGATCTTTTACTTAAAGAGGGGTGCTATGGAAAATCGATCTTTATTTTTAGCTTTCTACCATGTTATAACGTTGTTCCCTCATCAAAATCATGCCTGAAGAGGTTTTCGATGTCATCCATGCACGTTTGAGTCATTTTACGATGTCTCCCCCCTCACGGTTATCTGTAAGAGTCGGTCCAAAGCTCCGCACACAAGCCTACGCCACCCACACTCCCACATAACAAGGTAAAACTGGTCTCACCCAGCTCTATATTGCTCCAAAAATTGTCTTGCCCTTACACAATTTGTGCTGTAAGGTATGTTATGGCTTTCTTTATCCTAAATCTTTACTTGTATTGTTATGGATTTCTTTGACCTAACCTTCGTGATACTATCTGTTATTACTCTGTCTGTTGTCTCTGTCAAGACAACAGCTCACAATTAATTCAATAAATCAGATTTTTTGATTAAACAGGCAACTTCTCTTTGATTGATTTTATATTGTTGAAGGTTTTTATTATTAAGCTGAAAACGAGACAGCAGGTCTCAGCAGGTATTAAACAGATTTTTTTGATTCAAGACAACTTGTTTTTTGAGTCTTTTATATCTGTTTTTATTGTTATTATTAAAAATTCCTCAGTAGTTTTAACAGCAACTGTTCCAAGAGGTTTAAAGCAACTTAAGATTTTAAATTCCATAAACAGGACCTTGGTATTTTGAGTCTTTTGATGATCATTTGGTGTTTTTATTGTGTAGATGATCAGAAAGTAGATTGAGCCTCACATGAGTTTTCAATGCAGAAATCCAGTTGGTTTGAACCTAAAATTCTGGAGGTGCTGAGCTTTAACATGAGGCCTGTCCATGTACTGAGAATAAGAGAAACTTAGGGTGAGGAGCTCACATAGAGTAGAGCCGCTGCTCCTCCACATAGAGAGGAGCAGCTGAGGTGGCTCGGGCATCTGCTGAGGATGCCTCCCTCGGGAGGTGTTCCGGGCATGTCCCACCGAGAGGAGGAGCCTTGGGGAAGACCCAGGACAAGCAGGAGGGACTTTGTCTCTTGGCCGGCCTGGGAACTTTTGGGGAGGACATGTCTGGGGTGAGGGAAGTGTGGGAGTCCCTGCTCAGACTGCTGCCCCTAACCTTGCCCCTGATAAGCGGCAGAAAATGGATGGATGGAAAAGAAAAAACTTGTGTGTCTCTATCTGCAGGTTAAGGCTCTAGCAACACAGGTTCAGATGGGAGTTTAATAGTTTTTTTGTTTTTTTTTTTTAGCACAGGCAACATAAAGTTCATTTAACAAATTCACAAAGCTTTCACAAACTTATTCTCAGATGTGTAAAAGTGATTTTTTTTCATTTGCCCCCCATTGGGTGTATTATAAAAGCAGAACTTGACAAAATCAGACTGCTCTACGCTGTTAGCAGTTAAGCATTTAATCAGACAACCACAATCTGGATTTGAACGCACAAATCACAAAACCTGTCAGAAAAATTACAATGATAGCTCTTTAGTAAATTCACATAGCCCTAATATGTGTTTACTCATCATCGCCAATGGGTTACATAGCACGGGGATATTTAAGCTACACGCTGCTCTCAAACTATCCAAATTTGTCTTCATCAGGACCATTACTGGAGTGTTTTGTTCACTGGTGCGTAACACTGCCGTACTATCCTCTGATGAAGTTATAACGACCACCGTCAGACGCAGCCCATTTCCCATGATGGCTAATAAAAGACGTTTCATGTTTCTTTGTTTTGTAAAGAAAACGTAGATATTCCCTCCATCCTCGTGATAAACAGAACGCGAGGAGCCGGCGACGAGGTGAGAGAGAGAGGGAGGTGCATAAACAAGTCGGGTTTGGCTCACTGCGCAAGCTAATTAACTCCAAAAACTATAAAAATGTAAATTGCAATTTGCTACCGTAGGCATCTCATTAAAAGCACTGGAATGTTAAGGACCAAATTGAATTTCTGTAAAGTAAAGGAAAATGTTTGATTGTAACGCGTTGTCAGGTATTGATGGCCTACAGTGGCTCTGCTCCTGGCAAACGGCAAACTTTAAGAATGTCAAAAGTGCACGCAATATGAGAAAAAAACAAAAAAACGTAATAAGTATTGTAATATACAGTGGTCCCTCGCTATATCACAGTAGCAGCATATGAACGTGCATTGTGTTCTGCTTCCTGATTGGCTAAGGGACGTCTCCAGTACAAATTTATATAAATGTTAGCTCGCAGTGTGACTCTAAAGTGCTGTATGCATGCAAGTTTTCCCCCCGACAAAACCCACAATGTCGATGAAACGTTCTGCGGCGAGAAATTTCAGAAACGCTTTGGATTTAAAAGTGTTTCTGTGCACGGAGAGGCGCCTCTGTGGATACCGAGGCACGTGAACAACACATTTAAAGCGAACATCGAGGAAGGAGGATGTAATATACGAAGGTTTGAACTTTGAGGGTGTTTAAACACGAGAGAAGTGTGAAAATTTTAATGCCTGTTTGAGAAAAGTGTATAAAGTGTGTGGTGAGGGGTTTTACAGCCGCAAAACATATATAATAATTGTAAAAATAAAGCTTTTGCGAGAGATTTTGCCTATTGCGGGTTATTTTTACGATAAATGAGGGACCACTGTATTCAAATAAGTTAACTTTTATTTAAATAAGTACTTTCTATGGAATATTATCCTCTGTATTTGACCCATGATACAAAAGTGTGGGGGTAATGCGCTTTGAGGGTTTAGGAAAGACAAGAGAGTCTCATAGTGACTGTATGTAGCCTGCGCTCTTAGGACCTCAACTATCAATCCATGAGCTAAACCGCGAGTAGAAACTGAAAAATAGCTTGTGCCGTTTGTGGGCGTGCTGCGTGTGATTTACCATTGGGAAGCGCGTATTCTTTCTGTTGCAAAACTCAAATGTAAATGAGAGCGTTCAGCGAGTGCAAAAGTTTGTGTGCCTCTGCTCCTTGTTCCTGTGGGCTGTGGAATTGTTGAAGTGTTGTGCAAATTCACATTCGTCCTACTTCCCGACATGTTCGCGCAGCGTTTGGATCAAGGGGCGTATGACAGGGAGTCTTGAAAACTTTGAACAGCAAGGTTTCTTTAAAGCTTTCCTGGAATGTTCCACAGTATGGCATTTCTCTCTCCATGAAGACAAGCAGGCGACGGCAGCTGATTTCGGGAAGGGAAAATTGTGGAGCCCAGCGAGGTATTAGGAGGTGATTCCCGCCTGAAAGTACATCACTGTCATCACAACTAAGTGCCGTGTGGTGTTGGGCCAATGGATACACACGAGTAAGTAGCAGATTTCTTCTTTTTTTTTTTTCATTTGAGTCAAAATGGCAACATCATGCTGCCTGTAATCGCCTGGATAGCAACCTTAGCAGGTTTGACGATAGACAATCCAGACCAAAGTGCATTTATTTCCAACACCAAAAATATTTACACCATATTTAAACCAGCATAGCAGTAACATCCTGTACACAAAGCACCTTCTCTGAGCAGACTGAGGTTGGCTCCTTTAATAGAGACCCTCCCTTAATTGGTGACTCCCAAACTGCAGCACAGGTAAGATTCAACAAATCCAAGTTATCTTTAGCAAAACAGTGTTAATCTTTATTTAATCAAATCTGTTATTAAAATAGAGCTCTATATTCATTTATCTGTGCAACTGTGGAACTAGATACAAAAAAAAGCTTAGATATTTGGACGCCCCTGCTCCTCAATTCAAACAATTCAATTACACTTACAATTAATTAACCAATGCACTTACTCATGTTTTTTGTTACAGGCCAACTCTAGCTGCACAGCCACCTCAATGCATCAAGAAACATTTGAAACTTCTTTGCGTATTGTCATTTTTACCTGTTAGCTTTAAGTTTAGGCCCATGTAATGAACCAGCGACATCACACTGCCAAATCTTTCACTTTTCACAGTACTGCTGGCAGTGAAAACGGGTTCAAAGCAGCAGTATAAAGATTACTGAAACATGCGTTAAATAATTTCATTTCATTAATTTTTCGAGCACATGTATCAGCTACACTTAAAGTACATTTCACAAATTAATCCTTTTATATAAGCTCGAAAAGGAGTGGGAAGAAGAAAACTTATTATCACACTAAATATCAGTGGATAAATGAGAAGGAAAAACAATTATAATATGGTTAAAAGCTCTAAAAGTCATGCTTTGAGTGGCTTGAAGGTGGAAAAGCGCTGTATAAAAACGTGACCATTTACCATTTTGCGCAATACGCCTCATTTAATGCCAAACTCTGGAACATTTCTGGCGAAGCAATAACAGGTCCATGGACGCAAAAAAAACAGGTGAAAAGTTACACGGCGCACCTTCAAACTGCTTCGTATTCTTCCCTTTCCGACGGCATAACCCACAAACGACCTCTGTCAGATGAGGATACTGTATTTCGGATGCGAGCGTAGCCTTCACCCAGCCTGCTGTTTGTTTGGGGATCCAATGATTATTGTTTATGTCTTCAATAATATCCATACAGCCTTCCTGCACCCATCTGCTTTCACTGCTGTTTAAATATTCACAGGCGCGGCGCTGCAAAATAAAAACAAAACCAGTTGAAAATAAAATGCGTAGCAACCGGTTCTCCCCTTCCCCGGAGCACTCTACGCTACTCCGATTGAGTTATGTGCCAGGAGTTAAAAGCATAAACCGCAGTATTTATTTCACCTGCTTGCGCGTGTTTATGAATACAAACATCAATGCAATTTTGAAAGAGCAACCCAATCACGCACACGCTAATTCCACGCCCAGAGGACACCAGATTACGAGATAAACTGCCTTCATTTTGCATGCACAATAATTACAACGATACATACACCGTACCAATTATGCTAACACAATTAACTCTGGGGCCAGGAGGGTCCTCGCAGCGCCGAGGTGGGAGTCGGAGGCACGTTGGCGTCGATTGTCTGGATGTAATTCTTGTGGTGCACCTGTGGAGTATTAGCGGAGCCATTTGGAGATGATTACATTGTAGGTCTCACTGGAGGAGGAGGAGTTGTGTCGCTTTCCCTGGCAGGCTGCGGACGAACACGTCTCAGGAGCGTGCTCACAGCAACTGGAATCAAGTCAGATCCGAACTGCCAACTCGATATCGCAGGGATGAGCGAGTTGGATTAGATGTTGGGTTCTGGGCAGCAATGCATAAGAAAAGGTTTTAGATACAGTGCGGTATATGGAAACGTTTCGATATAAGTCAAGGCGTGTATTCGGGAGTTACGTGTTTCCTGGGATCTGCTGTAGTCGTTTCTCCAGCTTGAGGGTTACTGCACCACTGCCTACGTCTACTGAGCCTTCTCCAGCTCTTCTATGAGCCCCTGCTTCAGGCCAAGTCTCTTTAACTGGTAGGTTTTGTAGGATATTCTAATGTTAGCGACATCAGTTAATCGTCTATATTATCTCGTGAGAGCTTTTAGCCATGTTATAATGTTTCCTCCCCAAAAACAGACCTGGAGTTGGGTTTTATTTCATTCACATGTTTGAGCAGCCCACTATTATTAGTCTGTCTAAATTTCCAAAGCTCAAAATGCTCTGTTCCACCTTCTGATGTCATGTAGTTTTCAAGTTAACAGCTCCTTTTTGATGATTCTAGTGAAGGTGTGTGGAGTTTAAAATCACAGTGGGGCACTTCCTGTATAACCACATGACATCACAAGGTGGAACAGAGTGTTTTCTGTTTGAGCAAAGGCCAAAATTTGCAGCGCCCCTTAACACTTTGTTGTAGAGCGCTATTAAAGAGTAGAGTTATGGTTAAGATTAGGGACTGGTTTTGAGATTATACCAGTCCCTAGGGCCAGGGTGAGGGTCGGGGTTATGGATTTCATTTAAAAAAAAAACATGACTGTGGGAACATTAGTATATTTCACACTCGATCATTTCACGCCATGTGGGATTCGAACCCGGGTCCCCAGTGGTAAAGTCTACAGGCTGACAGTTCTATCATGAAATACTTACGCTTTAGGTGCAGTGCATACAGGTCAGTGAAGGGTTAAGACGATATAGTTGTTTTTCGATTGATTTATGCACTTTTGAGTCATTGTTCCACATTGAGGGTTGAGTACTCAGAAAAAAAAAAGTCTGCCTACTATACGATACTACAGGGTGGCCCAAAAGTCACTGACAGTAAAAAAAAAAGTATAACTCTTTTGTTTCTAAATACTTCTTTTATGTTTCCAGAGCATTTAGAACGACTCTTCCGACATTAATATGAGCAAATATAGCACCGAGGAACGAACCCTCATTGTACAGTGGTACTTTGAGTCACGTGGGTCAAATTCAGAAACCCAGCGGTGTTACCGTTGATATTTTAATACCAGAGATCCCCCGAGCGTAAATGCCATTAAAGGAATAATAAGTGTTTTTCAAAGACAGGGGGCAGTATGTGATCTCCACAGACCTGACTAGTCCCGATTTCTTCCTGTGGGTCTGTCTTAAAGAAAAAGGTGTTTGTGAATAAACCTCAGACAATGAACGACTTAAAATGTAACATCGAGGATCAAAAAAGAGCCATACGCCATAAATGCTTTAAATGTTATGCAAAGTGTGTTGGATCGGGATATTCAGTGTGAAACCCAAGATGGTGGACACTTAAAAAACATTATTTTTAAAAATGAGGTCATTTTTACTTCCCCTAGTTCAAGCAGTGATAAGTTCAAGTATAAGTGAACAATTATAACCTTATATATTGCCAAAAATCTCAGAAGGTTCAGTTTACCTACTACTAAAAGTTGCTGAGTATAACTTAAGAACTGTAGGAGCTGTTGGAGATTTAAAAGCGTCAGTGACTTTTGGGCCACGCTGTAGATTCATGGTAGAGCAGTCAGATCCACTGACCCACAGGTTGGCGGCTCGATTCCAGCTGCCAAAAAAATCGACTCAGGGGTCATACATGTAGGATTACAATAAAACAAGTAAATTAGGATCTACTGCTTACTTTAAAATGCCAGTATGAAGAGACGGGGTTGCTCAGTTCTGCAGGAAGTCAATAGACGTGCTTCTGTTCTCATTATTATAAATAGCACCTTTCATATGAAGACATGTGCAGGGACATATTATGCAATGCTGGTTTTGTTACTGTATCCCTGTAGACTGAGCGCTTCCCCTTCTCTTTTCTTACACCGGTTCAGATGTGTCAAATTCGTATCGATTCTATGACAGAAGCAGATTACGTACACGCTTAATAACGCAGCCTGACGCATCGTTCCTGTAGTTTTATCACGTATGACGCCGTACACAGTATTGATCGTAACCGTATCCATCTCCATTCTAAACCACAATATACATGTAGCACTGACGGCTATAACGATTTCCCTCACAGCTGTTTTCATATCTTATGCATTAAGACGCTCCGATTTCCCAGTCTGTTGAACGTAGCACCGGGGGCTATCACTTCCACTGAACGCTGCTTTACATATGCTCGGCCTTAAAAGCAAAATGATTTATTACAACAAACAAGTAATTAATAACGCGTCAATGTGAGACTCCCGTGTGTGGTTTTATGCAAAGATGAGTCATTTTTGTGCTAGAAGCGGAGACAAAGTGTGAAAAAAGTCATTAATATTATATCATGGTTCCATCATTAAAAACACCTGGTAGTGGGAGTAGTAGTAGTAGTAGTAGTAGTAGTAGTAGTAGTAGTAGTAGTAGTAGTAGTAGTCGCATGGACAGTATAAAGAAGTGGAGCGGGACATTGCCCATAGCGTTTGGCTCCAGTCAAATGAAGCTCATCGAGGCGAGCAGCTGTGGAGCGAATTTGGAGTATCGTAGCAACCAGAAAGCCAATCCGGAGCGAGGATATTGAAGGTAACGCCCCTTGCAACAAATATCAGCGCATTTGTTGCAGAAGTAGCAGCACTTTACACCTTTCACTACACTTTAAATCGCAGGTACACAGCGCTTTGAACATTTGCACTTTAACAAAGACAATCGCACACAAAGGGTTTTAAAATGTTTATTACGATATAGGTTTTTTGTGTGTTCTGTGCCGTCTTCTCCCTCCCTTCTTGCTCTAACCTTTTCGTATTGTTATTGTTAATAAACTCTGTTGTACTGTTTTCCCAAGTCTGTATCTTCGGTCCCTCCGGACGTTATGACAGAACGATCTGGCCCCGGGTGTCGGATCTAGATTTTAGATCTGGATACTGATGTGACGTTACATATCGAGGCTTCGAAGCGTGTGCTGAGTAGGGGAGGGGGCGTTTCTGCGATGTGTGTATCGAGGCTCGCTTCATGTAGGGGAGGAGCTGAAGATCATGACGTCTGAATCGTCGCTGCCCGGCTGTACCACGTGACTGATTCAGGAAGCGATTCGGATTTTGCTGCAAATAACAACCTGTAGCATAGGTAACAACCTGTGGTATCGCCCGGATGACAGTGTCAGACAGACACAAACACAAAGTGTGATAGTAGATGCAAATATTCAGGTCCAACGCTACAAGATGGAGCCAAATACTGCAAGGCTGGAGGACCCACTTCAATACTGGGAGAGACAGAAAATGTGTATCCAGAGCCCATGTTTATGTGCGTATTTATATAAGTTAACAGTGGCATTCTTGTGTACACCTGCCTCCCACACACACACACACAAATATATATACACATACATACATACAATATTAAATAATGCACAGAAAATATTATTTTCAAAGAATAGAACCAAACATGAGACAAACTAAATCATATCTGACAAAACATCAAATAATTTCATATCGTCAACATAAAGTGTCATTTGTGGACTTTTGTAGACCTGTGGGAAAAGTAACCAAAAAATGTACTCAAATAAGAGTACTCTTACTTTAATAAAAATATTACTCAAGTAAGAGTAAAAGTATTCTTTACTGGTCTCGTAATAAAATGTGTCCTCTGGATGTGACCCGTGCTTCAGAGTCTCTGAGGCAGCCCGTCAGGAGCAGGGACCAGGGAACCGAAGTGTCTGGAGGAAACGCACTCAGACACAGGGAGAACATGCAAACTCCACACATCGAGACCTGGGCGACCTAAGAGGAGGATGTGACCTATTTCTTCTCTGTGCAGGCAGTTGTACAGTTCCTCCACATTTCAGGAGAAGACACGGTGTCTTAAACGGAAGCTTTTCAAGATGCCATGTTGCTGTTCCTGTTCTAAGTCGAAATGTTAGAAATTAGGTCATTTTGAATAATTTGTTTTATGAAATAAATTCCTTTCATGTTCTAAAATTGAATTATGTCATAATTTCAGATGGGGGGCAGTGGCCTGTATAAGAGACTCATTATCCACAGATGTTCAACCTTACCTTTATTTGTCAGGGATTGGCTCCACAAACCTGCCATAATCTTACCTCTTAAAGTCCTTTCAACTGACAACAAAGGACATTCCGGCTAGATTAGGAGTACCTCGCTGGATTATCGTGTATGCTTTATCTTGTTGGGGGACACCAGCTTCATACATCTGCTGTGTCTTTGTGTGCGTGCATATATTTGTACTGTACAGTATATATAGTATCGGTAGGAGCAGAGAGCCTTGAGCAGAAGGACACAGGGAGGTGGCCGCTCTGCTTGGCTGGCCAGGCGTCGACGGGACAGGAGCCGGGATCACCTCCCCCTGGAACAATGTGGATGTGAGACTATGTGTGCGAGGCCTATTCTATCAGTGACACACTCCCCTCTGCCACCAGGGTCACCACGTCCACTGCCCAGGAAGTGTTTCTGCATGCAGCCAGCAGTCTGATCTATGTACTATTGTGTTTTTAAACTCCTTACACCTCCATACATTCACTTGAATCATTTCTTTAATTTCAGACCTGGAATTGCCGATCTCTACTGAACTAAAGGTAAAAGGAGCTGTTAACTTCATGACATCACAAGGTGGAACAGAGCATTTTGAGCTTTGGAGATGTAGACAGACTAATAATAAAGGATTACTCAAACATGTTTGACAACTCCAGGTATGTTTTTGAGGATTATAACATGGCATAAAGTTCATGAGAGTCAATTTTGCGAAATATAGAATCTTTATATGTTAGAGTACAAATGGAAATGAGCTTTTTTCTGCTATAACCTGGTATAATACATCTTTCCTTTTGGTCAGTGTTTATTGTTCTTTGTGTGTCTATTTTTTTCCGTGCTCTGAGCAAGGCGCTTTTGAAATCTACCTCAGATATTTATGCAATTATTTTACATTTGTTCATGCTTCGATCTTCTTCTCGAGTACTACAATATCCTGCAGATATCTAACCCCCCTGTGTATCCATGGTTTTAAAAACTTGCCAAACCCTGTAAACACGTTCAGAAAAGATTCATGATTGCTGTTGATTACTTTCAGATCATAGCATTCTCACGTCCACATTTAACCCCCGTCCTCATACAGTCCCATAACTCTACAACAAGTCTCCACCCCTGAATATAAACGGTTTATATTATGTATCACTGATTTTATCACACATCTAATTGCATCGTGTTATAGATACACTGTGAGGCGCTGCCCTGGATTCTTCTCACCTGCCTCTTTTTACACAAACAAGCACAAATGAGATGATTCTTGACCTGCTGTTTTAACAAGCATGTTTTCTAATGTCAATACCTAAATGACATAACTTTTCATAAATTACGTAAAAAAAATAAAAATAAAATAATCACTCTAAAGAGAAAAAAAATACAAAATATAAAATTATTCTGTCCTAATGACTATTTGTTACTAACTATTTATTGCTAACTTCCTGACAATTATTTGAACCCTCCTTACGGTTAGCACAGGGATCAGCAAACTACGGCCCGGGGGCCACATATGGTCTGTTGGGCTTATTAATGCGGCCCGCCGAATGTGGCCAAATTATGGTGCACTTCAGCTACATCAACCTTACTCTCTTATTCTCTTATCAGCCCTTCTGCAAAAATGAGCTTATCAAAGAAAAGAAATGTGGGTAGTGAGCGCTGAGTGTTTAATACGAAGTGGACAATAAAATATTTTTTTCACCAAAGTCCCATCAAAGTACCAAGGGAAGTTTTTTGCTGACATTCAAATTAGCAAAAGCTAGCAAGCCTTTCTCTGAAGGCCAGTTTTTTAAAAGAATCAAGCATTTGGAAAACAATTTGTACAATGAGCCTTTCATATTCATGTTTTGCTACATGTTACAGGCCAAATCTCGAATGTATATAAACATACATATCCTGGCCCCTCTGTCAAATTTTAGACCCCACTGTGACCCGTAGTTTCAAAAAGTTTTCCCACCCCTGGGTTGGCAGTACGAGTCTGTACAAAGCTCAGCCCACAAGCCTAAGTCACCCACACCACTTCCAATGGACAGTTCTCCAAACAAGTACAAGTACATACACAAATATGACACAAAACAATACACTACAACTTCACAAACCATATCCTATGTGCAGTAGTTTCATTAGTGGGATGCAGGCTGATTGTGTTGTGATGGTGCTGTGAAGGGTCTTCAAAAACAAAACTAATTCAACAATTTAATGCATCGTTTTTTGGCAAATATGGCATTTTGTGTAGCTCTCAGTCAGTGGAATGTATTGAGTACTGCACTTTGCACGAATTATTTGGATGTCTAATTTCATTGTGGCCCCGATTAACAAAAAAAAAAGGCTTATTTTAAAAAACAATAAAAGGTAACATGATGATCTAAAGATGCTATGTAACAGTTTCTACCCCAGACGAGCGTAGTACCTCTTCTCCATAGAGCTGACCCCGCCTACATTATCTCTTTTTGTTTCACCGAGACATAATTCCTTCCCTCTAACTCCATTTTGTTTGCCGTGTTACTGCCGCCGTTCACAGCCAGCTTCACACAGACCGAGCTGTATCTCTTACGATTGATAGACTCCATATTGTGAGCTAATGATCTCCCTGGGGTGCCAACCACAAACCATGAACCCAGTGTCATAGCACCTCCCTTCCTCCCTCCAGCCTCCTCCTTCCTCATCCTCTCTCTCTCTCTCTTTCTCTTTCTTTTCTCCGCCCCTGTCATGTCTTCCTGGGGGAACGCATCGATTCACCTTTGTTTGTACTGCCACCCACACGCGTTCAACCTGTCACATAAAAGACCCTGTTAAAATTAGACAAAAAAAGACCCATGTTGGCCTCAATTCCATCTGAAATAATCCACTCCGAACTCTATCTGTCTGTTAAAAAGTCAAGCAATGTTTCCAGGAAGCGTTTAAAAAGTTTGATGCGAAAGAAAATAGAGGAACTAGATAGTGTCATAGCATGGGGAAAAAAAAAAAAAAAAAAAAGATTTGTGAATACCTGCGAACTGATCCTCAATGTGGAGTCAGGATGTCACCTCTGGGAGAAAAAAAAAAAAACAAAAAATGGCTAAGAATGGGTTGGCAGAATTTATCTCTGCTCAATGTTTTTTTTTTTTTTTTCTGCAGTAGAAGCTAAGTTGGAGCTGCTAACACGATCTTTCTCAAAGTGCTAGCAAAAGCTCAGTAAATATAGATCCACACTCAGCATGTTTGGTGGGAAAATGTGCACTGGGGTTTTTGTTGTAACATGGAAGAGAGTCAAATCTGAATATAGCTGCACTATAGCACCATTCAGAGTCGTGCGCGCTTATGTTTTCCTTATTCTATAGACAGGGGAACATGTAAAAAGGTAAATGTTCTGTTACGCTTCTGGTTAAAGGAACTGAATGCAGTCTGCACTTGCACAGTTTTATAAAAAAAAAAAAGTACTACAATCACTCCAGCTCTAGCACTGATAATGAAGAGCGGTTGGCTGCAGGTGCTGGGGTTTAGATAGTGAGAGTTTAGATCAGATTTTAGGTTTAGACCAGCTGGATTTCAGCACTGAAACTGGCAATGTAAAAGACAGACTCATGTGAGGCTCATTCTGATTTCTGACTGGATCATTATAGCGTTGGAGGCCATTGCTGACGATAGACTTGCGGTTGTGGCTTTTCCATTACCTCCGCAATCAGCTGTGCTTCATGTAAATTCAAACAGTATGGGGCTCTTTAAATATACTTTCTGATAAATATACTGTCATTACAGTAATGTGCTAACATTGTCCCTCGAAGACGACCAATCAGAGCGCAGGTGCAGCCCGGATTCTCCCAGACAGTTATTTGATGCATCAAAGGAAAAATAAGGATGGATATGTAAAATAGAGGCAGTCGTGTGAAAAAAAGGCCAGAGTACATGCTGATACTTCTTTTAACATGATTTTTATGGCTAAAAAAAAGTAAAAAAATCTAGGCAAGCTATAATGATCTATAATGTGCTCAGTCCCTAAAGGGTTAAGAACCAAAGCACCAAATATAACATCAACAACTTGGACATCAAGTCCAGTGTATTTGTAACTAAGAATAAATCAGCTCATATCTGGGGACACAGATAAGTCAAGATTGTGAAATGTAAAATCAGAATCATACATACAGGTCCAACTGGTTTGACAACAGCCACGTAAAAGTCTTTTAACTAAAAGTTGAAAGATTGTGTCAGGTTCATTTGTTGTGGATCATGTTCTCTTCACACTTCAGGTCAAACAAACTAAGCCAAAACCAAACAGAATATCCCCCTCACCTGGGCCAGTGCTGCACCGCAGACGGAGCGCAGGAAACAACAGCAAACTAGAAACCAAGTTCAGCTTTTGGCCAGAGGAGAGCCCCGCCCGATCTGATACTTGTCGACAAAAGTCGAGCTGCATCAGAATTCTCTCATGTTTAGTTACTACAGGATTACTCAAACATGCTTGAATAACTCATAATGCAACTCTGAGAAATTTAAAGATGAGGGAACACTGTAATATAGTTTAAACCTCATTAAAATGGATTTTGTATATATCCTCTATTTAACATATGCAAATCAGATGTTGCTGTCTTAAGATCTCTTTGGAGAGCATGTGAACAGCCGTCGTATCATGGTCCTATGGATCAATACTGGATCATGACAAAACCTGGCTTTGGTGGAATTACATCAAACAAAATTCTTCCTGTAAAGACAATTATTCCAGGAGAAGTGTTAGAGGCGGAGCTGGGGACATAGCTGTAACAGAGGCGCTGTATGTGACTGTGGGGTATAGCTGAATCTCACTCACTTAGTGGCAGAGCTGTGACAGAGGTGAGAACACAACACAACAGAGCTCATGACACGGGATTCTCACTCAGCTGGTGTGGAGAACAATAGAGAGAATGCAGTTACTGATTCAGTTTTAGTGCACTATGTATGTGTGTGTGTGTGTGTATATAAAATCTCCTCCTCACCCTCCGCGGGTGGTCTTTATCCCCTCTTTTTCCACGCTCGGGACCTCTCCCAGAGGCCTGGGAGCTTGAGGGTTCTGCGCAGTATCTTTGCTGTTCCTAGTACTGCACTTTTCTGGACTGAGATGTCTGATGTTTTTCCTGGGATCTGCTGTAGCCACTCCTCCAGTTTGGGGGTCACTGCCCCGAGTGCTCCGATGACCACGGGCACCACTGAGGCCTTCACCTTCCAGGCCTTCTCCAGCTCTTCTTTGAGCCCCTGGTATTTCTCTAGTTTCTCATGCTCCTTTTTCCTGATGTTCCCATCCCTTGGTACTGCGATGTCCACCACAACGGCTTTGCTCTGTTGTTTATCCACCACCACTATGTCCGGTTGGTTCGCCATCACCATTCTGTCAGTCTGTATCTGGAAGTCCCACAGGATCTTGGCTCAATCATTCTCCACTACCTTTGGAGGTGTTTCCCACCTTGACCTTGGGGTTTCCAGTCTGTACTCTGCACAGATGTTTCTGTACACTATGCCCGCCACTTGGTTATGCCGCTCCATGTATGCTTTCCCTGCAGCATCTTACACCCTGCAGTTATGTGCTGGATTGTCTCAGGGGCCTCTTTGCACAGCCTACACCGTGGGTCTTGTCTGGTGTGGTAGATCTGGGCCTCTATTGCTCTTGTGCTCAAGGCCTGCTCCTGTGCAGCCAGGATGAGTGCCTCTGTGCTGTCCTTCAGTCCAGCTTTTTCAAGCCATTGGTAGGATTTCTTGATATCAGCCACTTCAGTTATGTTCCGGTGGTACATCCCATGCAGGGGCTTGTCCTTCCATGATGGTTCCTCCAGCTCCTCTTCCTCTGCACTCCACTGTCTGAGACATTCGCTGAGCACGTCATCTGTTGGGGCCTTGTCCTGGATGTACTTATGGATCTTGGATGTTTCATCCTGGACTGTGGCTCTTTGATTTGTACCTACATTTCTTCAGTTCTTCACTTCTTCAGTTCTGGTCTCATTAGACGCTGCCTACAAACAGAAAGTGTAAACAATAGGTGTGTTAGTTTCATTGTAATTAGCCCCTTCCCTCACATAGATATAAGGTTGTATCCACCAGCATCTGAAATGTTTTCACAACTGAAACTTTTTGTCCATTTGACAGATTAGATTTTTTCTTTTACTATGGATCACACCTGGACAGGAGGGATTATACAGACACTGTTTTAGTTTAGTCTATTACAAAATGTACAGTAAAACATTAAGAACAATTTAGCAAATACATTTTAGCAAATATATTCATGATAATTATTTATGTCTTGATTTCATTTATTGTAAATTTAATCTTTCTTATTCTGTTAAGCACTTTGAATCACTTTATGTATGAACTGCGCTGTACAAATGAACTTGCCCTGCCTGTATAAGTGCAAGACACCAGCCCTTTTTTGCTTATAAATTGTGCTCAGCTCCTCTATTTCTCTATGCAGTATCATACATAGTAGTGAGCGGTGACTAACACACACAAACACAGGAAATAGCACAGAATATTTTGGATCTACTAGTCTAATTCATTTAAGAGCCCACCTGACGTCACATGAACAAACTCTAGTCTCCAGGTGAGGGACTTTTATATGACGCATATGTAATTCATCTGTAGTCCGACTTCATCAGAACATGATCAGAGGTATGAGAAAGTTGGTATATCGATGGTCTCCTTAATCCTGGTGGGACTTGTTGCCCTATGTGCCTACGATCTTAGCGTTGAGATGGTTTTCCCCTCTGCAGTGTCTGATATTGCAGCTTTTCCTGATGGACTTTTTTACTTTGTGGCTCAGGTGTTTTTGCTGTTCTTTTTTTCATATTTGATCTTTTTTTTCTGTGCCTCTGTCCTTTTCCCCATATATTACATTGCATTTGTGGTCTTGGTCTGTTTTGACGGGGCGCACTAGTAACTGTTGTACTTCTGTGTGTGATTTCACTGGAGTCCTAATGTTATATGTTGATGCCAAAGTATTTTTCCAGTTATGACTTTCACCTATGTTAGCTCAATTTTTTTTATTTTTTGGAAGGATTCTGTCTTTTCTGGGGCTTCACGAGATGCTTAAATTTATTTATCATGAATTTAGCTAAATATGCCCTCATGTGTGGATTATTTGCAAAGGTGTATATTACCCTCCAAAGGTAAGTTTGAGATGTATTTAGCACCAAATATTTCAATGCATTTATAAAATGTCGAGGTTCTACTAGAAGTATTAATGAAATTTAAAGTCCAACAAAGTGGAGCGCCAACAGGGGGCATCTGGATTTGAACCGAAGACCTCTTGATCTGCAGTCAAATGCTCTACCACTGAGCTATACCCCCTTCCAAGAAATGCAAAAACAGTAGATAAACTGCAACCCATTATCAATACTGTTTTAGCGTTTGAAAACTTGACATGTCTGATCACACCTACAAGGTCCTTCGAGCCGGATTTGAACCAGTGCCCTAAGGATTTCAGCTCTGGATTCTACAGTCCTCCGCTCTACCAACTGAACTATTGAAGGCTTGAAAGTGGTTTTGAGCTCTGGATGTTACTTCCAGCTCCTCCTACAATGTGTGTTCTCTCTCTTTTTCTCTCTCTTTCTTCTTCTCTGCCCCACAGCTGGCAACTGATTGACAGCACCGCTCGATATGTGATTGGAGCAACAATCAACGGCCTGGCCAATCAAGACCCTCCACTTGTGGCGCACCCCTTCAAAAGGACCTGCCTCCTGCAACTCGAAGCTGCCTGATTCAGTTTTCTGGACGGCATGCCACCACAAATTTGTGAGTCTTGAACCTTGATCTTTTGTGTTTAACCTTATACCCAAGTTTTGTACTCTTAGAGCCTCCTTTTGTTTGTTTTTTTTATTTGTAGTTACCATAAGTTTTTGTTTTTTTTGTTTATTATATTCTCACTTACTGTAACATTAAAAGTAAAAAGCTATTTAATACTGGTGTTACTTCCTTTCAACCCAGAAAAACGGTTTGTAACATATTGCTCCCCCCCATGACTCTCTGGAAAGAGAAAGAAGGATCTGGTAAACGGTGCTGATGCTAAAACTAGCAGTGCTTCTCATTATATCAGCCTTTTGTGTAGTTTGTATCGTCTCTGCTGTGTTTTATGAGTTATCAGAGACTTTTCTTGAGATGTTTGTGGTGGGATTTAGATCAAGGTGCAAAGCAAAGGAAGGATTCTGTCTTTTCTGGGGATTCTCGAGATGCTTCCAGTTATTTATCATGAATTTTGCTAAATATGCCCTTATGTGTGGCTTATTTGCAAAGATGTATAAAGGTAAGTTTGAGATTTATTCAATGCCAAGTATTTCAATGCATTTATAAAGTGTCAAGGTTCTACTAGAAGGAACAATTCCAACAAAGTGAGGAGCAGATGGGGCAGAGACCTCTTGATCTGCAGTTAAATGTACATTCTTTTTGATATTGAGACATTTTGTGTGATCTGGATGTAATTTTTCATGTAGATTGTCACATCGAAAATGACTTCCAGAGTTATTAAAGCAGGGCCTCGCATTGGTCATATCTTATGAAAGAAGAAACATTTTTGGACATTTTTAACCATGTGACATTTGCGCGACTCTTCAGCATCAGTCAGAGCTCTGACAGGACTGGAGCTTATGGATGGACCGTTGAGACTTGTCAGTGGACTGGTATGATACTGAGGGAGGAGGCTTGGCTGTCTCGTGTTGGTGGAGATAGTTATCCTCTTCAAATTATAGGGAAAGTTCAGTCTGTGGGGGTTTTATTCCTTGTTTACTAACCAGCAACCTGAATTTTTCATGCATTAACTCTGAGTAGAATGGATTTTCCTCACAGGCCTACAGTATATTGGTCATATTAGTTGCCAGGTGTTTTACATGTGACTACTTTTTATATTTGTAAATGGTCACATTTTTAAATAACGCTTTTCCACCTTCAAGGCACTCAAAGCGCTTTACATCAAGGAACCACTCACCCATTCACATATCAGTTTACGCAGACACAAGGGGCGAGGTGGGAAGAAGTATCTCGCCCAAAGGACACAACGCCAACCTGCGAGTCAGTGGATCTAACCACTCAACCAATGATGTTTATGTAGAGAGCGGGATTTGAACCACCAACCGTCGCATCAGTGGACAAACACTCAACCAACTGAGCTGCTGTCGCCCCATATTTTAGAATTTAGAAATGTAAATAGCTCACAGGCCACATAAATACCTTCACCTATGTGTTTTAGTAATAAGCTCCTGTTCTCCATAAAATATTTCATGTCATATTAGAGCCCAAAAGTCTGACAAGCCTGGGGTTTGGAGCTGGCCCTCTCGTTTAACACCGATGGATCTGGCTCTTATTTCAGTGAGTTATCCGACCTTCTAACCTTCAGCCTGCACTGGAGCCGTCAGCATGTCCTAAAGCCGAACTGCACATTCAGCTTTAGGCGACTATTCGTGTTTGATCGGACTGTGAGTAAATTGTAAAGAAATCGACTTCTCCAGCTGTGACAGTCGCTCCCATCCGTCGCTGAAGCTCCTACTCTCACACTCCACTCGTCCTCTGTCGGTTTGGTTGGAGAAAAGTTTATAACTCCGTGGAGAAGTGTTGCATCCTTCTTGTACTGAGTCCCGGGGTTTGGAACAGCAGTTCGAGAGAATGGGCCGAGCTCAATGGTGCTTGTCGCTAGTTTAGCCTTTTGTGACAGTGCAGCTCACTAACCATGTGCACTGGAGCTTTTCTTCTGCGAAAGGGGTGTGGCCTTGTGTACCAGGTGACCAAGACAAAATGTGACCTTTTTGAAAGCTGTACGTCCCTGTTTGCAGAACACCAGCAGTTTGCCTTTACATTCCGCTCAATGGGAAAACGTTTTCGGGGCTGGAGATGAAACTCAGCAAGTTTACGATGCAATACCTTCTCCAGATTTGATAACAGAACTATGATTGGGACTTGCGGGCAGTACGGGCGCTAATGCTGCTGTGCATTATGGTAGTTGTAGTTCAAATGGGCTTAATTCATTTGATTGGCAAGTCATTAATGATATAAATTAGAAATCTTCTCAGAGGGTTAACAGAAATCATTCTACGGGCGACATTTGCCAACTCGACAGGTCTGATTTAGCGAAAGTCCCAAGTAAGTCGACATTTCTTTTGAGATGGACTGTTCTTTTGAGATGTTTCAGTGGTTTATCAAAGTCCTTGTTCAATTTGCTGCTTTGAGATTTGACCAAGAACTTTACTACCTCCACTTTGAATTAGGCTAACCTTTCATGTGAAACCTTTCCAAGCTTGTAACTGTTATATTTTCCCCTGTGTGATTCTTTTCCTTTTTTTCTTTTTGTACCTGTTTTGTCTGAGAGTGAAAATAAGTGCCATTTCCAAGTAGCATTACAAATCTGTGAGGAAAGTAAACATTGATTGCAGTCCCAGGGGACCCCCGTCTCCGTGCCAGCACGCGTCCCGTTTGTGGCAGCTCCGTAATGGCGTCGTCGAGAGTGCGGACAACACATTTTGTCTCACTCAAATGTCGGATTATGCTGCACTTCAAAAACACAGAGCGGTGAATTGAATACTCAAGCTGTGAGATTTGAGACGTTTACTGTAGAATTTGAGCCGGAGTGAAATCAGAGGGATGTGAATATTTGTTACAGACTCTTAAAGGTAATATTTGTATCAGCTCTCTCAGTAAGTACATGAAGTATCTTTCATTGTAGTAAAAATAACTGTGTACTGTATATCTCTATCGGCATACAATCTTGAGGTAGGTTGAAGTACTCTTATTTTGTTACTTAAGTAAAAGTACAGAGCAAAAAAAACAAAGCTCAATTAAGAGTATCACATGACAAAATCTACTTAAGCAAAAGTATTAAAGTACCTCTTTAAATATGTACTTAAAGAGTAAAAAGTAAAGTTTTTTTTTGGCACACATTTTGAGGTCTAATAAGGCTTCGACTGTATTGATTTTGATGGAGATTTGTACTGAAATTTGTTCAACAGAAACAATTAAATCAATATATATTTTTTTTATTTGTATAGTTTTATTTACTCAAACTACGAACCTGTTAAAAATAAACCCCTCAGCCTTTTCAGCAGGTCTCCAACCGTAATAAAGTAAATAAATAAATACTTTTCAGTCCAGTTCAAAAAGTAGTGGAGCAGAAAGTATAGATACCTTTTTTCAAATGGAAAGTCAAAGTAAAAAGTATCCAGAAGTACAGATACCTAAAAACTTTACTTCATTATGTTCCATTCCATTACTGTATGGTTTCAAACTGTACCCGGCTTCCATTCTGATTTTTAGAGTCATGATTCGATTCAAGATGAAAGCTATTTTTGATTAACTCTATTGCGTCGGATGCTATCGACGCCGATAGACTCGCGGTTGCAGACTTTCCATTATCGTAACTCCGCAACCAATTGTGTTTCATGTAAATTCAAAGCGTCTCAAAGCAGAGGCATGGGGCTCTTTAAATATGTCACTGTTATTACAGTAACGTGCTTACGTCGTCCCTCGAAGACGACCAATCAGAGCGAAGGTGCCGCCAGGATTCTCCCAGTCAGTTATTTGATGCATCAAAGGAAAAATAAGGATGTGGATATGTAAAATAGAGGTAGTTGTGTAAAAAAGGCAAAAGTACACTTCCTATATACTTTCTTTAACATGATTTTTGTGGCTAATTAAAAAAAAAAAAAAGGTGAGCTATAATGGTCTATAACAGGGGTGTCAAACTCAAATTAACAGTGGGCCAAAATTTAAAACAGACAAATTCACGGGCCAAACTCAATATTTATTGAAAAATGGCCTGCACCTGACATGTAATATTTAACCTTTTCATATGGAAACAAACTTTAGTTTTGCTTAAACACAAAATCTGGACCAATGAGTGTGATATATAATGTCATTCAGGGCCGGCCCTAGCTTTCAAGGGGCCCTAAGCTGAATTTGTCTCTGGGCCCCCGACAGCAGATGGCTCCTGGCTCAGCTGTTGGTGGTTCACATTCCCGACTCAAAAACAAATGTAGCAGCAGCAGATATTTCGCTACTATAGATATAAAACAAATGTAACTATTTAGGCTGATATTTAGGCTGCTGTAAACACACATGCCCTGTTTCCAATAAAATTTGATATATTATTTTCAATATGGGCTCTTGGGGGGCCCTCTACTGGCCTCGGGGCCCTAAGCAGCTGCTTAGTCTGCTTATAGGCTGGACCGGCCCTGATGTCATTGCTGCTCACTGTATGATCGAAATGGACAAATGAAGCACAGTGAGGCAAACAGTTATAGCGACTAATTTGCAGAGACCATTTGGAAATCTTAGCACTAAACCAAAGAGTTAAAAGTTTGGAAGATTAAGCACAGTGCCTGATTTAAAATGATCTGTCTTGAAAGCTCCAGCTCAGTGTCTAGAGACCCCCTGATCTATCACCTCACAGGTCCTACATTAAGTGCAAAACGGCAAAAGTCAACAGAGGACACAGAGTTAAGTCTCTTTTTTGAAGTATAAGTGGTACCATTTTATTAAAAGGTCACTACTTAAGAAAATCACTTTTGACGATATGAAATGATGTGAACATTTATGTTTATTGCTCCGCTCCTTCAGATATGATTCAGTTTGCATCATTTACGTGTCAGTCCTTTGAAAATACCAGATACGGTGGGTTATTATATGTTTTGTCCTTCCAATTACATTAACTTTAAATTATAAATCAGACGTCACGACTCTGCAATTACTGTCACTTGGTAGTTTCCAAATATTTCCCCTCTGACTTGTGAAATAACTTGGATTGGTACTTTTACTTCTACTTCAGTGATGTTATTAGAGGTTTTTAAGTGAATAAAGTAATACTGCAGTTACGTTGTATATCTCAAACATTGTGGCGCTGTGTCATAGTTGCTGATATAAGATGCATAAAACTTCTTTCTATATGATCTCTCTGAACATTATAAGGGCAAAAATATCTTTAAAATGTCACTGGAGCCTTTAGTGGTTTTCACTATGGCAACAACTGCTTATTTTCCGCTCCTCTGTGTAAGTCAGTCCCTCCTAAGTTATATCCAGAGCAATATCCAAAGGGCGCCAGAGACATTAGATATTAATTACCATACTTTTTCTTCCCATAGATTTCAGCACAATTTGTCTTGCCCCAGTACAGACATATTGTATAAGCGTCTTTTGAGGTCGATAAGTCCGCCGTGTGCTGTCAGCGAAGCGTTTTATTTAGCCTGTTGGCAAAACTGGTGAGGAAGTGGTGAAAAGTGCTTATAAACTCATCACTGTGAATGCCTAGGATGCTCTGAATGCGTAAAGTATGTGAGGAATAAGTTTGGACCGCTGCAAACTGTTTTAAATAAAATTACTTCTGTTTTTCGTGTTTTTAAGATATTAAAAATAAGGTACCGTGCCTTTAAGACGACATTACGCTGTTGTAACATACTTAGATTTTTAATTACATTTTTTTTCCTCATTGCAAACCACAATATTGATCTAAAACGTCATAAAAACAGGTCCATTGGCTTAATCAGCTGTAGAACTGACTCTGGCCCCGCCTCCTCATGGTGTAATTTCATGTTAGTAAGCAACAACTCCCACTGATTTTTTTTTTATTGTAAAAAGAAAAAAAAATGCCTATGTGAGTTTTTAGCTTTGCATGTGTTGCCTTGAGTCTGAAGTAAGAAAAGTAAAAGTGACCTGTTAAATCTAGAGTCATACTTTCTTCTTCTGGAGTTCTGAGTTCTCCCTCAGAACTCCCTTACGTTAAAGCTCCAACATTCTTTGTAGTTTCAAAAAAGTATCAAAAGTATGACGCGTTGCTGATGGATACAGCCAGATTCCAGGAGCGACGTCACTGCTGATCCAATTGCAAAACACGGATTAAAACTGACAAAATGATGAAAGCATAAGCAAACACGGGAACAGTCAACACACGAATAAAGGAATGAATGAAAAGTTGTCATGCTGTGTTTCTGTTTTCCAAATCTCTGGGCCTGTGTGGATGTCTAGCGCTGTGATTGGCCGTCTACAGTCAGCGCGGCTTCTGATTGGCTGTCTCCATTCGCTCTGCTGTAATGAGGAGGCATAAATGTCTACAGTGACTACAGACAGAGGGCGCTAGTGTAGAATCAAAGCTTGTGGGTTACCGGCGCCTTAACCTGCAGATAGAAGACACATACAAGTCGATACAGAGCAGGGGGCGGAGTTAGGGGGAACATTTTGTGAGTTCTCGAGCCTCAAATGCAACACAGGATGACTCAAACAAGCGCAAATCAATAAAACAAAAAGTTGTGTAGACAAATGACGCGGGATAAAAATTCAGTCACCAGTCGCTCAGTGTGACGGGCTGACAGACAGCGCACTTCCCACGGCTTTTATACTTACAACAAGACGTTCGCACTGCTGTCTCCCACTGCCTCGCACATCTACAGCATCTCCTCACCGCAGACGTCGAGATTGACTATGTGCAGCTTTACGGTATAATATAAATTCAATGAAAAATACTGAAAATGTGTGTAGGTATAAGTTGGAAGTGGTGAGATTTACTAAAATGCAATACTGACATTTCTCTATTGTAGTAAGTCCACTCCCTCTATATATCGGGTATATCGTAGTAGTATAGTATATCGGGAAAAGTTGGTAACCCCGGTTGTTGGGTGTATCCGATCATGGGACGGCCTGTGCGTGTGTCCCCGATCGGCTAATCCACCTGTCACCCGAAAATGAGGAGATTCAGACTCACATCATCTGGCTCCCTGGCGACATTATTTTAAGTTTTAAAACATTAAATACCACAGCAAGGGTACACAAGAGCATGTTAACAGGCCAGTAACGATACAGATCATGCATATTGGTTCTTAAAGGTGCATTCGTTTGAGCCGTTTTTGTAGATTTGATTTGGTCCAGCTCAGTTCTAGTCCGGGTCTCTGTAATGTCTCTGTAATCCCTCATTCGTCCAGATCTAAACAGCCACTTCACTAGAAAATACACCAACATCGCCGTGAGAGCAGCTCGGGACCCCAGTCTGCTGTACGTCTTCATCTCAAGCCACTAAACACTCCTTTGAAGATAGTGAGGTACAGATCTTAGACAAAGACGATAAATGGTTTGAGGGCGGAGTTAAAGAGGCGATTTTTATTAAGAAAGGCAATCCTTCTTTGAACAGGAAAGAGGAGGGGAAGACATCATGATGATAATCTCAAACCTAAATCGAAACAAGGACAACAATAGTGCTAGCCAGTATGTGAATATTTGTGAGAGCACTCATTAGGGGCCTGAATGATTATGCTAAATATGGCTCAGGAACAGTTTACACTTCGCTTAGTCCAATAGACCTAGACAAACAAAAACTGAGTGTAGTTAGCTCCTCCCTTCAGACAGATATAAGGCAGTGTCCAGCAGTGATCTGACCAGAACTGAAGCTTGGATGAGCAACGAAACAGCTTCACTCTAAAAATGTTGTCCATTTTCTTTTGCTACAATATAAATATGGCGAAGTGTGAACCCTGGGATCTCTAAGCAACTTCCGTATAGTACTGTCTTGCCTCTATTCAAAGGAGACATGGTACACTTGATTCTAGTTTTAAAGAGCGAAGCCTGTGTTTAACCTGAAGCTATAAGGTCATGACTCCTGAAGGATCTGTGTGTGAAACGGAAAGAGCACTTGAGTCTTTAAGCGCTGCTCGTTTTTCTCATGCATAAATGATCAGAGCAGGGCCAAAGTCAGGCTGGGCTACTGTTACAACTATTATCCAACACTTCTCACATAGAAACATGCAAAACTCTATACCTATCAGCAAGAGTATCTGGGTTCAACTTTTGATACTTTATGAGTACTATTTATGCTATTAACATGACATTTTTAGTTGCATTTGCATAGCGCAGTAATTGCATGATGAGAACAATGGTAACTGAGGATAACTAAGATGGTAACTGAGAAAACGAGGGACAAATGCATGTGCTGCAGGACACAGAGAGGGACACTTTTGTCCTGAGGGTTGCTCCTAACCTCAAACACTGGATCTGATGACCCTGCTGAGCTGAGACTTGTATTTCACTGCTCAATCTGCTTAAATTGCTTGATTAATTGCCAAGTGCCTGCTTTTACAACACAGTCTTTAATGGAGAACAAAAACCTGTAGATGGCTGATCCTCAAAATCCCTCAAACCTGGGCCACACCTCCTCGAACTCAGACAAAAGACAATCTGGGTTTAAATGAAGTTTTGCACAGTGTGTTGTGTGGAGTGTCCATTTTGCAGAGGAAGACTTTCTGGACATTTTTGGAAGAAATATACATGTAAAAAAAACCCCTCATTGTTTAATTCTACTGCCTAAAAAATAAAAAAGTACCATGTCAAAAGTATTGTCTTTATTATTCGCCAATGTTTAGTTTTTCTGTGTGTTTAAATATAAAAGAAAAGATGAAAAATATCAAGTGATGTTATTTTTCTCTTCCTTTCTGTTCAAATGAGAAAGAAAGCTGTGCACGAAATAACACAAATGAATCATAACCTGCATTGAAATAATAAACAGTTTGATGTAGAACCAGCAAGATTTTTAAAACTACTGTTAACATCCACAATAAGATCAAGAATCCAGACATTTAACCTGGAGTAGCTGCTGTTGGCTCTGCGTCTCTCACCTGGCCCCGGTCAGAGCTCTAACTGTCCCGGGCTAAGAGGCTGTATGGATTTGTGTGTCTCAGGTGGCCGTGGGTCTCCGGGTCTGGCGCCGCTCGGCTGTCTGCTGCTGCTGCTGCGTTAGCTCCGGCGCACGGTGATCCAGTCTGCTGCAGTCTGTGGTCATGGAGACACAGGTCCATCAGTGACATCAAGACGAGGTATTGACAGAAGAGAACATTTATTTTAATAGATATCGATGACATCCAGGCAATATTTAGCAGTCCGTGAGTAGCGTGATAAAACCTCTCCGTGAAAAGCTGCACTATGTCACTTTTCTAGGATGGGGAGTGAATTTTATCGATTGATTGACTGATTTATACATAAGTGATGTTACAGAGCCCTGTTTTAAGAAGCAGGTTTAGTCCGAACTCAGACTTTTTTAACCCTGAAAAGAGGTCAACCCGATTTTTATCATTTTAAATTGTTTTATGTTTTATGTAGGTTTCATTTATTTGAGCAAAATGTGTCAGATATATGTATAAGCAGCTCTTGAGGTCAAAGTCCACTGTGTACTATCAGCATCTAATCATAAAGGGCTTTATTTTCAGATAAAACTCGGCTCTGGCCTCTGAAAGTTGCGCAAAGTGCTTATAAACTCATCATGGTGAATCATTAGGATGCTCCGAATGCATAAGGTGGCGAGGAATCACTTTGGAACGATGAAAACGCTCTTTAGAAGAACTAATTAATGAATCGTGCCATACTGTGGGACTTTTCAGGCAAAAAATATCACCACAGACAAAAAGAAACAGGCCCATAACTCAAACGAACCACACAAAATGCTGTTTATTTCTCTTAATTCGCATTGCATGTTTCTTATTCTCCTGCTGTTCTTACACTTTCCGTTGCAACACTCTAATTTCCCCATTGTAGGACAAATAAAGTTTTTTTTTATCTCTGAAATGAAGGTGAAAATGCTAAAATCTCCGTAAAACACATTAACATTTCTTACTTTCACTTTCATTTTTGATTCTCTGACTATCATCTCCCTTTACTCTCCGCCCTAAGTCACTCCCCCTTCAGAGCACCATCACGACACAATCGGCGTGCATTCCGGCGATGAAACTCCTGCATCGCGCCAGGTTTGTAAAGTCGTAGTGTATTGTTTTTTAAGGTAAACTAAATTTCACATTGAGCATTTGTTTTATTTCTTTAAACTGCTGTTAGATTAGATGATGCACTTGATGTTCTGCTTTGGGGTTAGATTTAATTTCTTCACTGTATCTCCCTCCTGACACGACACCAGTTCTGAAGCCAATCCATTCAGCGCAGTCTATTTGTGCAGTCGCTCAAATGTGAAACAAACAAATAGAAGGCGGTGGATTGTCTTTGCCTGCGCTCTGTGGCAGAACGGCAGTGTGCGGCGCGGCCTTTTTCCATTAACCCGCTGATGGAGGAATGTGGCCTTTCGAATGTCCGTCTCCAGGGAAACGGAGGCTGCTCACCTGCGCAAACCGAGAGCCCGCCGCGCGCAAAAGCACTCACCTCGCGTCGGCTCGGACGGGGGGCTTTCAGACAGAGCCGCGGCGCAGGTCAGCGGCGACAGGTGTGACAAACATATCTGGAGAAAGAACATCACGATTTGAGATGATGTGAATACTGTGAGGGTGGAGACACAGACTGGAAAAAGAAGTGGAGTAAGTGAGTGTGACGTCACCCAGCTTGTAGGGGGTTGAAGTTACAGGGTTTTTTTTTTTTGTGTAATTTTGCATGCTTTTTTTTTTTTTTCCCCAGTGTATGGACGTGTGTTGTGTTCTGTGTCCTGATTGGCTCCTGTACTTATTTTATTAACAATTAATAATATATATTTTATTATGTTGGATACATTTTAATCTCAATTAGTTTTTTTTTTGTTTTTTTTTTTAAATCCGGGTTAAATAAAGGTTAAATAAAAAAAATAAAAAAAAAAAAAAAAAAAAAAGCATTACTCACTTTCTTCATAATATTGGTTCCTACTTGTTGTTGCGGTACAGCACATTTGAGGAGCGCACCGATAAAAATGTAACAAGACTGAACGAGCACAGGGCGTGAACGAGACGAGTGAAGCTGAACAAAGACGAGCTGTGACTGTTCTGTTGGTTTATTTAAGCAGGACATGGACCTGCTGAGGGCAGGGAGAAGTTACACGGCTGTAGGGGGCGCTGTTACGGATTTAAATGACTCTCTCTGTTTGTTACATAAACGAGGAGGAAAAAAATAACATAAGGATAAGTTTGTACAAGGATGAAAAAAGGATTATAACCGTCGTGCGGATGGAGTCGGCTTTAGCTTTGAGGATCAGTGACTGCAGGAAAAAGAACATTACGAGACATTACAGTGACGCGAAATATGTGTGAGTCACTATTAATAATGTCGTATGTGTCCAACAGTTGTTACAGTATTTCTAAAAGCTTCATTTTCATTTACAGTACAGTATAGTATTTGGTTTTGTTCTATAATACTGTGCTTATTTTAAAAAATCTACAAGGTTTGAGCTTTGAGAGAGTTTAAACAAGAGAGAAATGTGAGAAAATGTTAATGCCTGTGTGAGAAAAGTGTATAAAGTGTGTGGTGAGGGGTTTTATATATAATATTTCATTTATTGGGGGTTATTTTTGGAACATAATCCCCGCGATAAACGAGGGACCACTGTGTAGAGGTGAATTTGGTGCAGACTTCCATATTTGGATTTCCGACCGTCAGTGTCATAACTGTTGAAGGTAACGCTTGCACCGATGGTTTAGAAGGGAGCGTGAGTTTAAAAATGCAGGAACGAAGTAGGGGAAAAAAGGCAGCCACTGGTCTGTTCTTAATGTTCATATCTTGTTTTATGGATTAAATAGCCAAATAAAACACCAGGATCATGTAGAGCGGGTTAATACGGACATTTTCAGACAAAAATGACGAGCAGCAGGTACGGAGGGGGACTTACAATTCGAGATGAAAAGTAATCCATTTGCAAAGCCCGGGGAGTTTTAAAATACAGAAAACGGTTTATTCTTTGTTACAGCAGATACAGACAGGACAGGGCCTAGGCTTCTAGACATTCTAGACGTTCCCCAGTATTCCCTACTGTGTTCCCCCAGTCTAAGACCCCTAAACATCTGAGCTCTGACTTTTATACCAGAATGACAATGATACATACCTTTCAAAGCAGTGACTTTGTGGGATGGAGACAGAGCTTCACACATGTTAACGTCTGGTCTGGGTCTGACACACACACAGATCAAATGCCTATAAAGATGTATGATGAGAATATTTTCTTTTGAATATACTTAAATTTCCATCACAGGACAACAGTTTTTCATTAGAAAGTGAATTGGAGCTAGAGTTGATGCTCACTTTCTATTTGTAGCATGGCCGCTAGAGGGTTAGCTGTGCCCATTTATACAGACAACAGGCCTATTCAAGCTACTGTCATTGAGTAGATGTTTTGAGTAACTGTACTGACTGTGCAACCTATAGAGTTCAGGAAGGAATGTCAAAAAAAAGGCAGTTTAACATGGAAATCCGCCATGGTTGTAGCAATCAGGTCAAAATGCTCATTGTAGACATATAAACGATGTTGCAAACTAAACGAAAGACCTGTGGAACTACCCGGTAAACTGCTGGGTAGTACATCTATCGCTCTATAGTGTCAGAAAAGGCTCATATTTAGTATCTTAAATCTGCACTGGCTTGATATTAAGCTCACTGAAAATTCTGTGAGGAGTGACGTCACAATCCCGAGCTCCATACTCGTACTTCTAATCGAATTCTAGCATGTAATTGTAATTTGCTCCATTTTAAATCATAAAAGTTACTGGGTTTCAGATTCAGATACAGCTGCAGTCCCTATGGCAAGATGTAAAGTGCCACCACACATAAAATACAAAGTTAGTATAAATAGTTTGGTTAAAATGTTCTAAAAGTTAGTGCAGGTAAGCAGGAAATTTGTAAAACTGTGACACAGACAGACAAAATCTACAGACATAACACAGAACAGACGACGCCGGCAGCACAATTTCACATTTGGTGATCACAGGCTTGATTCAGAAGTAACCTTTTTTTTGTTTTTACCATGATTTTAAAAGTCCTGAGTGACTCCACACTTCTGATGTGAGGCGGGACAATGTTCCAAAACTGGACCGCTCGAACTGAGAAAGCAGATTGGCTAAATGAGCTTTTTCTCAGAGGCACAACTAGATTGTTTGAGGCAGCAGCTCTGGTGTTTCTGTAAAGAACTTAGAGAGTGGAGGAGGAGCAAGGCCATGAAGGATTTTGAAGACCAAGTTACCATCCTGAAATTTTACTAGATTGTCCCGATTTAAAAGTTTATGTTTGCTCAAGACTTTACAATGGTGATGGCGAAAAGGTTTCATATCCAGGACGTTTGAGCCTGTTTATGGACCGACTGGGTTGGTTTCATTGTCGTCTTGCAGCCCTGGGACCAGGAGGTGACACAGTAGGTCAGGTGTGGCATTATCATGGCATTAAAAAATAAATTTGCAGCTTCTTGGTTTAGATTAGGCCTGATATGTCTAAAATTTGCTATATTTAGTTTGTTCTTTAATACAAAGGGGGCAGCGACATGATGATTGTTAAAATTCTCGGTGTAATACAGTGAGTTCAAGGGTCTAGTCAGTCAATAGGGGAAAAAAAACCCCAAAAAAACGTCTCTTTTGCTCCTCTGGGAATATGACACCATCACGTTCAAGAGTTTGAATCAAACCCACCAATCCCTGGGTTTCAAAATGATGAGAATCTAACACCGTTGCCAAATCGATTCCAAAGTTCCATCTTTCGAATGGGAAAAAGTCCTCAAAATGTCGCATGTAACAGGAAACTGAAACCCATGAATAGTTTGATGTTGCGAAGTCATAATTTCAGATGTTTTATGATGCACAAACATCGAACCTTGCCGTGTATTTTGGTTGGGATTGACTGCACAAACGTATGGGGAACATTTTTATACAGCGCTTTTCCACCTTCGAGGCACTCAAAGCTCTTTACGTTAAGGAACTACTCACACGACGATGGAGGTTAACGGTCGGTTAAGCGTCTCGTCCAAGGACATGACGACACGTTCATCTGCAGGAGCGAGAATCACTTGACCGATGATGTTTAAGCTGAGCGCGGGATTCGAACTGCCAACCTTCAGATCGGAGGACGAACGCTCTACCGACTTATTCCCTTTATTCTTATGTCTTAAAGTCCTTTCAGCTGACAACCATCATGTCTTTGAAGTTGAATAATGGCACCACTTTCTGAAGCTAATGCGGAAAAAAAAAGAAAAGAAAAAGCTTTAGTTTATTTATACTGACAGCGAAGACGTTGATCTTTGCGTCAGTTTTTGTTTCACGTGGAAAGGCCCAATATTTAGTGGGGATCGATTCGGTGGCGTTTGAATGGGCCGGGCCGGTGTTAGCTCCGATTCTCAAGGGGAGTGGCTCACGTCCTCGTTTAGGGTCACTGCACCGCACCCGCCTCCGCATCACCCCCCTTCCCTTCCCTAACCCCTCGATCTCGGTCCCAGAGAGGCAGAGGTCGGTGGCACCAGCGGCGGCGGCAGAGGGGGGAGCGTGCGGGTGAAGGAGGCTGCCTCCGCCTCAGGTGAGACTGATGTGAAGTGACATGTCTGTGCACGCTCCACAGAGTCCACGTTGGTCACGCGTATGCCCGTCTTTGCTCCGCTTCTGTCACATAAAAAGAGTAAGAAGTGTAGAAATAAAGTGTTTCGTGAGAGCTTTGTCGTAAACGTAAAATTCGGGATAAAAGCTTGGGATAAAACACTCGCAGAAGACGGTTAAAAGGTGCTGGATCTGATTTTTACTCTTAAAACATGAAGTGGTCCAAAGTTATTCCTCATTCAGAGCGTCCTAATTATTCACAGCGATGAGTTTATAAGCACTTTACACAACTGTCAGACAACTTTTATTTTACAGCAGTGCGCTTCCTCTTTTGCAGTGAATGAAACCACATAAATAGACTCGATACTCAAAACCGATTCCGATATCGTAATAGTAATAAAGAAGGAACAGAACCAGCTCATTTTAAACTTTGTCCAAATCCCTCACTTACCATATGCATTTTAAGTATCCTAGTTATTTAGTTCAGAAGCGCTTTTGACAACTTTCACAGACCAGAGCAGAGTTTTTCCATCATGCTGCCTAACAACAACTAGCATGCTATTGAACTTCCTGATTCTCTGACGCACATTTTGCTTTATAATTAGATAAAGACAGTACACAGCGGATTCATTTTTAGGTCAAGATCTGCTTATGCGATATATCTGAACACTGTAATAGTAGTAGTGTGATAGTAGTAGTACTCGCGCGATACAAACATTTCAAACTCAATTTCGATACTAAGGAAAAGACTCGATGCTCAATACCGATTCTAATACCATAATGATAATAAATAACTCTTTATTTAGACAACAGAATATGATTTTCATCGTTAAATCATAATACTTTCTTTTCTATTCAAATGTGGCATTATATCTGTGTAATTCCTCAGTCGTCCACTAGGTTCATAGTGGTCCAGGGATGTGTCTTGTACTTGTTCTGATACAGCTCAAGATAATTCTAAGTTTATTCACGAAAGGTTCATTTCTGTCCTGCGAATGTGACGTTTTTAGTATCGATATCTGCTCAACTGAGTATCTAGTTTTGATACCAGCTTTAGTATTGATTAGTAGATTTTCAATTATTTTAACGACCCTGAAAACCATGAAAAGCCGAACTAAACTGGGAGTAACACACACACACACACACACGACCGCCCTGTGACTGCATTCAAGCGCGCCTCTTTGCCCTGCTCTGGAACCGTAAGCGCTCTCCTTTATCCTCCCGTCTCCTCGTTTCCTTTCCTATCTCCTACCTCCTACCTGGTATTCAGCTCCTCCAGCCTCCACCTCTTAGTGCGGTGTGGCTCTCAGGAGGGCTGTCACGTTTGAGAGGCAGTTCAAAGCACATTCACTCCGGGTCTCTGCTGCGCTGTACTGGGCATGTGCGCCGGCTGCTTTCTGAGGCTGAATATCTTTGAAAAACTCTGGCTTTCATACGAACATGGGTATTTCGTCGTTATGGAAAAACAAAAAAAAAACATAAATGTACATGGAGCTGTCAGATATAAGAGAACAAACACAGAAATGAGGAAAGCAGACGTGAGTAGAGTAGCCAAAAATTGTACTTAATTAAGAGTAATGTTACTTTTAAGTACCGTAAATTTTGGACTATGAGCCGTGACTTTTTCCCACGATTTGAACCATGCGGCTACTACTCTACTCTACTACTCTACTAGTAAATGCAAAAGTGAGACAGACTTAAGATATTGTGCTGAAGAATAGACTAGTTTTAATTTTGAACTGTCATTTTGCGCATCATGGACACAGCCTCATCATGGAACCTGCAGGTATGTTCATCAGTGTTAATAGTGTTGGTGCCGTACTGTTGATTTTCAGGCACAGTAAAAAGAAATAAATAAAAAAAAACCTTCTGTGTATTGTTGTGCACTGTCCCTGTCCAAATAAAAGCACATCATACCATGCCAAACAAATCAGGCACCTTCTTTCCTCATGGTCGCTCCTGCTAGCGTTAGCAACAGGTTTGATTTGATGTTGCTAAACCAGCGGTGCATGTGGGAAAGGCTGTTACTTTCAACAGCCTGGCTCTGGATTGGCTCTTTCATTGCTCTGAAATCCAAATATGGAACTTGACTCCAAATTTGCTCCATAACTTCGAGCCTCGATGAGCTTCATTTGACTGGAGCTGAACGCTGTAGGTGACGGCACACTCACTTAGTCCACTTCTTTGTACAGTCCATGGTTTCCATATTATCTCACTAAATCCCCTATAGATGAATAGGGTAGAGGTTGTGTACTAGATCATGGGAGTGACACAAGATCATTAAACTAACACAAGATTTCCTGCCTCTAATATGAACAATTTTATTAAAATAAAGCAAGTTCAAAAGCCTGGTCTCTAGTTTAAATCAGGGTCAACATTGTGGATTTTCCTTTTGGACAGCTCTTGTGAAAATACCTCATAATCAATAGGGGAAAGTGGCTCTTGGCTCCATGGGAGCATGACACCATGAAATCATGAGGTTTGAAATAGTTATAATTTTCAGTTAGCCCAATCGAGATTGTAAAAGGAACTGTATGCAAGACACTGAACTGTCTGTGTAAACCCTCAGTCGTCCAAGTCTGATCTGCAGTACATCTCCTAAAGATACTGAACTCTGTCCCAAGATACGAGGGATGTTCAAATTTAATATAGCTTTTACTGATAACAATTTCAATGCTGATTTACTCTTAATTACAAGTTGTTTAAGTTATAATTTGATGTTCTGGTTCTCAGGATGATCAGAAAGCAGAAGGAGCCTCACATGAGTCTTATTTGTGTTGCCAGTTTCAAAGCTGAAATCCACTTGGTTTAAACCTAAAAGGACTCTCTCTGATCTGAATCATCACAATCTAAACCCCGGCATGTGAATCTGATCATGACTCAGTGCTAGTGCAGCCTCTGCAGCTCAGTGAGTGAATTCTGGAGGTTCTTTCATATGAGGCCTGTCCATATGCTGAGAATGAGAAAAACTTGTATGTGTCTCTACTGCAGGTTCAGCACAGGTTCAGATCTGATTGTAGTACCTTTTAAAAACTGCATGAGGACAGACTATGTACTACTTTAAAATCCTAAATACTAAACTTAGCATTCATTCACAGTATTGTCATAGTGTGAGAAATATATTTACCAGTAGTGAACCAGCAGCTCATCGTGTTGATCTACAGCTTTTTTGTGCTCATTCTTATATTGCTTTTCCTAAATTTGCCACTGCATATACCGACAAAAAAGTCACCTATAGTTCCAACAAAAAAAGTAGTTGAAGAAACCAGCAGATGGCCGCAGAGTGCAGTTCTGGTGATATTTCCAGCACTAAGACAAAATGGCTGTCACTTTAAACTTACATTTGCTTAACATCCCTCTTAAATCCCGCTCTCACAGTTATGGCCAGATGTATCCAAGCGCAGAGGGGACAAGTCTGCCGCTCCTCCCCACATCTGTGCACCTCTCCCGGAGCACTGCCCCGGCGCGCTCCACTCCACCGGACATCTTGGCTCCGGTAATTGCGATGTCTGGCGGCCATCTTGGTATGCAGGTTGGGTACGCGGTGAGAGCAGATGGGCTCTAACTTTAAATATTATGAACGCCTCTGCATTCCGCCGTGCCGCGAGGTTGTGAGGACGAGCAGGTGGAGCCCTCACGCTTTACTTCACCACCTCAAAACAAGCGTGAAAATAATTATGTTTATGATTAAGTATGAAGCTGTTTTAGTGGAGTGATTGTATGTAGACAATAGGGAAAATGTACTACTTTATACTGATGATTTTTAGCTTTTTATCACATTATTTATTTTTTTTATGTATCTTTATTTATTCCGGGGGAGCACATTGAGAGCACTTAAACTCTTTTTTTCATGGGTGCCCTGTTCAAATACAAAATCCAACAAAAAGCATAAGTATGTAAGTCTATTTAAAGCATTAGCAACAGGTGGAGGTGTGAGTATAAATGCTGTTCACCAGATTATTAAATTGCGTTTTGTGGCACCAAAGTAGCTCATTTGTAACATAGCATCTCATCTAAACTACGCCTAAAGTTGTATTTAGCTTAATTTACACTTATTTGATGAATCTTGTGCAGTAAGTCAGCCCCGTCTGAGCTATTACCAAACACGCAGTTCAAAGTTTTCCAGGATTGTTGCATCGTATTTAGAAACCTGCACAGTTTTGAAGTTCTGAAGCTCGTTCTAAGTATTTCTGTAGTCAATTTGTGTTCATTACCACTGCGTGCTTATATTAGCATGTTCGTTATTATGAGTCTTTTCCCCATGGTAATTCCCTTTGCTGCCAGCAGATGGAGTTCTACATGAGATTTCAGTATGAGGAGAGCTCAAGCTGAAAAGTACGATCTGGTGTTGTGCATGGTCATTATTTTGAGTTTTAAAACATGAGAAGATAAAGCAGGAGTACTCCAGGACAACAGTACAAATCATACATATGTGTTTTTTAAAGGTCCCATATTATGAAAAATTGGCTCTTGTTAGAATGTTATCTTTTCAAAAACATACCTGAGTTATGTTTTGTTTCATTCATAAATAGTTTGTTCGAGCAACCCATTATTATTAATCTGTCTTTATCTCCCGAGCTCAACATACTCTGTTCCACCTTGTGATGTCATGAAGTGGTAGTTTTCAAATTAACAACTACACTTTCACCTTTAATCCAGTAGAGATCAGCAATTACAGGGATGAAATTATCAAATGATTCTAGTGAAAGTGTATGGAGGTATAAAACACAGTGGAGGACGTCCTGTATTACCACATGATGACATCACAAGGTGGACACCTCTCTGGGTAGGTGTTCCGGGCATGTCCCACCGGGAGGAGGCCCAGGGGACGACCCTGGACACGCTGGAGGGACTATGTCTCGCAGCTGGCCTGAGAACGTCTTGGGGTCCCAACGGAGGAGCTGGAGGACATGTCTGGGGTGAGGGAAGTCTGAGATTCCCTGCTTAGACTTCTGCCCCCGTGACCCGGCCTTGGATAAGAGGAAGAAAATGGATGGATGGAGTTTAAGAAAAGAACTAACATGTCTAAATATACAGGATTATTGTGTGAACCGTAAGTGAATGAAACAAATCACAACTCCAAGTACATTTTTGATGAGGAAACAACTTTATAACATCGATCTGAAAATAGCGCGGTATGGGCCTTGGAAAGAGGGAGTATAACATATTAACATATTAGCATCACAGTGTTACCTTTTATCATTTTGAAAAAGCTACATTGCCCTAAAACAATGCATTGAAATGTAAAAAAAAAAAATGCAGAAATGATTCTTTGCAGTTCTGTTTGCTCCCACATAGTACAGAGCTGTGGGCGGAGTCAAAACTTTTCTAAAGAGTAGAGGGAACAGGTCTCACATCTGCCATCTACTGGTGAAAAATAAAAATAAATATCCAGATGATAGCTTTAATGTCATGGCTATTGTTGATGAGTAAATGTATGAATGCAAAACAAGTACAGCCCATGTTTCCATAACTACCTTCTGCTTGTGTGTTGAAACCCGTTTTTTTTTTTAGCTGTGGAAATTAAAAGCCCTGTGACTACGCTCGTCCATCGCCCCGTCTCTCTCCATTTGGATCGTCAGCGCAGGTGAAGTCACTGCAGTTTGATTTAGCTCTTTAAATGCATTAGCTGTGCTGTGCTCCAATGCCTCGGGAGATGGGTGCCATGCGATGTTTGGCGTGTCACACCTCACATGTAAAAATATGCACATGGTGTTGACGGTGATTTCCCGTATAGACTGTGCACAGGGGGAGCAGGGCGTACTGTTCTGCTTCTGTACCTGCAGTGTGATGAATCTAGTTAAAGACGACGTACCGTTTGAGCAAATACAAGCAAAAAAGGGGACAAATTGTGCTTTAATGTTTAGCTGAATCTCCCCGAGTTCGAATGGGCGTGATTGACAGGTGAATTAGCCAATCAGGGACACGCACGGTCCGTCTGTATCAGAAACAAACATGGCTGCTTAACAGGGAAAAAGAAAAGGCGGGAAACACAACTAAACTTGGAGGCGAGATTAGTTAATTTTGTTCAAAGTGATGGGTGACCAATGAGCTACTTCGTTTCATATCCATCACTGAAATAAGCAAATTTGATCGAACAGTCGTGTTTGAGACTGGCTTGAGGTGCGATGGAGAAGTGGTGACCAGACTGACATTCCTCTGTATATGTCGTAATGAGTAGGGTGAGAAGGATCAAAGGATGCAGAACTCGGCGCAAGTTTACAGTGTTTATTGAAAGAAGTGACAAAACAAGCAAATGACGGTAGAAAACACGAGGAGCTGGGTGCAGGGGTGCAGGCTGGGGTCCAGGGCAGACACAGAGGTGCAGAGAAACAATACTGGTACCGGGAAACAGGGTCAGAGGCGGGAGTCCAGAGCGGTGCAGGGAGGCAGGGTCAGAGACGAGGGTGCTGAGCTGGTTTCAGGAGCAGGGTCGGAGTCGGGACATAGGGTCGAAGGCGGGAGTCCAGAACTGTACACAAGCAGGAAGACAACAGACGATCTGACCCCGAGTGTAGGGTCCTGGCTCCTCTTAGCCACTGCAGGTGGTGTTGATTGCACTGATAGAGTCCAGGTGAGCGTAAGAGGAGCCAGTACTCCACCCGGCTCCAGGCTCAGACACGTGAGGGAGGGGCAGGAACAGACAGGGATCATGACAGTATGAAAAAATACAACCAGGTATCGGTCTAGACTTGGTGTGAAATACAAACACATAATGATATCTGTGTAATCCCTCAGTCGTCCAGGTCTGATCCACAGCAAAAGACGGAGTTTAAATCTGTCAACTGGACAAATCATTGTCAGTTCTTCAGTTCTGGTCAGATTACCGGTGGACACTGTCTTATATCTGTCTGAAGCACTGAAATTATAAACAGCTTTTATCTCCAGTTTCAGCTGAAACTACCCTATTCAACCTTTAACGACCCTGCTATTGTTCTCTTTGTTTTGGGAAGGTAGGATTCATTAAACAGGAATGTGACCTGAGACATAATCCCCCATCTATAACTTCATCCTCAGACCCAAAACAAAGAGAACACTAGCAGGGTTGTTAAAGGTTAAATAGGGTAGTTTCAGCTGGAACTGGAGACATTAGCTGTTTACAGTTTCAGTGTAGTTAGCCCCTCCCTTCAGACAGATATAAAGCAGTGTCCAGCAGCAAATCTGACCAAAACTGACGAAGCGGCTTGGATGAGCAGCGAAACGTCTTCACTCCTACAACGAGTCAAACTTCGTCTTTTGCTACACATTGTTCAGTATGAATGTGGGGTGAGTGTGTGTGAGTGCTGGTGGTTGCAGGAGCTGGTGGTGCAGATTGGCAGCTTTGCTTCTGTCAGTCTGCCCCAAGTCAACTGTGGCTACAACAGCAGCTTGGAGTGAGTTTCTAAAATGCTTTTCATGGTTCAAACTTATTGCTGTAAACAGGGAAATCTAATGGGAACAGAGATAATTTTACATCTTAAAACATGAAATATAAAGGTACAAAAAGCCAATAAAGCCCAAAAAAACAATTTCAAAGCTTCCAGCAATCACACATAAGCAAGTTAGGTAAAGTGTCTTGCCCAAGTACAACACTACGCACTAGTTGGAGCTTGGATCTGTTGTGGGCGAATATTCTTCCACTAAAACGAGCTCAAAATATCATTTGGTCAGATAACCTGGTGAATATTATAACCCCGACAACTAGGCTAAATGTAACCGAAGCCACACTATAAAAGAGGCAAAAGGTGTTTGATGAAGAGTCCAGATCTAGTGGCCCCAGTGGGAGCCGTGTGTTACTGTTCACACCTGCGGATCATCTGCCTCTCGCCTGTGGGTCATCTGCCTCTCGCCTGTGGGTCATCTGCCTCTCGCCTGCGGATCATCTGCCTCTCGCCTGTGGGTCATCTGCCTCTCGCGCTGTGGGTCATCTGCCTCTCGCCTGTGGGTCATCTGCCTCTCGCCGTGGGTCATCTGCCTCTCGCCTGTGGGTCATCTGCCTCTCGCCTGTGGGTCATCTGCCTCTCGCCTGTGGGTCATCTGCCTCTCGCCTGTGGGTCATCTGCCTCTCGCCTGTGGGTGACACAAGCTGCATGGATCTGACTCATAGGTGACAGAGGTGCTGGTCTCCGGAGAGGGAGGTGTCAGAGGCGGAGAGCTCCATCAGGACTCACTGCTCTTAATGGAGTGCTTTTTCCACACCACCAAGAAAATATATGGACACTTGTGAGTTCAGAAACTCACGAAAATGGTTCTTGACGGGCTCCAAAATGTTTCTGAAGGTCCTGTCTTTCTGACCTGTAAAAGGATGCATGGCAAATTCTAAAATATCACCCTGTGCTACGATGTTATTTTATTTCTTTAATGTCGGGCAGCACCGTCAAAAATGTCACTTTTCTTTGCTTGACCCTTACCTTTCGCCACCGCTGTTGTCATCAAGTAATCGCACCAAAGAAATAACCACGAGAACAGGCCAGTTTATTGTGTCTCGTGTGTGTGGCGCTCTCTGCTCCGCTCCCCCTCCTCCTCTCTGATCCAGCTCCTCACCTTTTCTCTCCTCTGGTGCTTTTCATCATTATAATCCAAGTTACGGAAAAAATAAACTGCTATTTTCCTACCATTTATAAGTGAAACTTGAGACCTCATTTAGCAAGCGTTTCTGCCAATAGCGGTAACATGCACATGCTTTCGGGCTTCAGATATCGTGCAAATACATTCCAGAGTTGTAACGTGGATTTCTGCAGAATTATTGGCCGTTAACATAAATAAAAACCTCTAGAGACTCCATCTTATTGAAATCATTGACAGGTGAACTTCAGATACAGAGAGACTATATCTGAAGTCCACCTGTCAATGATTTCAATAAGATGGAAGAAGATCGACTTGATTGATATAGGGACAAAAAATAAATAAAATTATATCACCCAGTCGTACTTGTCAGTTTTGGAGAGGAAAGTTGAAATAATTGCATGATTTTTAAATTTTTTTATTTATTTATTTATTTATTTTTTACGTGTCATGGTGAATCGTGATGAATCGAGTCTTATGTCCTTCATCAGGAAATATGGAGCCCAGCATAGGACACTTGCAAAATATAATATTAATGCGTGGCCACGAAATAATATAACGTTCCCGCACGATATTACCTAGAGGGAACGACTAAATTATCACGAGGGAATGAGATATTATTTAATTTTTTTTTTAAGTTATCTTGTGCACTCCTGAAAATATATGTATAGAAATGATCTTCCCTCCTTTATGTCATCTGCTGGGTTCCGTAGATATCGAACCGAAGAGTGAGATTTCTGAATTGTTACACTCCTGTCATGATGTGAACTGTTATTACAAACTCCAACTGTGTTTTAAGGGACAACCATTAAAAAAAAATCATGCAGTTCTATGGCAGTGTTATCCATACACCAAATGTATCATGTCCCACCCCGATGACCACTCTGTGCCACTTTTACTAGTATTTGAGGGGGTCACCCTATCATGACCTGGGCTAGCGTATGACAAATATGAATATTAATCGCTATAGCAACCTAGTTATCATGCCCAGAGCTTATATAATAGAACCTCTCTCAGTCAGATTCTACCACCACCAATGAAACATGGTGCGGCGCCAATAGAACAAGTGGACTAAGGGAGTATGACATCGCCCATAGCGTTCGGCTCCAGTCAAATGAAGCTCATTGAGACTAGCGGCTATTGTTTCCAAGTTCCATATTTGAAATCCCGATTGCAAGTAACTAAAGAGCCAATCTGGAGCGAATCTGTTCAAGGTAATGCCCGTTGCTGCCCCCAACGCTGGTTTGGCAGGGGGCGGGGGCTTAGCAAAGCTGTCAATCAACAGGTTTGATTGACAGCCTTCTTTCCCGAGGTTGCGCCCCATTCCCTGGGGCGCAACCTCGGGAAAGAAGGCAGCTGATTTGTCTCTTATGATTGTTCATTTCTTGGACGGACACGATAGCGAAATAAACATACCAGGGTCATGTACAGCGGGTTAATACGAACATTTTAACCCTACATCGCCGGACGCTATCACTGCCGATAGAGAGCGGTTGTGGACTTTCCATTACCGTAACTCCACATCCAATTGTGCATCATGTAAATTCAGACGCCGTCTCAAAGCAGAGGCATGGGGCTCTTTAAATATGTTACTGTCATTACGGTAATGTGCTTACGTCGTCCCTCGAAGACGACCAATCAGAGCGAAGGTGCCGCCGGGATTCTCCCAGTCGGTTATTCGATGTGTCAAAGGAAAAAATAAGGATGGATATGTAAAATAGAGGTAGTTGTGTAAAAAAGGCAAAAGTACATGCTGATACTTCATTTAACATGATTTTTATGGCTAAAATAAGAATAAAAGTCTAGAGAAGCTATAATGGTCTATAAAGTGCTGAGTCCTTAAAGGGTTAAGACCAAAACGACAAGCCTGACAGCGGATTTTACAGAGAAAGGGTTGAAAGATGGAGCCGGAAGCAGCCCGTCATCACTACCTATTTGGATCGCGGTGGCGAGCTGGTTAGCTATGTCCATTTATATATACAGTCTACGTGTGGAGCCCAGTCATCCATGCAGCCTCCTTTGTGTCCTCCTCTGAAGGACACCACGTGGCCTTCTGGTGACACACTGGCCTACATTCTCTACCTCCCTCTACCCCCCTTCACCCCTCTGCGAAACAGCCATAGACTCACCAATAACGGATGTAACAGAGCCCATCATGTCCACATTGATGAAGTGGACGTTCTTTGTTGACGAGTTGAGCGTGATTATGTCTGATGTTGGTCCAGTGGGCAGAGCGGGCAGAGCGGGCCTTGCCTCCCAATAGGAAAGCAGCTTCCAGAACGCATGAAGATCAATACAGCGACTGCAGCTTTCTGAGGGCGGATCTGCTACTCTGTGTGCAGTGTGGCACCCAATAACTGCATAGATGTTTGTCGATAAGATAGAGCCTAAGAAAGCATAGCACGAGAGAAACTGGCAATTTAGCATTTCTGGAGGGAACGATACCTGGCTGTATTGTTTTTCTCGTGTTTGAGTCAGATCTGTCTTGCCGCAGTACAGATATATTGTATAAGCACCTCTTAAGGTCACAGTAAGTCCACGGCGTACTGTCTGCATCTTATTATGAAGCGTTTTATTGTCTGAGGGTCAGGAAGTGCACAGGTAGCATGCTGACTACAACAACAAAATTTGGTGTCTTAAAGCTGAGCCGTGAAAAACACTTATAAACTCATTGCTGTGAGTAATTAGGATACTCAGTAAGTATAATGTAAGTGAGGAATGACTTTGGACTGCTGCAAACCTTTTAAAATGAACTAGGGACAGATATATTGCATAAGCAGCTCTTACAGAAGGCGTGTTCTATCATCCAAGAATCAGGAAGTGCATGGTTAGTATGATAATATTTGTTAGCATTACCATGAAAAGTGCTTAAAGACTCGTCACAGGGAATAATTAGTATGCTGTTACGAAAGGAATAACTCTATACTGCTGTAAATAGTTTAAAATTGTTTTGTTTTTCGAGCGTTTAACACCGTAAAAGCCGTGCAGGGCCCTAAGTGATGCCGTATACTTGGATGTTAACAATCCCTGGGGGGGCATTGCTCTGTCTGAAGCTCTGTTACTCAACAAAGACGTTTTTATTAGAGTTTTTATGTTGTTTGTTGTAACGCAATCTGACCATAAAGTAAAGTTAGTTGGAACTAAAAGAGGTGAGCTGTCTGTTTGTTCTCTTAAACAAGTCCCTTTAATAACATTAAAGTCACAGGCTTGCATCAGCCAACTGTACTTTTTTCCGGTTTGTCCAATAAAGTCTGTAGTTTACTTCATTTTTGTAGGTGGCTATTTTTCCTCGGTATATGGTTTGTCGCCATGGTAACTGTGAGCCCCAGTGTACAAAAGGTCAGTGAAAACGCTCAATAATGAAGGCACGTTATAACATATGCTATGACATTTTATTATTTCATTTGTCATGCTCAATATTATCCATATGTCTGGCTTCTACCCTTGCGTCTATGGGAATTCTTGTGCTTGTGTCTGCAATATGATTATTATCTATGACACCTGTGGATCATTATGGTATAATTTTGGCATTTTAAATCACGATATTCATCTAAAACGACTTAATAAAAGAATTTCGCTGACTTCCTGGTTGGAAAAGTCCAAAGGGAGCAGATTCCCTCCTGCACCTTTTCTCATCCTTCCCGAATCACAAATTAAGAAAATAAAATTGGGGAACGAAGTGCATACGTCACAGCGGGTGGCGGTGAAAATGAGGGTTGATCGAAGCAATGATGTCGTGAATGCAGGAGAATAGATATTAGTCAAACATGCATGACGCTAAATACAACCTTGCAACGGAAGATGAGAAAGGGAAAACCATTTCATTAAGTTCAGTTTTGCATAATTGGTCTCCTGTAAAGACACAAGAGGGGTCTGGTGGGGTTTACGACAGACGGAACATGAGCAGACCTGAGATGAGGAGGTAAAGAGGAGCGCGGCACTCGGAGGAAAAATATAACCATGTATCAGAGTTCTCAGAAGGTTTATGTCCAGCGTTCCCTGTCTATATTGTAGTTTAAAAGTCTTTCCAGTTTCTGTGTTGACCTTGTGCTTTAAAGCTTGAGCACAAAAAGGCATGTTTGTGGAGGCATTCCCTAACAAATAATAATAAGATTTAAAAAAAAAAATGCTGTTTTTCTTTCACAAACGCTGAATTTTCCACAGTGTAACAGGCCTCTGCTCTCGTTATTACGGCATCGCCAAATTCTAGAGAGCAACCAATTGAGATTCACCTTTTATCAAATCTCGCCCCTTCTGTCGGTGGTTTTCAGAGAATGTGACGATGTGATACTATCAGAAGAGGAAAAGGACAGATTTCCCTATTGATTACATTGCACTTTACCATAAAATATCCAAAAATGACATGCCCAAATGTTGATCCCGATAAGTCCTATTATTGATTAGAACCCAGAAGTCCCCAATATTACAACAAAAAAAATCTTAATTTAACCCATTTCCACCTGCCAGTCGTAACTGTAACCACCATAACATTTTGTACTTAGCAGCTCTAAATGTGTTATGATGTATATTTGAAATGTATTTTCAGTAATTTCTGAATGGATAAAGGGACAGGATGTAATGTGAGTAATATCACATGTTTACAGTACATTGTCACATGACCAGAGATGGTTATGTAAGTTTTAAGTCACCCTAAGGAGAAGATGATGCCCAGATTTCTCTCAAGTCCAAGGGTAGTAAAGTTATTTAAATGGGATAAGTGTGAAGAACATCCAAGATCATGTAGCTGCACGAGAGAAGCAAGAGAAATCTGAAGAACATCAAGGGTCCTTTGGGACAAGTCGATACACCATCCGAGGTTCTCCAGCTGCATGATGGATCTGATTGAGGAACATCGTCTAACAGGACCTCTATAATCTATAAAGAGTCTGAAGAGCATCCAGGGTCCTTTAGCTACAATTGAAAGGAGGAACAGTCTGAGGAACATCAAACGTCTTCTAACTGCTATTCCAACAAGACAGTAGAACTTCCAAGGTTCTCTCAGAAATGGCCATACCTCATCAGCCCCACACGTATGAGTGAAAACAGAATTTCTCATTTTGAGGAGTAATTGACTGTATTCTAAGCAATTGCAAAATCTCTCTTTAAGAATAATTCTGTCACTATCTCAGTGACACACAAGTCAAAATAGAGAGCATTTTTTAAATTAAATTGATCAAAAATCTCGTATAGCACCATTAATTCCCAATGCAAGGTATTATCCCGTAAAACCAAACACTTTAAAAATGGCACATGAATTTCATAATTTTATATTTGGGGAAAAAATGTATATTATTTACCTATATAAATGTTAAATGGTCACATTTATACTGTACTTTTCTACCTTCTGGGCACTCAACACACTTTATATCAAGGAATAACTCACCATTCACACATCAGTGCACACAGACACTGGGGGCAAGGTAGGTTAAGGGTCTTGCCCAAGGACACAATGACAGGGTTCATCTGTGAGAGCTGGAATCGCACCTCCAACCAGTGGGTCGTTGATTCTGACCGCTCTCCCAGTGTTTATGTAGCCTGTAGGTCCTATAAAATGCTATGATGTAATCTGAAACCCAGCAATCCTTTATCTGTATTCACAAAACTTCCTTTTATTCAAAAAAGTTCCAAATCCGACAAATACACCCTTCCAGGAGCGCACAAATTAAACATACCCCGCGGCTAAGGGTCTACTTTCACACTACAGAGAAACACAGCCATCCACCAGCAGAGGCGTTATGTCCGTACACTTTATCCTGCCAAACGTATTCCTCCGCCACCACAGCACGCCCCTACTGAGCGCTTTGTCCTTCCACGCTGTCTGTAGTTTGTTTAGTCTGGAGCGGGCTATGCTTTATTTAAAGGATTCCTGCAGAGATGAGCGAGAAAACCAGCCGGAAAGATGGAATTTTCATGAAGATATTTACTTATGCAAAGATGTGTTGTTTCTTTTTTATTCTGTCTTCAAAGCAGCAGAATCTCTTGGCTTGGGCTACAAAGTCAGGCTGCTCATTTTCATGTCTCAAAGTCGGAGCGAGGCTTGGAACAATAAAAAATCAGGGACTTGAGGGAGCGTGTGCGCAATTGTCTCTGCAGCAGTCAAATACGAGGTGATAAATATGAAGTTTTAATTCATAATTTAACGTGTCTTATTTAGAAATCAGTAGTTGTCATGGATGGATGGATGGATCTTTGTGCCGTTGAATCGATCGGGGAGGACAATGTAGGTCGCTCGCTGTTACAGAACTGTTCTTGACCAGTGATTGACAGCTCTGTTGCGTTTTGCTGGGGTTTCATGAAATATCTAAATTCTTGCTGGATAAAAGAATAATACAATCTTGTCAAATGGACAAAAGGTTTTTTAGAGTAAAGACGTTTCGCTGCTCATCCAAGAGGCCTCTTCAGCTCTGGTCAGTTGATGCAATTTAACTTTTCTTTTACTAAGGGTCATATCTGGACGACTGAGGGATTACAGACATTTTTTTTTCCAAATTCTTCCTGATTAATAATTATAAAAAATGGCCTATATATCATAGTTTAAAAAATGTAACAGCAGAAAACTATGGGCCAATATCTGCTTGTAAAGTGAAACTGAAAGTAGTTTGTAACCAATTTAAATCTGCTCCTAACTGTGTAACTTTCTGGAGGGAGCCACTCACCTGCATGATTAAACCGAAATGAAAGTTAAAACCATTCTTAGGAACGTCTGTTAAATCCCTCAGTCGTCTGATCCACAGCAAAAGACAAAGTATAAATCTGTCAACTGAACAAATCGTACTTAGGAACCATGGCGATAAGTACGTTTAATGCCATACAGTGGAAGCCAAATTAACATTTCCATGGAAACAAGTAGGAGGAGGACCTCTAATTTTGGCTGAATAGTTATTTGGTGGGTTTAAACCTAAAATGCCTCTCTGAGTCTCATAACTACTGAAAGATTATGTGGATAAGACAAATAATGTGAACTCTCATCAAAAATGTAAAAGCCTTAATACTTTATTACAGTAATTACAGTTTAATCTACAAATTTGCTGCAAGAAAACAGAACAATGCTACAAAATTATGCATAACAGTTTCATAATTATACATTTTCCCAATACTTTAATACTGTATTGTATTAATAAATATCTTAGTTTCACCGAAAACGTCAAATATATCCAAGCATTACAGACAAAAATATGTTGTCCTTATTGATTTCCAATACATGCATCCACCCGTACGCTGACAGATGCATGAATGTTCCATTAGCCCATTCATGTGTACCACTGTAAACTTAACGCAGTCCTATTATGCAAAATCGACTGTTCAGAGCTTTTAACCGTGCTATATTTGTTCCCGTTCACCATTTACGCTCTCAAAGACTGACCGATGTTTTCACCGCCACCGGCACATGCCCACTGCTCTGTACTTACTATGTTCTCCAATTTGATTTTCTTAATCTGTGAAACGCGAAGGATTCAATAGCGTCGCATAATAATTTTGGTACAGATGAAAAAAAAAAAATCCACTGATGTGCAGCTGCTCACCTGAGATGCTTCACAACTTCAAGGCTCGTTGTTGTGATGTCAGCTCCCATCGGTGCACTGCGGTTTGCTAACGTGGAAGTAAGTGGATTTGTTTCTTTTATTAGGTCGTCTTACATGAATATTGTGATAATTATAACACGATGATCCACTGGTGTCATAGATTATAACCATACAGCAGACAAAAGCACAAGACGTCTCCCGTAAACATGTAGGCCGCGCTCGCCCTGCCCGCGGCCGAACCACCGACTTTAACAGCCCTCGTCCATCGCCACGGTAATTGGGCTGTGGGCTGTGTGGGTGCAGACGTCCACCCTGCCCCTGCTCCGATGCCGGGGTCCCCTCTGGATGGTCTGCGGCTCTTCTGGATCTTCTCTAATGATGGCGTAATGATGCCTGTTTTCCCTCACTGTGGACAAACGAGCTGCACATCAAACTCCAAAACGCCGCACACAACAAAGACGGGATTTTAAAACGTTTTTTGGATTTTCTTGCTATTCTTTTTCCTTCTGAAAGTAGGACCAATAATGACTTTTGGGATTGCAAAATTAAACCAGTGGAGATAGGACGGTCGTGAACATTTTGAAGGGTCTTTAAATGGAATGGTTCGGACTGGGTCTCATTTGTGGACAGATCTAAATCTTTTCTTTGATTTTTGTGCAGTTTGACACCGATGGACACTGAATTAACAAGAGTAGCGGCAGGAGAGATGGAAACATGAGGGAACGCTTTATTTTATTACAAAAATGTTGCATTAGCCTTGGTCGTTTTTATTACTTAGTGATTCATTCTCGTACGATAACTTATGACTCATGAGTTAGGTTAAGATCAGAATTTATTTTTTTTTCCCCATGTACAAAAGTGCTTGTCCATTACAGATATACTTTTAAAGCAGCTCTTGAGGTCAAAGTAAGTCCACTGTGTACTGTCTGCATTGAATTGGAAAGTGTTTTAATGTCCTATGAGCAGGAAGTTCACGTTAGCATGCTAGACGTTATCCGCAATGGTGTCTGAGTCGCTCATGTACTCATTGCGGTGAAGAATTATGATGCTGTCAAAGCATAAGGTAAGTGAGGAGTAGCTTTTGGGACACTGCAGACTGTTCTGTTATACAACATTTTAAGACTACAGCACCTACACATGTAAATTAAGGCTTATTTTTAGCATATACCAAGAGCTATGTATTTAGTCTAGTATAAATGTGGTGGTGTGGGTGATTGGTGCTGGATGTCAGGTGGTAGTTGAGTGAGCTCTGGTCCTACAGACTTGAACTCTATCTGCAAAAGGATGGGCATCAGTCCTGGACACATCTGCAGCCTGCCCATCCTGGTTTAGTCCTGGTTCAGCCCATGGGAGTGGATCTCTCCTGCACTGTGGTTCTCCTCGAGGTTTCTCTTTTTCCCGCTTTGTTTGTTAAGTTTTTCCTTGCTGAGAAGGAGGGTCTAAGGACAGGGGATGTTCTGGGACAGTTATCAATTTGCTTGTTTTCTGTTGATTCATTTGCTCGTCTGTTTCTCTTTCATAGTTGATTTTCTGACTTTCTGTTGGTTAAATTCATTCTCATGTTCAGCCCTAAGAGGAAACCGCTGTTGTGATTTTGGGCTTTACAAAAATTGTTTGAATTGAATTGGTTGATGGAGCAGATTGGTAGCCTCACTTCTGTCAGCCTACCCCAGGGCAGCTGTGACTTAAGACTTCTAGACCAATGCATTATAGATTACATTATTTATAATACATTTTATTAATGCTTCATAGGCTTTTCCAGATGCTCACCATATAATTACTGTGGTTACACTATGTTACTAGCAATGGAACCATGCTATTACTGTACTGAAAATCATCCCCATAGTCAAAGCTATTTATACATGAAGTTTAGCATTTTTGTTTGTTTTTTATGCCAAATATATCTTATTCTATCCCTCTTTGATAAAATTCACCAGAGTTTTCACTGTTAAGATCTGTGGAAGATGGTAACAAAGAGATACACTGCCCGGCCCCAAAAAAAAAAAAAAAAAAGTCGACACCTGGATTTAACTAAGCAAAAGTCTGAGCCTCCTCCAGTTGGTCAGGTCGAGGTTCAGCAACAGTCTGTGCTCAAAGAATGAGGTCAGAGGACACCTGAATATACTGAATGACCAGGTTATTCATACAATGGATTGTTTCTTCCCTGATGCACGGGAATATTCCAAGATGACAATGCCAGGATTCATCAGGCTCAAATAGTGAAAGAGTGGTTCAGGAGCAGGAGACGTAATTTTCACACATGGATTGTCCACCACAGAGTCCAGACCTTAACCCCATTGAGAATCTTTGGGATGTGCTGGAGAAGCTTTGTGCAGCGTCAGACTCGACCATCATCAATGCAAGATCTTGGTGAAAAATGAATGCAACAGTGGATGGAAATAAATCTTGTGGCACTGCAGAAGCGAAATCGAAACAACGCCACAGCGAATGTGTGACGTAATCAAAGCTAAAGGCGGAACAACCAAATATTAGAGTGTGTGACCTTTTTTTGGCCAGGCAGTTTTAGATTTTTCTTCTAAACATAGATACCTGCAATATTTGAAAACTAACTTGTTTCCAAATACCTTCCATACACTTTCATTATGATTTTCGTTTGATTTTGCGTAAAAAACCCATTTCCTAATTCTATTGCTTTCTGTGCGTGGTCAGAACTTTATACCTTAATATCTAAGACCTGCACAGAAAGCAGATAGAACCTAATCATTCTAAGGGAACAAAGTGCTACTATAGTCATCACTTTTGTGTAAATGAGCTGGTACTCAAGGTATGACAAAAACCTTTCTTAAGCTTCCCCAAGTTTAGAAACGCAGCCCCAGAGACTATAAAAGTCGACAGAATCCTTGGAGATGTGTGAGCATTAAACACAGAAAAATGCATGAGGTAATGATGTATTTTGTATGCCTCAACATTCCAACTCCGTCTCCAGTAGACCGAGCGCTCATCCCTCCACTGCACCCGGAGAGATAGCGCCGCGTGAATGATCACTTCCGCGTCCGACCGCAATCCTGCTGACGCTCCCGTTTGCACCGCAGTCCCTCCAACAAAACAGCCCTCTCTTCGCTCTTTTGAATCCCCACGGGAGCAGTCGAGATGGGGCACGGGAAGGCTGCTGACGGGGACATAACTCTGGGCCCCCTGAACCACCTTGTTTACCGTCTGGCCCCCACAGCTCTCTCAATGGAGCCATAAAAAACAAATAGCAGCTTTTAGAGAAATTGCCTGTGTGCCCGAGATTAATAACAGTTGGAGCGGTTTGCGTTGAGAAAGCCGCCACAGGGGCAAAAACGATATTGGAAGATTAAAAGTGCCACGTCTCTAAATTGGGATGATTCAGTGCGCCAGGTCCGGTCCTTCCACGCCAATGGACCATTAAGGTTTACTGGATGTTTACTGGAGCGGAGGGACTACAGCCGGGATTTCACTGCAGAGCGACGAAAACGAGCACTATGAGGCAGAATCAAATCACTCACTGCCGTAAGATGAGTCATGCTGAGTCATTTATTTACAGCCAGTTGATTTCAGAGCTGGCGAAGTCTGGAGATGAGTCCCCAGTGTCTGTTGCTACTGACAGGTTTCCCAAAAGGCGCTAAAGGATGGGTCAAATGCAGAGGACATGTTTCCCGTAGTGGATAGTAAAGCGTACCTTAGCCTAACCTAGCCACGGCAGTTCATCGCCATGGTGTTTCTCGTGGGCTTATGGCGTCCCTGGGTAGGTTTCTATAGGGTACCACTAGCCTAGGGTGATTAGATGTCCCAGTCCCAGTTTAAAGCCCTGTGTCCCCTGCCTCAGCGGCGAACCATTGATTTGTCCCAGTTTTATATAAGAAATGTTGCCGGTGTCCCTATTTTTGACCAATTTGATAACCGCCAACACGAAAGACGGGTTTACATTGTCACTTGTTTAGCCAAAATCTAAAAAAATATCAAAAATATGACCAGAACACAAAGGAAAAATAAGTAAGTAAAATCGAGTAAGTCACAAAATAAATAAGTCATGAATGGACCGAGTGCATTACAATTTTCCTTAATTACGCACTCAGTTACGCACTCACAATTGTATTACTACTACTAACCACATGCTGACGCGCCTCAAATGTTGCCAAAAGTTTAGCTTTCCAACCCTCAGAGTAAGAGTGAGTAAGGAAGCAGCCCGTCGTAGTAGTAGTTTTTGGTTAACAATATTAAACGATCTGAAGATTTGTGAATATTTGGTCACATTTGGTCGCACTTTTCCACCTTCAAGGCACTCAAAGCTTTACATCAAGGAACCACTCACCCATTCACACACACACATTCACACACCAGTGAACGCAGACACTGGGGGCGAGGTGGGTTAAGTGTCTTGCCCAAGGACACAACGATAGCATTCATCTGTGAGGGCTGGAATTGCACCGCCAACCTGCGAGTCGGTGGATCTAACCGCTCAACTAACGATGTTTTATGTAGAGAACGGGATTTGAACCGCCAACCTTCTATTTGTCAATTATATCTATAGAAACCCTGGTCCTTTAGATATGTTTTTGTGTCTATCCTAAATCCTAAATCCTACCATTCGTTACAATTAAATCAACAAAAAATTATAAATCATTTAACATCCAGGCAGTTACACTCATAGCTGTGCAGTGTTTTTCCCAAATACTTTTTATAGTTGTGTATTTTCTTGAAGCACTTTTACTTTTATTTTGAAGTTATTTTTATTCTTGAAGACTTTTTGGCTCCTCTGCACACCTTTGTGGGTATCTTATTGAGCTCCGCACAGGTGTAAGTGTGAGGCTTCTATTGGGACAAGCCTGGCTGCTTTTGGAGAACTCTAAAATGAGCCAGCCACTTTTATGGGCCACAATGACAGTGTAAAGCTACAGTACTGCAGCCATTAAGCACTAAAGCTCCATATGGACGAGGCTATAGCAGCATTATGGCACCACAGTCATATTTTACAGGCCGCTAATGACGTACACAGCTAATTAACTTAGCAATGTGTCTGTTAGCAAACCACGACTTCACTTTTGTGTGGTTCTGTTTTGCACGCACTAAAGGAAGTTTGTAAGTAAGACGCGCGCTTTATGTCTCAACATATAGGCTAAAAATGTAACTTTATGAGTTGATGGCACACAGTGTTAGGTTTATGTGTTTATTCCCACTTATATAAATGATTACAGGAACAGGTTTTGGCCTGCACTCTTACAGTTTTAAACATCACAACTGAACCTACGCTGCCAGATAGAGAACTCAAACATGTTTTTTTTGTCATTCTCGGTATATGGACAGGCCTCATGTGAAAGCTCAAAACCTCCAGAATTCACTCACTGAGCTGCAAAGGCTGCACTAGCACTGATTCACGATTTGCTGCAGGTGCTGGGATTTAGGTAGTGACCATTCAGACCAGAGAGAGTCCTTTTAGGTTTAAACTAACTGGATTTCAGCATTTTGAATTAAAACCCAAATAAGAGACTCATGTGAGGCTCATTCTGCTTTCTGACTGGATAATCGTCTTGAGAACCAAAAAACAAAATTATAATCAGTGTTAAAATTGTTAAGTGTTTTGACGCCTAGAAAGTGGACAAGCGCCTGTATAAAGCTTATGACCTCCTTGTCTAAGCCTGGTCAGATCTTAGAAGCTAAGCAAGGCCTGGTTAGTACTTGGATGGGAGACCAATGGGACTTCTAGGTGCCACAGTGGGACGCCAGCGGCAAAACTGGGGGGGGGCGCCAGCAGCAAGATACTTCACCCACATAGAGAGTATGAAAGTGTTGGTGGTGGACGGATTGGCAGCCTCGCTTCTGTCAGCCTGCCCCAAAGAGCTGTGGTTGCAACTGTAGCATAAAGTGAATGAATGATGCACGAAATTGTAAAGCGACATGGAGCATCTGGAAAAGCGCTATAAAAGACTAACTTATTATGATGAAAATTTGACCATTTATCATTTGTTATCGGTATGAGCTATATTTGATGTTTACCCTGTGTATGGTTATTGGGTACAAAGTTAGGTCGTGTTAAAAAAAATAAATGAATAAAGTGTAAAAAGCGCCAAAAAAAAAGCATTTTGCATAATACTTCCTCTGTAATTTCAGCCATGTTCCAGAAGCTGCTGTGTCCCTGGTGTTTCGACTGTATATAATGCCACTATTACAGAATGAGACGTGAAAGCCTGTGCTCGCTGGTGCTTTTCTGAATACTGCGGCGCCTCCTGCTGGGCTATGCAGACGTGGCGGGGAGAGGCTGCGGCGCCTCCTGCTGGGCTATGCAGACGTGGCGAGGAGAGGCGTCGCGCTGAGAGCTTCTTAAGGTGCGCTCATGCTCTGACAGGCTTAAGTTTCAGATGTGACTGGGTAAACTGGAACACGGCTTTGGGTGTGCTTTAGCTCACCGCATTTTGGGTACAGACGTGTTCACATTATTTTAAAGACGACATGTTTTTTTTTGAGGGTACCATCTCGAATTAGACGGTTCGACCCGGCCCGGTTGTGCTCTCGGACAGAAGTAGACCAGAGAAAAAAGGCCAGGTGAGGGGAGGAGCCATGTAAGGGGGAGGGGCCAGGTGAGCGGAGTTGGGAAGGGGAACTGGATTCACTACTGCCATCTACTGGAGAAAAAACAAATAAACTTACAGATCATAGCTTTAAATACACTATAACATACAAAGATCATACTTTTTACATTTTGTTAATTGTAAACCGCAATGTTGATCTAAAATGGCTTTATTAAAGAGCTGAACCTGGATTTTCATGCCTTAATCTGCACGTACAAGTTTTTCTCACAGGGAAGATGATCCAAAAAGGCACTCCGAGATACTCTGTTGGAAATATTATAAAAGTTTCATTTGTTTCAACGAAGACACTACCTGTGTGTTTTTACTCTACCACAGTATTTTTTTGTATTACAAGCACATTATCCTTGTCCTTGAGGAGCACCTATTCTGGACTTTTAACTAAGAAAAGCCCCCGAAGCTCTCAGTCCTTCTGTGTTTTTAAGTTTTTCTCATGTGAAAGCTCCAGAATTCCCTCACTGAGCTGCAAAGGCTGCACTAGCGCCAGGTTCGTGATAGGCTGCAGGAGTTTGGGGAGACTCCGTTTTGGTATTCCGACCATGAGTATCACAGCAACCAAAGAGCTAAGAGAAGCTGTCGAAGGTAACGCTGCTTTCCGCCCACATCTGTCCAATTAAACATGTTGCTAACATACGAACATTTTCAGACCGAAATGACGAGCGTGACAGCAGCGGAGAGGACTGGAGCCAGACTCGATGGTTCCAGACGCGTGCCCATGCTCACTTCCTGTTCGGAATGTGGCGGCTAATGCTTCGGCTATTTTCATTTATATACACAACCTATCTCCATGAAATTACAAGCGAGAGATGCCACCAGGCCGAGTTCCAGGTCACAGGGTTGCATTTTAATATATGAGGGGGGAAAAAATGAATTAAATGAATGTCAGAAAGAACATAGTTAAATGCCATACTGTGGAACATTCTAGGCAATGATCTACCATCTCTACTGACACAAGCAGGTAGCAGATCCTTCAACAGAAAAGTTACATAGTGCATATTTTACTTCTACGGGGTATTATCTGCCAACGCAATCAGCACTAATGAAACTACTGCACATCGCATCAGGTTTGTGAAGTTGTAGTATACTGTTTTGTATCATGTTTTGCATATTTAAGGGTGATGTAGGCTTGTGGGCGGAGCATTGCACAGAATTTTACATTTAATCATAAGGAGGGTTCGAGGAGAGATTGCTACGATATTCAAACGTGCATGGACGACGTCGTGTTTTTAATTAATATGACGGAAAACTAAAAGAACAATTGATTTTGCTTAATACTTTCCCTTTAATTGGATTGGCTTGTACAGACGCATGCACTTTCAAGTCACACTTATACCGAGATGTCCAAAAATGACTAAGAAAAGTCTATATAAATCCTATTAGGCCATTTTGTGGTTGAGTCGAGTTGAATAACGTCTCTATACTTCCCTCCTTTACCTAAGCTCCCTTTCACGTTCACCTGTCGCGAGTCTCGCATCTAACCAGCCGCCTCCTTCCCTCGCGTCTCCTCTTTGACTTGTCACGGCGTACCTTTACCTCGCCGTGGCAGAGTTGTCGGCAGCGCGAAACTCTGCTCATCCTCCTTAAACTGTCAGGCTCTCTCTCTCTCCTCCGGATCGCAGGCAATTACAGGCTGCTATTCTGGGAAGCACACTCACAAGCTCTTCATTAGGGCCTTTTGTCTGCAGACAGGTGGCTTATGCGAATCACACTTGGCTTTCTCCATGCGCCGCGTTTCTAAACTAGGTCTTTAGGAAACCGGGTGATATGACAGATGCTATGATTGTGTCAGGAAGACGCTGGAATTTGGAAGAGTTTCTACAGGTAATAGAGAGATACTGCAGTTATTTGAGTGGAATTTCGAGACTCTTTACCTGATCTTTTTCTCTACGTGTTTGAGTTTGCAGAATGAAATCTCTCTGTATTTGTTAAACAGATTAATATCAGTCTGGTCCCAGGTCAAACGTCAGATCAGAAACAAAGGAGCTCAATATCACCTGTGATTTACAAATAGCTTCGCTCATTGATTCTGCAGAATTGATTCTTCTATGATGTTTTTCAGCCCCTTGTGATATTTTTTCTCTTTATTTTTCTGAGACATACTGACCATGCCTGCTCCTGATTGGGTAATCCACCTGTCCATCAGACTCACATCTTCGTGACGTGTTGAAGAAGTGTGTAATCTGGATCCCAGGCAACAGATATATTGTATAAACAGCTCTTGTGGTCAAAGTAAGTCCACTGCATGCTGCCTGCATCTAATGTTGTCAGAATAGTACAGTTTCAAACCTGATTTGGATACTAAACACTACTCCTAAAGGCTCACTTTTTCTCCTTGAGTGCTGACTATTTACTGTTTGTCACTGTGTGTTATGTGTCTGATGTAGTGCATGTACATTACTTTGGTTGTAGTTAATTATACAACATTTTATTATCCGATCATCAGGAAGTGCATGTTAGCATACCGGTACGACAAAGCTCTGCTCTAGGATCTGAAAGTTGTGAGAATCTCTCATGAACTCGTTGTGGTGGATCATTTAGGAGCCCAAACTTTTTTTTATCAGGGGCCACATCTCAAAACATTCGAAGCAGAGGGACACAGACCGGTGACCAATGCAGTGTACTTTATACACAGCTCTGACAGAGCCGCTGTGTGTTAATAACACTTGAAACATATTCATTTTAGGTCTGTATCACACTGTGATGTGATGCTTGAGGATATAGTGGTAGAAATAGTTTTGTAAGCTGTATATTTAACAGCAAATTAATCAACTGGGCCAGTTCAGCAGGAGACCTGAGGACCCATAAAAACTGGTTCTAAGGGCCACATTTGGCCCCAGGGCCAGAGTTTGGACACCCCTGATTTAGATGCTCAGAATACATAAGGTAAGTGAGGAATAACTGTGGACCACTGCAACCCGTTTAAAATGAACGACTTCTGTTTTTCACATTTTTAAGGCAGTAAAAATCCGGTAGAGCACCTTTAATATAACTGCACAGCATGTTTTTTGTCATATAGGTTTTATCCTGACAGTTTTCCAGCTAAGACGTTTTAAATGAAATTTTATAAGACTTTATTTATCCCCAAGGGGTAATTCAAAGATATGCTGAGCAGTACAGTCCACACAAAAAACTGGCAGCAGAAACTGGTGTGATAAGGATTTTGCTGGTCACAAAAAAATCTGTTCAAATTAGAAAAATAATATTACATCAGGTGTATTGCTAATAAATAAATATATGTATGTATGTATAAAATCAATTTGATTAAAGCTGACATTTTGTGCTTGAGTCTGCTATATAGTTACAATCTATGACACCCGTGGGCCCAGTGGGAGCTGATGTCGCCATAAACGGCATCACAATAAAGAGCCGTGAAGTTATCGGCACCTCCTATGGATAGCTGCAGGTCACGCTAGCAAGTAGCGACACCTAAATGGCTATGCAAAGCTGCCGAATCCTGCGCATATTGCTGACTAAGAAAGTAAAATTGGAGAACAAAGTGGTGTGTACCGGTGGTGGCATAGACCGTATAAAGAAGTGGACTAAGTGAGTGTGACGTCACCTATAGCTTTCAGCTCCAGTCGAATGAAGCTCCTCGAGGCTAGCGGTTATAGGAGCGAATTTGGAGCCAAGTTCTGTATTTGGAATAATGAGCGCGAGTATCATAGCAACCAAAGAACCAATCTGGAGTGAGGCTGTTGAAGGTAGGTCCCGCCCCTTCACCCCGGTTTAGCACCGCTGGTGTAGCTAGCAGGTTAGTGATGTCCATTTATATTTACAGTCTGTGGTGAAAACTGAGGTAGATCAGACTATTGACATCTTGAATGTAGGAGGAAAAAAAAAGATTAGTCAAACGTGCATGAAACACAATTTTGAGATGGTAAATGAGAAGGGAACAACTATAACATGGTTAAAAGCTCTGAAAAGTCCATTTTGCAGAATAGGTCTGCTTTAAAAAGGGCAAGTACATCTTGTTTAGTACAAATAATGAGTCATTTTCTAAGCACTGCGTTTTGGATAGTAGTTAATTTGTGGATATGAACATGTTTCATTAAACCAAATTCTGGCATTTAGTATTTTGTTTGCTTTGGGGTAACTGCTGGATTTTCTCTTATTTTCCTAGGACAGAGTGAACCAAGTAAATGAATGAAGTAGCTCAATTAAAGAGTAGAAGGCAGAGGGACACTAAGCTATTAGGCGTTATTGTCTTGGTAATTTGTCCTCGGTCATTGGAGCCGTCCTTCAGTGCTGCTGTGTTTAGACCTGTCCGCAGGATTAGGTCCGGGGACTTTGACCCAAATCTGGATTCAAGGGTTCGTCTTATTTCGGAAGCTAAGTAAGGCCGGGCCTGATTAACACTTGGATGGGAGATGGGTGTGACAGTGGGACAATAGTGGCTCAGTTTCTTGCAACCTTTGGCAAGACACTTCATCCACATTGTTTGGTGCCTGTGTAAACCCTCAGTTGTCCAGGTTTTCAGTGTAGTTAGCTCCTCCCTTCAGATAGATGTAAGGCAGTGTCCACCAGAAATCTGACCAGAACTGAAGAAGTGTCTTGGATGAGCAGCAAAGCGTCTTCACTCCTACAATTTGAGTGTCTTGAAAGGCTCTGTATACAGTGGTGGAACGTAACAAAGTAAAAGTAGTAAAGTACTGTACAGATTACAAATTTTAGCTATCTGTTGTTTACTCAAGTACATTTTAAAGTGGGTACTTTTTACTTTTACTTAACTACATTTGAGAGAATGAGGTATTTATACTTTCTCCTCCAGATTTTTGAACGGGCCTGAAAAGTAAAAGCATTTTTATTACAGTTTGAGACCTGCTGAAGAGCCTGAGGGGTTTATCTTTAACACATTCATAATTTGAGCAACACAAATGTACAAATAAAAACAGCTAGAATAAAAAGATCAATTCAGTAGTTCCTGTAGAACAAAATTCAGCACAAAACTTTCAAACTTTATTAGATCTAAAAATGTGTATGGAATACTTTTACTCTTTAAGTACATTTCTAAATGGGTACTTTGATACTTTTACCTTTACTTGAGTATTTCTTTCCTTCGGTATCTACTTTTAAGTACAAAACAGAGGACCTCTTCCACCAGTGTTTATGTATAAATATAATTCATCACTGCTGTTCTCCGTCTGCCGCTGTGCCACAGACTTGTTACGGCTCTTAACTTGGTTTAAGTTTAGCAGAAGTGGAGGCTTGCCATTAGTGTCAGCAATAATTCCACGCTTCCGTTTGAACAAAGTGCCAGTTAAATATTTTCTGTCAGCAGTTCTGGGTCTCTCCACCCATACCCGCCCCAGCGCTCACACTCCACACTCTTTGATGCCAGCACATTAACTAGGCCTTACTCAGAGGAACCTACCGTAGTCTGCATATTCCATTACCATTTGGGATGACAACAGTACCTTACATTGTGTACTCCGTGTGACTACACCGGGGCCGATATGACGTGCAAAACGAGCCTCAGTAGAAGTCTGGAACAGGCTGCTACAGCACAAGTCAGCAGGGGAATCAATCATGTAAGTACGCTACTATGGGGTATTACCTTAGATCGTGATTCAGTACAAAGATACAAGCTACGATAGTTTAGGTGTAGGCTGTAGAGGCATTGAAATAATATGTTGATTTAAGGTGTATGGACTTTAAAAACATAAGGGAGCTTTGTCTGGAGATTTATTTAATAAAACCAAATGACATAAGTTTGAAGTAAGCTTTTTGATCTCTGGATAGGGAACAAAAAATGAGGGATTACTTAAACATGAGTGGAAAAAATAATCGTGATACAATTTTTGGAAGGAAAAAAAGAATGAACAGAACTAGTTCATTTTAAACTATTTACATTTGTCCAAATTCTTCACTTCACTTATGGATTCGAAAGTTTGAAAATTATTCACCGTCATTGCGGTGAATAATTCTCGTTTACAAGCCCTTTTGACAACTTTCACAGACAGAGTTTTTACACCATGCTGCCTAACAACAGCTTGCATGCTATTGAACTTCCTGATTCTCTAATGCACATTTTGCTTTATAATTAGTTACAGACATTACACATTGGATTTATTTTTACGTCAAGATCTGCTTATACAATATATCTGTACTGGAGCAAGATACATTGTGCTTAAATTAAAAAAAAAAAAAATAGAGTGCAGACCAGTACTAGTCTTATACTTGTTCTGATACAGCTCAACATCATTCTAAAGCTGTTCAGGAAAATTTCATTTCTGTCCTGTGAATGTGACTTTTTTAGTATTGATACTTTCTGATGCTTTTTAGTTTCAACACTAGTTTTAGCTTAGTATCTGATTTTTGATCCTTTTGACAACCCTAGTGCAGACCCTTTAACAAAAATTACGCACTGCGCAACAAATTCCATCACAGACTTGCCTCTTCGCACTACAGCGCCCGGCGACCTCACTAGCGCTCGACTTCCTGTCAAGTTGTATCTCTGTGGGGTTTTACTGAGTCATAATAAAATGAATACATAATTAATGATCATGCAGTGGACAGGGATCTGCAGGGGGATGTCACTGACAACATGTTACTACACAAACTACACAAATAAAATGAATACTTCACCAGAGGGCCCTTCTGTGTTTAGAAAGAGGGATGTTTGTGTCTCAGTGCTAATGCTAATGCTAATCTTGAGGCTTAATAAATATGAAAACACCACAAACTGAACTATCCATCCATTTTCTTCTACTTGTCCGGGGCGAGGGCAGCAGCCTAAGCATGGACTCCCAGTCTTCCCTCACCCCAGACACGTCCTCCAGCTCCTCTGGTGGGACCCCAAGGCGTTCCCAGGCCAGCCGAGTCCGTCCAGCGTGTCCTGGGTCTTCCCTAAGGCCCTCCTCCTGGTGGGACATGCCAGCTGAGATGGCTCAGGCATCTGTTCAGAATGCCTCCCAGCTGGCTCCTCTCGATGTCGAGGAGCAGCGGCTCTACTCCGAGCCCCTCCTGTGTGACCGAGCTCCTCACCCTATTTCTAAGGGAGCGCCCAGCCACCCTGCAGAGGAAAACCATTTCTGCTGCTTGTATCCACGATCTTGTCCTTTCAGTCATTACCAAAAGCTCATGACGATAGATGAGGGTAGGAAGGAAGCCAATTCTGACCTGCCCTTCAACTCCGTTTTAAACCATGGTTACTTTAGACTGCTGTCACGTGAGCACAACCACATCCGTGCAGCACATTACACATTTTCTTTTGACCCGACCAAAGGACTGTGCTAGAGCCAGACTTTGAATAACGCGCTATCCATTTTACACAACCTTACACCTTAACTCAACAAAAAAACGCTGCATTTGTCTCCCTTGTGTCACCAGCTTTATGTTCTTATGCCTCCCTGTGGTCAGTGACGCACAGCCCCGCAGAGAGTAGCGCGGCACGGGGAGGGAGGGAGGGGCGGGCGGCGTGATTTGTACCCCGCGACAAGGCCATTCCGAGCCTGTGAAAGGGTATGGCCACTTGACGTATGGGCTTATTATGCTCTAAAGTATTTGTGGCCGTAGAAACTGAATCAATAGCAGAGGCGCTAGGAAAAGTCTGTGATTCATCCGCTAAACATTGGGGAGAAAAAGGTATCGCACGATGGGGGAGGAGGAGAAAGAAGAGGCGGAGGAGGAGGAGGAGGTGGTCACCGCGTTTGAGCCCAGAGGAACAGAGCTGTAGTTTTGTGTGTCAGGCGCGCTCCGGCGGTGACACAAAATAACGGGATTGTGAGCGGAGTAAACAAAAGCCGAGGCTGTGACTGGAATGGAGATGAGGATGCTACTGTACTAGAGCAAACTGAGGAGAAGGAGCTTAACAGACGTGGGGGAATAAAGTCAGGATGTGAATATAGTGTGTACTGGCCTTAATGTTCATAATTTAGGATAAATAGGTATTAATGCAGTGTTACAAGGTGAAAATAATGGTAAAATGGTACACGATCATAGTTTTATATATCGTTTTTCCACCTTCGAGACACTTTACACCAAGGAACCGCTCGTCTATTCACACACGCATTCATACACCAGAGTACGCAGACACTGGGGGTGAGCTGGGTTAAGTGTCTTGCCCAAGGACACAACGACAGCATTCATCTGCCAACCTGCGGGTCAGTGGATCCAGCCTCTCCAACCGATGATAGTCGATAGCAGGATTCAAACCGCCAACCTCTGGCTCAGTGGGCAAACACATTACCTCCTTGTGTTCTGGTATTTACCCAGATTTGATCAGGAGGTCAGGAGCTATTGGCGCATGTATAGATACAAAGTACTTTTGAGAGTATATTTTTTTAATATTTTTTTATTACAGTTCTCCCTCACTATAACGCAGATCATCTTTCGCGGCCTTGCTGTTTTGCAGATTTTTTTTGGTGCAATTTTTTTTTTTTTTTTTTTTTTTAGTGTATGAACGTGCATTTGTGCTGCGTCCTGATTCGCTAAGGGACTGTAGACCATTGTCTCAGTCTCCTCCGTGTCTCTTGTACAGTACAGAATGTGTGTTCAGACAAATTACAGATAAATGTTGAATCACAGTGTGACTCTGAAGTGCTGTATGTTTGAAAGTTTTCTCCCTGACAAAACCCACAATGTCGATGAAAATGTCGATGTTCTGCACCGACAAAGACGCCTACGAAGGTTTGAACTTTGAGAGTGTTCAAACAAGAGAAATGTGAGAAAATTTTAATGCCTGTCTGAGAAAAGTGTATAAAGTGTGTGGTCAGGGGTTTTACAGCCTTCAACATGTATAATAATTGTAAAAAATTAAGCTGACTTTTGCCTATTGCGGATTATTTTTACAACCTAACCCCAGCGATAAACGAGGGACCACTGCATACCTCCACCGATACTCATTACAAGTTTAATCTTATGGGTGAAGCCATTTCAATAAACATACTGTATGTAAAATAGTATGTTAAATAAACTCTAAACACCTGATATGGATGGAGATGGATCTGAAAAGCTGCTGGCGAACATGCAAACTCCACACTGAAAGTGACAAGAGTACTACTAGCCTTTCAGTCACTGAGCTGCAAAGATGAATATTTATTAGGATAGTTTACTGGTATCTATCCTCAACAACAACACCCTGCAGTCCCCACATTGGTTTTACTTGTTATCCACATGTTTCCAAATGCAAACAGTATTACATATCGACCTTATTCAGCCCTGCCCACTTTTGCCACTAAATGCTACGAAACTGCGCTTTCTTTTTGGTGGCACAAGCGGAAATTCTATTCATTTCAATGGAGAATTTGAGAAAAGTTTCGCAGCTGAAATGTGAAATAGGCTGATTTGTGTAAAACGTTCTATGTTCATGTGACGGCAACACTGCACTGATTCTCTGGAGGCTTTAAAATACCTCTGTAGTCCATATTGTAGTTATTTGCTGTCAAGATCTGCAGTCTGCATGGAAAATAATACAACCCGAATGATGATGGCAGCACTGACGGCAACCTCCGAAATAAGGTCAATACCCGTTGTGTACAGTGGTCCATCGTTTATCGTGCTCACAATAGGTGAAATCTGTGAAGTAATGAGCTTTAGTTTTGTGTTTTAAGGCTGTAAAACCCCTCACCACACACTTTATACACTTTTCTCACACAGGCATTAACATTTTCTCACATTTCTCTCTTGTTTAAACTCTCTCAAAGTTAAAACCTTCGTCGGTGCCTTTGTCGGTGCGAAACGTTTCATCGACATTGTACGTTTTGTCGGGGAGAAAACTTGCAACAGTACAGCACTTCAGAGTCACACTGCAATGTAACATTTATGTAAATTTGTCTGAACACATTCTGTACTGTACAGGAAACACGGCAAAAAAAAAAAAAAATCCGAGAAACGACGAGGCCGCAAATGGCGAACTGCGTTATAGCGAGGGATCACTGTGTTCAGCAAATTTTTCCATGTTATAATCAGGTTAATCCATCCTTTCCATGTTAATATCGTTCTATCTTTTATCATTTGAATAATTTTACATACAATGATTTAATCTTGTGACCAGAAAGTCCTCAGGGTCACCCCAAAACATGCAGAATGGGTCATCAGATCCTCCAGGTAAGGTACTCCTAAGACTAAGCCTTTCTCAAGATCCGGAGATGGGTCCCTTTGGCGCTGCACTGCGGTTACTCACTGATCCTGACGTTTTTCCAAAGGCATTGAAGTCGGTCGGCCAAACGCAGACAACTAATTTCCCTACCAGAAACAGTATAATATAAAATAAAGATCTGGGTCACAATTTTCTATTTTTCCATTCATCATCACAGGAAACACATCCATTCTTTCCACTTGTTCTTTCAGTTTTTCACAGAATGTAAAGAGCTCAGCGAAACACAGAGCCTCTTAAATATTTGATGAGGAGCCCACAGATCTGAAGCAGCTGGTTCTGCCGGCGAACCAACTTAATAGTATTTTGGACTTGACACAGCCTGAAAACATCGGGGCCTCCGGCAAAATCCTGTTTCTGCCAAGTTTAATTTAAAATAATCAATATACAGCTACGTGTTGGTGTTGTTTTTAATGAAGCAAAGGTCTGGTAATTAATGTAAAATTGTCGTATCGGATTTTTCCTGTTTTTGGGATTGGAAGGTGACGTCAATGAATAAGGATTAAGATTCATTTTATTTTCAAATGTGAGCCAAGGGATCCATCTCCAGATCTTGAGCTAGTCTTGGTCAGGACGACCGAAGTTGATGGGGGAATCCGGAGTGCCTGGAGGAAGCCTACCCAGACCCAGACACAGAGAGAACATGCAAACTCCACACAGAAAGGCTCAGAATCAAACCTAGACCTTTGCTGCTGTGAGGTGAGAGCGATAGCCAATTTCGCCACAAAGTTTTTGGTAAGTTTCATAATAAATACACGGCCTGGCCAGAAAAAAAAGTCACCAACTGGATTTGACTAAGCAAATAGGTCCGAGTCTCCTCTAGTTGTTCAGGTCTAGGTTCAGCAACAGTCTGTGCTCAAAGAATGAGGTCAGCTGACACCTGAATATACTGAATGACCAGGTTATTCCATCAGTGGATTGTTTCTTCCCTGATGGGCATATTCCAAGATGACAATGCCAGGATTCATCAGCCTCAAATTGTGAAAAAGGAGCAGGAGACATCATCTTCACACATGGATTGTCCACCACAGAGTCCAGACCTTAACCCCATTGAGAAGCAGAAGCGAAATCGAAACAATGCCACAGCGAATGCGCCGTAATCGAAGCTAAAGACGGTCCAACGAAATATTACAGTGTGTCAGTGTCAGGCAGTGTATCTTAAAGTGGATGCACGTGATTTTTTCTGTGTAGTTGAGAAAAGTTGTTTTACCCACTAGATACTGTATATTGTATAAGCAGCACTGCACCTGATTTTCACTGTCTTAAAAATTGTGAAAAACAAAACTAGTTCTTTTTTGTTTGCAATGGTCCTAAGTTACTCCTCATTTACCTTATGCATTCCGAGCGTCCTAATTATTCACCACGATGAGTTAATAAGAGGTTTTCACAACAACTGAGCAGAGTTTTGCCATTGTCGGTAAAGCTAACGACATGCAAAACACTTTATAATTAGACTCAGACAGTGTACAGCAAACAGATTTTGACCTCAAGAGCTGCTTATACAATATATCTGTTCATACATTTTGCTCATATACATGGAAGTGCACTGTTGGCATGCTAGTTGTTGTTGGCATCACTGTGACGGTAAAACTCAGCTCCAAAGTCTGAAAGTTGCACTTATAACTCATTGTGGTGAATAATTAAGATGTTCAGAATGTGTAGGGTAGAGGAGTAACTTTGAACCACTTCAAAGTGTTTAAAATGAACTAGCTCTGTCAAATAATTTTGAAATTCAACATAAATATCGTAACTCTCTTAGCCAATAGTATTCAAATGATCATAATTATATTCTGAATCCAAGTCAACTCACTCCTACACCATATGCAGCCGGATTTTTGCCATGTTTGGTGCTTTTCTACATTTTCACTTCTAGTTTTTCGAAGACACATCTGCTCGATCTCCTAACCCTTCAGAAAACCTCTTTGGTGCGAGGAAAAAAGATAAGAGTTCAAATGTGGCCCCAGTGCACACAGCAACATAATGGACACAGCTCTCTTAAAGCCTGGTTCAGCTCCGAGGGCCAATCGATACAAGCCACACCTGATCCTGGCTTTCCCTCCAGGGCAGCAGGGTCAGCGGGGCCCCTGTGCTGGTGGTGGGAGCTCATTTAGATCGCGCCGGGCCCCTGGGAGAGACGAGATGTCCGACATGAGCTCCGCAGGTGTTGGCTGCTTCGCCCCCTCACCTCAGGGGAGACCGGGGCAGACGTGAGGTGCATGCTGGATGGGGGAGAAGGGCCTAACGGGCTCAGGGAGGTGAAGGTGGGCTGGATTGACACTGTGGAGAAATGTTGAGGGCTGAAAAACTAAAATGTAGAATTTAAAGAAGACATATGGTGTTATATATGCACTGAGGACAACCTGGAAATGTCACATGAGAACACAGAGACAAAAAAATATTACTCTCAAATATCAACTTTTCAATATCGAACTGATACCGATATCTGGGGAACGCACCAATATCGCCAATAACTGCTAACACATGCCTAGTCTTGGGGTTTATCTTATCGAAAGGTTCTATATTATGCAAACTTGACTCTTGTGAACTTTTAGCCATGTTACAATGTTGTTTCCTTCCTCAAAAACATACATGGAGTAACCCTTTATTAATCTGTCTACATCTCCAAAGCTCAAAATGCTCTGTTCCACCTTATGATGTCATGAAGTGGTAGTTTTCAAGTTACATTTTACCTTTTGTTCAGTAGAGATGGGCAACTCCAGAGCTGAAATGATCCACATGATTCTAGTGAAGGTGTGTGGAGTTTAGAAACACAGTAGAGCACTTCCTGTATTACTGAATGACATCACAAGGTGGAACAAAGAGTTTTCTGTTTAAGAGGAAAATTCAGTCTAAATATGTAGAGTTTGTGTGTTAAACGTGAATGAAACAAAACACAACTTTACGTTTTTGACGAGGAAATAACATTTTAACACAGGTCAGAAAATAGTGTAATATGGCGCTTTAAGATCTAAAAGATAGTGAGGTTTGCTGCAAATACAGTATCAGAACAAAAGATTAAATGTATTTTATTATCAACCTCAAAAAAAAAAAAAAAAAAAAAAACGAAAAAAAAAACAGTGATGGAAGGATTCAATTTTTTTTCTACCAAAGCCAAAAAAATAAAAAATAAAGTAATCAAGTAAAAGTATTACATGAAAAAAACAAAAAATAAGGAAAAAAAACAAAAAACTACCTGTTTAAAAATGTATTTAAAGAGTAAAAAATTAAAATATTTTGCACAGTTTGAGAGCTGATAAAATGTCAAATGTAGTAATTTTTAATAAAGATTGTGTTGCATTTTGTTTAGCAGAAACAATTGAATTAATTTTTTTCTAGCTGTTTTTATTTGTTTTTTGTTTTTTTTCCTCAAACTACGGAAGTGTTAAAAAATAAACCGTCAGCCTTTTCAGCCGGTCTCAGACAATAAAAAAAAAAAAAAAAAAATACTAGAAGAAAGTACAGATACCTGCTCTCGATGTAGTGTAGTAACAGTAAAAGGTATCCACTGTAAAATGTATTTAAGTAAAGAGTACAGTACTTCACTACTTCTACTTAAGTACAATCCACCGCTAAAAGACCTTGTATCTCGGTTTTGTTCAGCGTGCAGATTCTTTTTCAGTGCAATCTGCTGCTCTCCAGTCAACTTAATAAATGAAGTCATCCCAACAAATTACACAAGTGGCAGTTGAGAGCGGATCTTTGATTAGACCCTAAGTGCGCCTGGGATTCCAGCGCAAACTATTTAATGTAATCTGCCTTTAAATTATAATCTAACTCGCAACTTCAATTTGATTTGCTTTTCAATTAAACTCATTTGAATGCATATCCTGGAGGTGCACGTGTATTGATGTAGTGATTAAACTTGTGCTCTACCTGTTTAAAGGTCCTATATTACATGAAATACACTCTTAAGAGGTTTAAGACGTGTTATAATGTTGTTAACTTCTCAAAAACAGACGTGGAGTTGTGTTTTGTTTCACTCGCACATGTTTGAGTAACTCTTTATTATTAATCTGTCGACATCTCAAAAGCTCAGCGTGTCCTGTTCCACCTCGTGATGTCATGCAGTGGTATTTTTTCAAGTTAACAGCTACATTTGACCTTTTGTTCAGTAAAGATTCGCAATTCTAGGGCTGAAATTATCCAAATGAAACGGGGCACTTCCTGTATTACCAGATGAGATCACAAGGTGGAACAGTGTGTTTCAGTTTGAGAGAAAAACTCCTAAAAAAAAGCCTAAATATGCAGGGTTTTGGGTGTTAAACATGTGTGAATGAAACAAAACACGACTCCAGGTGTGTTTTTGATGAGGAAACAACAGTATAACACAGAAAATAGTGTAAAATGGGCCCTTTAAAGGAGATATTAGATATATGAAAGACACTTTTATCCATGTTATACTGTGATATTGCTGCTGTCCAATACGTTAGGCCAGTAGGCTGTGTTTTTTTTTGTGATCACATTTTTATTGTTTACATAATAACAATAAATAAATAAACAAATAAATAAACAGGACAAAAAAAAACAACAACAACAAAAACAACCCCCCCCCCCCTTCCAAAAAAAAAAAAAAAAAAAAAAAAACCTGGTCCCGAGCTCATGGTGATATCCCACCCCCTCCCTGGGCTCCACATGTACAAGATCAAAATATTTGTTTGTGTGTATGCGCACATACGCTTATAAAAAATACATAAACTAAATACAAAATTTCCATGCATATATGTATACACACATATACACACAGCTATTCCATAAAACATATACTTGCACACTATATGTGTTTCTATACCCCTTTACATTATTATATAAATATACATATATATACACATATACATATATATATACACATATACATACATATACACATATACATACACACATATATATACCTACACATACATATATATATACATACATACATATACATATATATATATATATATATATATATATATACACACATACATATACTATATATAAAATATATGTATACACATACATATACATGCACATACATACATATATACATACATATACACCTACATATACCCATATATAAACATATATATACACATACATATACACATACATACATACATACATAGATACCTTTTATTTAACAGAATATCGCTTTATAATATCTCTTCCACTTATTTCACAGTTAATGAAATTTGCTTATTTAAGATTGTCCAGTTCTAATAAAGTTTTACTCCATAATGAGATAGTTTTTGTTTTGGCTCCATGCATTTTAGCTACTGATAGTTCCATGTTAATGATATGACGAAAGATGTTGATCCAGTGACTCAGAGTCAAGTTGTTGGATGTTTGCCAGCAAACAGCCAGAAGTTTTTTCGCAGCTGTCAAACCTGCCAGTAGTATTTTTTTGTGAAAAAAGGACCAATTTAATAATTTTGAAAAAATCATTCATTAAAAAGATAAATGGGGAAAAACAAAATTATTTTTTTAACATTTTAGTTAAATAAGAATGTACCGTTTCCCAGAATATATTGACGTCTTTACAGTCCCAAAACATGTGGATAAAAGTACCAATTGCGGTCTCTGAACATTTATCACAATATGGAGAAGAAGTGAGCTTCATCAAGTACCTCTTTTTGGGGGTTAAATAAGTTCTATGTAAAAAGTTAAAGTGCAGTATCTGATGGTTTGGATTTTTTGATGAGTAAGTAATTGTGTTCCATATTAGGCCAGTAGGCTGTGTTGTTTCTTGTGTGTGTGCTGATTCTTGTGGATTTTATGGATATACATCGATATTCAGCGACTCTTTGTGATGGGAGCACAAACAACCACATACAGTGAGAGTGACACATGCGTTTGGAGTTTACAGATCGCTAAAAAGACGTCAGCGATGCAATACGATCGCATGGATACATAATAAGAATTAAAAAAAAGATTTGATTATACTTCCATGTGCGATAGTGGACAGCCTCTGCTCACACTGTTTATCGTAAGTGCAGCTGGTCTAGTATCTGTCTGGCGTTCCACCTCTGGTTTTACTCGTGTGTCAGCGCTGTCGTGTGGTGTGCACATGTTTGTAATGCTCTGATGTGTGTTTGGTAAGTGCAGTTTGGACAGTTTTGGCTGCTGTGTGAAGGGGACAGCAGTTTGCTCTGTGGTGTTATGACTGTGGAGTTGAGTCCATGTCGGTGCTTCTGAACTCTGTGGAGGAGAATAGCTTATAACTCTGGCTCTTGGTGCATTTGCAGGAAAAATAAAGTTGAATATAGCTCGTTTTTACACTGAAGACAATGCACACTAATATTTCGTTGGACCGCCTTTATCTTTGATTACGGCACATTCGCTGTGGCGTTGTTGCGATTTCGCTTCTGCAATGTCACAAGATTCATTTCCATCCAGTGTTGCATTAATTTTTCACCAAGATGTTACATTGATGATGGTCGAGTCTGACGCTGCACAAAGCTTCTCCAGCACATCCCAAAGATTCTCAATGGGGTTAAGGTCTGGACTCTGTGGTGGACAATCCATGTGTGAAAATGACGTCTCCTGCTCCTGAACCACTATTTCACTATTTGAGCCCCATGAATCCTGGCATTGTCATCTTGGAATATGCCCATCAGGGAAGAAAAAATCCACTGATGGAATAACCAGGTCATTCAGTATATTCAGGTGTCAGCTGACCTCATTCTTTGAGCACAGACCTGACCAACTGGAGGAGACTTGGACCTGTTTGCTTAGTTAAATCCAGGTGTCGACTTTTTTTTTGGCCAGTCACTGTACTAATGCAGTTACTTTGGGGAGAAAATAACGGGTAACTATGTGCTGGTGCTCCTGACAAGTTAACCCAGCAGCACTGAAGGTGGGTTAAGTGCCAACGACATACCTCCCTTCAGGAACAATGAAGTGTACTTTAACCTCAACCAAAGACCACTCAGTCTTGATTTTGGCAGAGGGTGTAAGGATATCACCCACAGACGAAGTAAGGAGTGAAGCAGTGTACACAAATAACAATAATAGCCTCTTTTAACATGAAAAGACTGTAGTAAATAAATAATTACTTCTCCGTCCATTTTCTTTTGCTTATCCGGGGCCGGGTCGCAAGCCTTCGACTGCCACCTGGATCTATTCGCACCAGCCATCTACTCTGAGAAACGTATGTGACCTATAAAAGAACACATATTAAGCATGTTTTTTTACTTTGACCTTTTAAATATATTAGAAAAAATGTTTCCTCACCTAAAACATAGTTGGTGATGTATTTAGCTTGATTCATGAAAATATGCAGTTTGAATTTCCCCTGGATTGTTGTGTCAGTGGTAGAAACCTTGCACAGTTTTTAAAAATCCATAAACTCCAGACTTGTTCAAAGCTTATTACATTAGCTGAGATTACTTTTTCCCCATTGGTCATTCTGCTGTCAGTAGATGGAGCCCAAACTATGCAGATTCCAGTACGGGAAGTGCCAAGGCTGAAGAATATTGTCCAGTTCTTTACATAGATATTACTTTAAGTTCTAAAACATGAAATTACACAGAAAAGATTCTCAAGAGCGTGTTACAAGGCCTTTAACAGCATGAATACGGCATCAAATCTGTCCTTTATACCAGACCTGTTCTATAAAATCGATTTTTCAGAGCTTTTATCCATGTTATAGTTGTTTCCCCGCACCATTTACTCATCTGAAGGTGTATTTAAAGTGATTTGTGCATGTTTGAGTAATCGATCAATCCTCGTTTTCACTGCCACCGGTACACGCCCACTGTGACGTACGCACTTTGTTCTCCATTTTTATTTTTTTAATTGGTGATAATAAGTTCCCTCAAACCATCATCAAGGCCAGACATTAATTTGTGTTGAATTTAAACTGAAATGTATTTCTATTGACTTCTGACTCTATATGTTATGGTCATACACTTTATATATAAATGGACATAGCTAACCTGCTAGCCACCACCTTTCAAATACATAAAAAAAAAAGTGAGCATGAACGCACTTCCAGCTCCATCGAACACTGGCTCCAATTCACTTTCTATTGAAAAACTGTCACCCCTCTCTCTGTAGCTGCCGCTGTCAAACTTAAAATGTTCGTATTAACCCGCTCTACGTGATCCTGGTGTTTTTATTTTGTTGTTTTGTCCGCAAATCAACATATGACCATTAATAAAAGACAAGCCAGGTGCTTTCTTTCTGTGAAGTCGTTCCTGTTAGCGTTAGCAATAGCTGTGATTGACACCGTTGCTAAGCGCCCACTCAGTGCTAAACCAGCCGTTCAGGCAGAAAGGGGTGTTACCTTTTACAGCCTTGCTCCTTATTGGCTGTGTGGATGCTATGATACTTACAGTTGGAATCTAAGTGCTAACCTCGATGAGAGTCGTATAACGAAGTTGACTAAGAGGGTGTCAAGTCAACCACAGCATTTGGCTCCAGTCACATGAAGCTCATCGAGGGTAGAGCACTTATAGCGGCTAATTTAGAGCTAAGTTCCGTATTTAGAATTCCAACCATAGGGCACCATAGCAACCAAAGAGCCAATCAGGAGCGAGGCTGTTGAAGATAACGGCCCTTTGTCGCTTGCACCGCTGGTTTAGCAGGGAGTGGACAATTAGCAACGCTGTCAGTCAAACCTGTTGCTAATGCTAATGGGAGCAACTTCAGGGAAAGAACGGAGCTGATTTGTCTCTTATTAATGTTCATACCTTGAGCGGAACAGTAGTGAAATCAGAGATCATGCAGAGGGGGATATGAACGGAGACCTGAGTTATGGAGAGAGGGGTGACTTTTTTTAATGTTCACTTCCTATTTTGCCAGGTTAGCTAAACGATTTCTACAGTACAGTCAATGGTCCCAAGTCACAAACGGCCAGTCACGTCTCTCTGGAACATTTACCAAATGAGTCTCAAGTCCTGAAAATCGCGACTCGAGTCTGATTCCAGTCGAGTCACGTGACCTTTGCTTCCCGCTCTAAACACGTCGGATTATTCAAACACACTTGAGTCAAACTAAACACAGCACCACAGTGGCATCTTAAACCCGACAGCACCAGCTCTGCTCTGCTGTCTGTGAAACACCCAAGACTTCTGAGAGCTTTTATGGAGATGAATTTGTCCATTTATCATAATGATGTTCCAAAGTCATTTACTGGCACAGTGGCTCATATTGTGCTCAGCGTGATGGAGGAGCGGGCTCGGAGCAGACTGTGGCGAGGGGAGCGCAGCTGGATCGGAAAAGCTTTTGGCAAAACAACTCCAAGAAATCTGTGTATGACGGAATATGCCAGTTAGATTTGGCATTTCATTTGTGAGTCCATCAAAGCGACAGAATGCTCTTCAAAATGGATGCTTACAGCCTCCGAGGGGACGTTTTTAAAAGTCCAGGACATTCTACAGAGTTTGGAACATTTACAAAAGCGGTTATTGATTTATTGTTACGCAATTGTGGATTTTGTCATCTGGTTATAGAACGAAACAGTTCCACATCTATATAGTACTGTATTTTCTGGAGTATAAGTCGCACCAGCCAAAAAAAAACGTAATAATGAAGAAAAAACATATATTTCACATATAAATCGCATCTGAATATAAGTCTAAAATGTACTTCCTGGAGTTACAATGAGCTAATGCAGTAATCAGTGGTGGAAGATAACGTAAAAGTAGTAAAGTACTGTGCTTTGGTAGAATTTTTAGGTATCTGTACTTTACCTAAGTACATTTTGCAGTGGATACTTTTTACTTTTACTTCACTACATTTGAGTATCTGTACTTTCTACCTACATCATATGATTTGAGGAGTTATTTTTACCGTGTTCGTGGTAACATCCTGACTAAAGTTTGCGAGTTCAAGCTTTGGCTTTGAGCGAATAAAAATAAAAACACAAAGTTTATAAGAAAAATGTAGAAATCGATTTGTGTTGTTTCTGTTGACCAAAATATGTATCATTTTTAAAACAATATTACTGCATTTACACTGACACTAAATGCTTTTACTTTTTACTCTTAAAGGACATTTTTAAACGGGTAATTTAATACTTTTAAGTAGTTAGCAGTAAGTAGACAGAGCAGTGCCCCTAGTTGGCATCGCCCCCCCCCAGGGATTTTTTTTTAAAGTAGATTTTTCATGTGATACTTTTGCTTTTAGTAACTTTTTACCTCTGTATCTGTACTTTCAGTTAACTCTACCCTGACCCTACGGATGCTGTGTGTTTAGCACGCCTCACAGCAAGAAGGTCTGGGGTTTAATTCCCTGGAATTGTTGTGCAGAGTTTGCATCCTCTCTCTGGGTAAGGGTCTGTTTGCTCTGGACACTCCGGTTTCCTTATCAACATGCGCAGTAAGCTAATGCGACAGCTAAGCTAGTCCTTATCAAGGGTCCAAATGGGGATGGGGACCTTAACTAACAAACATACAGATAACATAAGCTTCATATTTGTTTCATCACTATTACAAACAGTAGATAGTGTTTTTATGTCCTTGGGCAAGACACTTGGGCAAGGATACACTGCATAACTTTTCTCATGGGGGTCACAGTTTGTCTTGATGAAGATGTAAAGATGTTTTACCTGAAATGTTCCACAGTTATGAAATCTTCATTCTGTCTTTTACTAAATTACAGGTGTTTTTTATTGCTCAAAAATACCTAAAAAAAGTTGTATTCTTGTGAGTCTGGTCGCTTCACCACAGATCTGAGCAGGAACTTCTGACTTTCTTGTCTCAATGAAGAATTAAGAGTAAGTTGAACGGCACATTGTGAAACTTCATTGAGTTTCTGGCTCTGCTGCCTGCACCGACACAGAGAGTGAATCATAATAACTGATTCATTTTATACATCACTGGTAAACGAGGGGCGGGGTCAGAGTCATAGTGGTGACTCAACACATTATCACTGAATTAACATCCATCCATTTTCTTCTGCTTATCTGGGGCTGGGTCGCGGGGGCAGAAGTCTAAGCAGGGACTCCCAGAATTCCCTCACCCCAGTCCTCCAACTCCTCTGGTGGGACCCCAAAGTGTTCCCAGGCCTGCCAGAAAGACATAGTCCCTCCAGAGTGTCCTAGGGTCTTTCCTGGGGCCTCCTCCCAGTGGGCACCTCCCTAGGGAGGCACCCAAGGCATCCTGAACAGATGCCTGAGCCACCTCAGCTGACTCTTCTCGACGTGAAGGAGCAGCGGCTCTACTCTGAGCTCCTCCCGTGTGACTGAGCTGACTTAACATATGACATAATAAAAACAAAAAAACATACCATGACTTATCAAACTAATCAAAATCTGAATCCACTTTATTCTTGTAGCACATTTTATGAACAACAGATTCCAAAGTGGTACATACTGTATGAATATAACATTGAAAACAACAAAAAATATTAACACCAGCAAAGACAAATAAAAGCAAACCCATAAAACAGCAATAAATAAATAAAATAAAATAAATAATAATATAAAAATAGCGCCATAGATCCATCTTTTTCTGCTTATCCCGCGACCCGGTTCCAGATAAGTGGAAGAAAATTCATGGATTGATAAAAAAAATAGACAACTTTCAAACACATTTCACTCTGTTCCACCTTGTCATGTCATGTGGTAATACAAGAAATATTCCACAATGTTTTTCCACTCCAGACACCTTCACTAGAATCACATGAATACTTTCAGCATTGGAATTGCCCATTTTTACTGAACAAAAGGTAAAAGGAGCTGCTAACTTGAAAACTAACGCTTCATGACATCACAAGGTGGAACGACGCATTTTGAGTTTTGGAGACCAAAACATAAGTCCGGGTACGTGTCATTTTAACATGACTTAAAGCTCACATTTTTGTCTAATAATAAGTGTTTTATTGTCTGAGAAACAGGAAGTGCACTGTTAGCATGCTAGTTGTTGTTAGCATAATCTCTGACAGTTGTGAAAAGCGCTTATAAACTCATCTTGGTGAATAATTAGGACGCTCAGGATGCATAAGGTAAGTGAGAAATAACTGTGGACCACTGCAAACCGTTTGAAATGAACAAGTTCAGTTTTTCCATGTTTTTAAGATGGTAAAAATCAGGAAAAGTCCACAGAATCTTGTGACGCTTGCTCCTCTGTAGCTCTGTTATTTCTCATTAAACTCATAATTCCCTCACCTGTATTTGAGAAACGACTCCACTTTCCGTTGCGTCCAAAAGGTACACGTGCGGACACAGCGGGACTATTTCCTGTTTGGTCTCGTTCCTCCCCGGGCCTCTGCTCTTATCACCGCTGCAGACGGTTATTTCAGAAAGAATTGAGTCATGGTGAAACGGCTAAATCACCAGTGCTTTCTTCAGGCGCCGCGTTTCTATTACTATCGATCACCCACGCAGCCTGGAGCCAGAGTCGACACAGCTGACGGACAGGGGGAAGGAGTAGTCCCTCATAATTTTGAACACAGTTGAGGTTTGGGTGCTGCGCTTTGAAGGCGGCGAGACAGACGGAGAGAGAGTGACCTACATAGAAGAGGACTGCCTGGGATCCAGAGTACACACTGCTTCAATACTTTACGAAGATGTGAGTCTGGTTACTGGTGAGTCTCCCCGAGTTTAGATGAAGTTGATTGACAGATGGGTAACTGGCTAACCTGGATTAGCCAATTATGCATGTTCCAAAACAAATATGGCTGCTGACAAAGAAAAAAAGAAAAGGGAAAAAAAAAAAAAATCACAGTGGGCTGAAAAACATCATGGATTTCTACAGAATTAATGAGGAGAGAAAATTTTGTTCCAAATGTTAGGTAACCAATGAGCTGCTTTGTTTCACACGTATCACTGAAATGAACTGATCTGATTGGACGACCGTGTTTGAGACTCGAGGTGTGATGGAGAGAGTGATAACCAGACTGATATCCGTGTGGATGAAAAAAATGGGCCCCAGGGTTTGAGCACGATTCGCAACAAAGGAAGTGTGTTGTCTCTGGAGTCTTAGATAAAGGGCCCATATTACACTATTTTCTGATCTATGTTTTAATGTTGTTCCATCCATATATTTTCTTCCTCTTATCCGGAGCTGGGTCGCGGGGGCAGGAGTCTAAACAGCGACTCCCAGACTTCCCTCACCCCAGACACGTCCTCCAGCTCCTCCTGTGGGACCCCAAGCTGTTCCCAAGCCAGCCAAAAGACATAGTGCCTCCAGCGTGTCCTGTGTTGCGTCCAGGAGGCGTTCTTTAACACACAAACATTTAGGCTGAGTTCTTCTCTCAAATTGAAAACACAGGTCCACTTTGTGATGTCATGTGGTGATACAGGAAGTGCTCCAATGTGTTTCTAAACCCCATACAACTTCACTATAATCATTTGGATGATTTCAGCCCAGGAATTGCCCATCTCTACTCAACTACTAGGTAAACGGTAGATGCTAACTTGAAAACTACCGTTTCATGACATCACAAGGTGGAACAGAATATTTTGAGCTTTGGAGATGTAGACAGACTAATAATAAAGTGTTACTCAAACATGTGTGAATGAAACAAAACACAACTCAGGGTATGTTTTTGATGAGGTAACAGCATTACGACAGTGGTTAGAGGTTTGATCCCCAAACTGAAGGTTGGAGGATCGAGTCCCACTCGGACCAAGTTCTGTCATTGTGTATTTAGGCAACTTCACCCACATTGCCTAGTATGAAAGTGATGTGTGCGTGAATAATTGGTGGTGTAGTCGGAAGCGCCCATGGTGCAGATCAGCAACTTTGCTCAGTCTGCCCAAGGGCAGCTGTGGCTACAATAGTAGCTTACCATCACCAACTGTGGAGTGAATGAATAATGACTGTAGTGTAGTGCTTTGAGAGGCTTTGACAAGCCTGTAAAACGCATTACAAGTGTAAGGCATTATTATTAAATGCTCACAAGAGTCGTATAATGTATAATATAGGATCTTTAATACATAAAAACACATAATTAAATGACTCTGCTTTAGTGCCACATACTAAACACCTCCCGGTTATTAACATGGCTTATTACACACCATGGTAAATGATGGGAAATCTCCATAGATCCATTTGTTTGTGCCCGTGTGGTGCGTTATGGTGAGCGAGCCTCGTTAGTCTGACAGTGAGCGGTCACAGGTCATTTGCTTTACTAACTGCCTTTATCAGGGTTAACTACCAGCGGCACCCATGCATCCCAGCCTTCATAACAACACGGCGCCCCGCTGAGACTATTAATTAGTATAGTGCGGTGTAATTACTTTGAGGCACCTATGAAGATAGTGAGATTGAAAAAAAAATGAATGAACCAAACGCTAGGCTATTTGGGGCTGACAACACTTTTAATTTCCACGCATTTATAACGACATTGAACAAATCTATTATACTTATACAACCTACCGCCACAAAAATATACAGTTTCTGCTGATAATAAACAGTTTTTTGGGGTGTTTTTTTGGATTCAAGTTGTATTAAAGTAAAGTTTTTGTCGCTTTCTACCATGTTATAACATTCTCTCATCAAAAACATGCCTAAAGAAGTTTTAGATGTCATCCATGCATGTTTTGTCATAAAGAAGAAGACTAATCAGCATATTTAGCTGGGATCTTCTGGGGTTTGCTGAGCTTGAGGCCACTGTGAAGCCCCCAACGGAGAACCCACTCGATGATGCAATGGCTAAAGTAAATTAACCAAACTGGACACCACCCTAGTCTAATCTGGGATAAGTGCGTATAACAAAAATGTACATATGCTATAGTGACATCACCTGTAGCATTCGGCTCCAGCTAAATGAAGCTTATTGAGATTAGCAGCTGTAGGCAGGAATCTGAAGCCAAGTTCCACATTTGGAATTCCGACCACAAGTATCATGGCAACCAAAGAGCCAATCCGGAGCCAGGCTGTAGAAGTTAACGCTCCTTTCCGCCCACACCGCTGGTTTTGCAGGGAGCGGGAGCTTAGCAACACTGTCAATCAAACCTGTTGCTAACGGGAGCAGACGGAGACAGGGGCGGAACCAGAGACGAGGAGCAGGTAATATCCAGGGAGCAGGAGTCGGAGCAGGGTGCCAGGTAACAGCCAGGATCAAGAGCGTGACGTGAAGACAAGGACAAAGACAATACCGGGACGAGGAGCAGGATCGGGAACGGAGCCAGAGGCGAGGGGGCTGGGACGGTCCAGAGAGCGGGAATGTTTGAAACGCGGACGATTGTGTCAGGAAACAGGGTCGAGGAAGGGTCCGGAGCTGATCCAAAGGGCTGGGGCAGAACAAGAAGACAGGCAGACACATAGGCAGACAAACAGTACGATCTGACCCCGAGTGTAGAGTCCTGGCTCCTCTTATTCCCAGGCAGGTGGCGTTGATTGCGCAAAACAGTTCCAGGTGCGCGCAGGAGGAGCCAGGAGCTCCGCCCAGCTCTGGCTCAGGCAGGTGAGGGAGGGGAAGGAGCAAGACAGGAGCCAAAATGGGGAACAGGAATCACATGGATCGTGACAGTAATTAATGATCAGATTTGGATTTACCGACAAAAAAGCAAAGCAAACATACCAGGATCATGTAGAGCGGGTCAATACAAACCGTCTATGTACAGTTTATGATTCGAACCCTCCTTACAGTTAGCAGTACGAGTCCACACAAGCCCACACGACACGACCCACGCTTTCTAGCTTTTCATCTGTTCAGCCATATTTTGCAAAAGCTGACATGAATAATCGCTATTAAATGAAAACGCATTAGGCTAATCGCTATTTACAGACTGTCGCCCTCATTACACAATTGTCTGTAAAATGTTTATGATGGGATGATAAAAATGTTATTGCTATTCCTGTCATGTTCCACAGTATGGCATTAGCTTATCTATCTTTCATTTATCAATTACCAACTCCACCAAACAGAAAAATACTGTGTTTGGTGAATTTACCCAATCTATCTTTCATTTATTCCCCACAAACAGAAAAATACTGTGTTTGGTGAAGTTTTCCCCAACCAAACTATCTCCACAACCAACATTTTGAACCCTCCGCCTACAAAACTGACACAGTGAACTTCTTATATCTTGTTCTTGTAAAATGGCCCAAACTGCTTCTTCCTAAACTCTGGACTTGCATGTGGAGCCATAACCTCCTGTCTCTTTAAGATGGATCACTGGGACCTTTTGCAGATTGTTGGTATTTCATATAAAGGCCAACCCAATGCAGTGACATACATACCTGAGAAAGGCCACCACGAGGGAGACCGAGGAACAAGACCGAAGATCTGTGCTACATCCAGACTCAAAAACACCTAATCTGCTTTAACTAGAACGTAATCAAGCCAACCTTATGAAAAACACCCAGAATTGAGGTTTCGCCAAAGTTAAATCTGTCAACTGGGCAAAAAGTTGTAGGTGGTGGACTGGTGGACACTGCCTTATATCTGTCTGAAAGTAGAAGCTAACTACATTGAAACTGTAAACAGCTATTGTCTCCAGTTTCAGCCTTAATGGGCCTACTGGCTAGCTCCACCTCTTTGTTTTTTTGTTTGCTTTAGGTCTGAGGATGGAGTTATATACGGGGGACGTCGGTGCAATCCCTCAGTCGTCCAGGTTTGATCCAAAAAGGCATTACGCAGGTGACAGCGATTCATGGTTCCAGTTGTTGAACCTATATTCCTGTTAACGATGAAGATGGTCGAGCTAATCTGACTAGACTCCATGATGTAATGGAGGGAGATACAGTTACTTCCTCTTCCCTCTCTTGGTTTAGGTGGATTCTCTCCTCGCAAGATGATATGCTAATCAATCCTGCCATAATCGTAGTAAAAATCGTAAAAGCTCTGCGTAGAATGGTGTCTTCGGAATTTGTTTGGACTCAAGTGCTTGGAGTTAAGTCTGACGCTGCTATTTTTAGAACCGATCTAGATTACGTCTCAGATTCAGACCGTGATTCTTTTTTTTTTTAGAGATTTTAAGCTCAAAGTTAGCATTGTGTGTGACAGCTGTGTGACGGCCATGGAGAGGGCTAACTGAGCTAGCAAAAAATAAATAAATAAATTTATAATTAAAAAAAAAAAAAAAAGAAACATAATCAGCAGCTAATCATTATTCAATATTATTTTATTATTTTTATTTTAAGTGTCGTGTTATTTAAAGATTAAGTTTGAAATAAACTCGGTTATTATGATTATTATTATTATATTATTATCATTTTTATTATCATCTAAAGAGGGGAATGGTTATGGAAATCTTTAGTTATAGTTGTACTTGACCCCCAGCTCTTAAGCCTCAGTATTTTAATGGTTCATCTATATCTTATCTTCAACCTCAATATTTAGGATGTTCATAGCCTTTATCACAGGTGTTTGTTGGCCTTGTGCTACTTTAACTGTTTTCTGGTTCATGAAGTGAGTATCTGACACTGTCGCAGCTTAGTGACATGACGCTCTGTCAGAGACGCTCTTGGTAACTGTGCTTCAATAAATCAGACTCTTTGATTCAAGGCAACTTCTCAGTTCATTTTTATTCTTGAATTGCTTGGATGTAGAAATTCCACAACAGCAACAAATAAAGAATGGAATATATCTCACAGGAGAGTGAAAAACATTACAGATCTCTACAGAATCACGAGTACAGCACTAAACTGTAAATCTGAAGGGAGAGAAATGTGATTTTGTTCAAAATGATGGGCGACCAATGAGCTCCTTCGCTTCACAGATATAATTCAGGACTTTCCAGCAAGCAAAATACATCTAAAATGCTACAATCTAATAATAAAATAATAATGCAGCTACGCTCTGTCTTGGAGAAACTACTTTCACTTTCTATTTTGCTATATCAAGCTAATATGAGCTAAACAACATCTCCACGGACAAAAATTAAGCAAATAATTCAACATTTCCCCAATCTATAATAATTTCATACCAATTTGAACTAAACTTGTGTCGTGCTTACGTAGTCCTGTGAATCAAAGTACATCTTAAAAATAAATAAGTAAATAAATAAAATGGCACAATCTCAGTAGGAGTGCACTTCCTGGGCAGAGGCAGATTCTGAAAGCATGTTCTTGTTCTTAGGTTGAACATTTTGTGTTCGGTAAATGTCAGGCTGCTTGACATTTTGCTTTTGGAAACACTTGGTATTTATTTTTTTCAGTCTGTCTGTTTTGTCTGCTGCAGTTCCTCTGTTATAGGAGACATACACACACTAGCCAAACTCCGGTGTTTTATGTTCTGTTCAAGCTGAAATATGGTAGTAATCCAGCTCTAACTAAAGGTTTAACTTTTGTTGTGTCCTTGGGCAAGACATTTCTTTCTGGTTGGCTGCATGTGTGTTTCATGTGATTGAATGAGGTGGGGTCGGACAGGCCGTGTGGATAAAGAAGGAGCTTTCTAAGGCCAGTGAAAGAGGAGAGGGAACAAATAATGATGCACTTTGACTTGAGACGCCGGCCGTGTTTGTAAAGCACAGTTTAAATCAGTCAGATTACGTTAACAGATTTTGTTTCCATGGAAATGTAATTGATTTGTCTGGACTCTTCCACAGCATCAGATCATCAGGAAAAGTTACAGGTCAGATCTTGTTCTTACAGTGACTCGATGTGTGCACCTTTAAAGTTTCCCTTCAAAGGAAGAGTGTCCTTAAGACTGAATACTAAACCTAAAAAGCAACGCAGTGAAGGGTATGAAAGCCAAAAACGCCCCCCAAGTGGAGGAAGCACAAACAATGGGAGAAGAAGTACTTAAGTAAAAGTACAGATCCTGGAGCCAAAAAAATACTCAAGTAAAAGTTAAAACTGTAACATAAAAAAATCAAGTAAAAGCATTAAAATACCCGCTTAAAATGTACTTAAAGAGTAAAAAGTAAAAGTATTTTGAGATCTAATAAAGCTTCAAATGTATTGATTTTAATAAAGATTTGAGCTGAATTTTGTTCAATAGAAACAATTGAATAGACTTTTTTTTTTTTTTTTTCCCCTAGCTGTTTTATTTGTATATTTTTGTTTGCTTTTACCTTTACATTTCAGTCTTGTTCAAAAATATAGTGGAGTAGAAAGTACAGATACCTTCTCTCCAATAGAATGACGTAAAAGTAAGTAAAGTAAGTAAGTACAGATACCTACAGTGTACTTAAGCACTGGGCCTGTCACGATAATCACTGTATCGATATCGTATATGAAAACTGGACATTTTTTGGAGCCAGTATTTATCGTTTGTCATTTTTTTTTGCACTTGACTTTTTTAATTTTTTTTTTTTTTATGATATGATAAGATTTAAAGCCGTAAAAGGTTGAATTAGTAACTTACTGTATGGCTCATTACAGATGAAAACTAAGTACTACATTTAAAATAGAGTTTGTGCTTTAAACCTGTTCTTGGGTTTTTGTGTCACTGATATAAATTAATTTCAAAATTAAGTATTAGTTTAACCATCTGTATTTACTTCAGCAATGTATAGAACTTCAAAATGTGTTATTGTGACAGGTCTATTAAGCACAGTACTTCACTACTTTTACTTTGTTGTTCACAGACTGTATAAAGAAGTGGACTAAGTCAGTGTGACGTCATCCATAGCGCTCGGCTCCAATCAAATGAAGCTCATCGAGGCTCGAGCGATTATAGCGGACAATTTCGAGCCGAGTTCCATATTTGAAATTCCAACCGTGAGTATCATAGCAACCAAAGAGCCAATCCAGGGCGAGGCTCATGTCAAGTTAACGCCCCTTCCCATCCGCATCTCTGGTTTAGCAGTTTGCGAGCGTTTAACAGATCTGTCACTCAAACCTGTTGCTAACGCTAGCTCTGGGAGAGGAGGCCCCTGATTCGACTTTTATTAATGTTCATATCTTGATTACGGACACAATAACAAGATAAAAACAGCCGGATCGTGTAGAGTGGGTCAATACGAACATTTTAAGACCAAAATGATGACACTCACTGCAGCGGTTATGGCGGGACGGGTGACAATTTTTCAATGTAAAGTGAATTGGAGCCAGAGTCGATGAAGCCAGAAGCACGGCCATGATCACTTTCTATTTGGAACGCGGCGGCTAGCAGGTTCGCTACGTCCATTCATATATAAAGTCTATGGTTATGTTCCACCACTGAGCACAAATTATTTTCACCAAAAATGACCAGGGCAGGAGTCTCAAAGTAATTGATTGGCTTTACGGTTAAACTCATTTCAGTTAGAGTGAAAGTAAAACCTTAATGCTAACCTTTAAACAGTTAGCATTAAGCTACATTTTGCATAATCTCCATATGCTCCCCTCTCTCCATCCTCAGCACATATAACGGCTAATAAATTTGCTCTTAAATGAGGCCGCTCTTTGTCCATTAGAGTGACAGGACATTAGCTGTCCACTCAGCCGTCCCCCATCGTCTGTCCCCATTGTCCCGCCTTGTCCTTGATGGAGGACGGTGGACTCCCTCCCTCCCACTCTCCTCCCCCTCTCTCTGGACTGCAGCAGGTGCGATTCTCCTTAGCGCTGCCTCGTGTATAGCTCACCGTAATGGCGCACCAGAAATCAATATATCTGTTGCCGCGGCCCGATAACGCCCGATGCTGTTCTTTGTTCCGAGCCCCCCCCCCCCCAGTCCCAGCGCACACCTCTTTGAAAATCTTTAAAATTCCCCATCAGCGTGATCGCATTGGCCTGACCTTCTATTTTTGCTGACCGGGCCCGTGAAAAATGGCCCCTGGTCCATAATTCCTCAAGGACAGTGTCAAAAGCCGCCATGCGTACTGCGGCCGGTAATTGGAGGAGCTTGTAGAGGCTTTTAGGGCTAATAAAGCAAATAAAATATGAGGCGCTGTTAGCTTGTACTACTGAGGCATATCTACGCTCGCATGCATATGTCCGGGGACTAGCCAACACGAGTGAGATCGGCGAGGACACATGGCGGCGGGGGGTGTTTTGGGAATGGAAAACCCAATGCAGATGCGATGTAGTCGGGGATATAAATGGGGCCGTGCAGGAGGTGCTGGGAAAGAAACGCAAACTCGTGACCTCTGAAAAGGACTGTATTTAGGACTAGTCTAGTATCGACAATCTCGACAGGTTGTTGGGCCAGAACAACGTGACCAGACGCCGGTTCACACTCTACCACTGAAGTCATGTTCAAGGTTCATGGTTTCTAAAAGGGCAGAAATAAATACTATGAATGTAATGAATAATATAGCAAATAAAGATATATGAAAATTTTCGGGCTATAAAGTGCAACGGGATTACAAGTAGCTATATCAATGAATGGGTCTTTTTTCATACATAAGGCGCAAATTAAGTGAAACAAAACAGTTAGATTAAGGCATCAAGCATGTCTGGATCCATCTCGTCATTATCCAAGTCAGTCTCGTCGTTGTTACTTAGCTGTTCAGTGGTGATTCCGGCCTTCCTGAAAGAGCTCGGACGACACTTGAGCCACTCACTCATCTTCTCCATCCGGACCTTTGCGTTAGTCTTGATGATGACCCCGGCCGGAAACTTTTCTTTTGGCAAAGTCTTGAAAATGACTATGGGTGGTAGTTTTTGGCCATTAGCCTGGGAACCGAGAACTATAGCGAAAGATGACTTGTATGGATGTATAGATACCGTACTGGCCCCTGTTTTCTCGACAGTACGGTCGGTGTTGGTGATGTGTTCTGGCTGGATCGCCTTTTCAGTGATCTTCTTGCTGTTTTGGTGTTCTTACACACATATTACTCCATGAGTACGGTAGCTGTAACGCTCCGACAGTCCATCAAGTGGTGTGGCGTCGTAGGTTATACGTAATATATAAGACGCACTGGATTATAAATCGCACTGTCAATTTTGGAGAAAATTTAAGGATTTTTAGTGTGCCTTATAGCCTGAAAAAAATACAATAAATATGCAAATACAGAAACACAGAAAATATATTCGTGATACGCTGTTTACAATGATAAAAAGGAATAATGAACAAACACTTTGACCATAGCACTTTCTCGCCTAAAGTAAAAAATTCCGAGTGTCCGTGAACGCGCCATAGACGACAGCAGAGCGCAGTGAAAATGCTAAGATCTGCTGGTCTGCGAATGCATCACTGGCGCAAGTTACGCAGCAGCAATGTGAACAAAAGAAACAGAACTAACTAAGGCCGGACTGACTACAAATTGTACTAATAATAATAATATCGACTTACATTCTCAAGGACACATGGACGACTGAAGATGAGATGAAAGAGAAAGTCCGAAGCTGGAAAGGACGCTGGCCACTACCAAAAAGCTCGGCTGGAGGCTGAAGAATCCTGATTGGATGAGGAGTGAGAAGGAGTGAACACTGATTGGTTAAGATGGTCGCAGGGCTCAAATATCTGAATAATAATGAAAAAAAATGTGAAACCCTAATGACTAAAGTAGGAACGTCATAAACAGATTAAAAACAGCATAAACAAATATCTCCACTAATGGGAGGGTAGCCGGTTCAAAGCCAACACCTGGACCTTACTATTTTTGCGTTGTGTGAATAGGTGAGTGGTTCCTTAATGCGAAGAGCTTTGAGTGGCTTGAAGGTGGAAAAACAGGACTAGTTTAACAGGACTGAAAAGAAAAAGTATCTGCTGAAAAGTCTGAGGGGTTTATTTTTAAGACATTCATAGTTCAAATTTCAGCACAAATCTTCATCAAAATCACTGTAAGGCCTCGAAATCTGCACGAAATACTTCTACTTTTTACTCTTTAAGTACAATTTTAAACAGCTACTTAAATACTTTTACTTAAATAGATGTTTTCATGTGATTGCCCCTTTATCTGTACTTCTTCCACCCCTGAAGTAGCTATATGAACTTTTTCTGGGGGACTGACTGCTGCAGTTTGTACAAAAAAACTGCGTCAAAAGAATATAAAGACTTAAAAATTGTTCGTTCTCAAACTTTTGAAGGTGGGCTGAGGTAAAACAAAGACATGCTCTTATTTACAGATCTAATTTTCTGGCGTTAGCATTACCCGCAAGTTACACTAAAGCAGTAACAGTGCATCAGTCTATAGACCTACCATCGATGTCATAGGTGCATCAAACGGGCGAAGTCAGGATTTCGGAATAAGCTATCTAAGACTGTAGAAATTTTGAAGGAACACATTTTGAAGTGTGCTATATTGTTGAAGTAAATATAGATGATAAACGCTAATATTAAAACCACACAATGAAGCAGAGTTATGTCCAAAGAAGTATTTTAATGTATAATAATGTTAAAACAAGAGCAGAATGCAACACTTCACTCTATTGTGTCGGATGCTATTGCCGCCGATAAACTCGCGGTTGCGGACTTTTCCATTACCGTAACTCCGCAACCAATTATGTTTCATGTAAATTCAAACGGCGTCTCAAAGCAGAGGCATGGGGCTCTTTAAATATGTCACTGTCATTACTGTAATGTGCTTACGTCGTCCCTCGAAGACGACCAATCAGAGCGAAGGTGCCACCGGGATTCTCCCAGTCAGTTATTTGAGGCGTCAAAGGAAAAATAAGGATGTGGATATGTGAAATAGAGGTAGTTGTGTGAAAAAAGTACATGGTGATACTTGTGTAGGTGAGCTATAATGGTCTATAATGTGCTCAGTCCTTAAAGGGTTAAGTAGCAAGTTTGAATTATGAACTTTTATGATGACAGTGGCTCAGTTAGTAGAGTGTTTGTCCACTGATCTGAAGGTTAGCGACGTGGTTGAGCGGTTAGACCCACCGACCCGCAGGTTGGTGGTGTGATTCCAGCTCCCGCAGATCAATGCTGTCGTCGTGTCCTTGGGCAAAACACTTAACCCACCTCGTCCCCATATGATTTTGAATGTGTAAAAAGCGTGTTTAAACGTGAGAATAAAGACAGGCTAGCGTTGCAGGAGCAGCTCTGATACCTGTGTAAATTGGCGCTTTTAAATACAACCCAAGCACATATGCAGCTTCGATTACAAAAACAGAACTAGTTTAACAGTTTGCAATGGTCCAAAGACAATAAATGCTTTCTAATTAGAAGCGGACAGTACACAGCTGACTTATTTTGAGCTGCTTATAGAATATATTTCCAGAGCGGGGTCTTTAAGGGAGCAGTGGTAGCATTTTAGAAGTAAAGTATCACTAACATGCGCTGAAGTAACCCTGATTATCTCCCCTCTCCTCTGGCTCTGGCCCAGACTTTCAGACAGACTCTGGTTCAGACGCTGCTGTAGGTCTCCTCCCTGTGGGCTGTTTGGAGCACAGAAGTGTTTGAGATGAGAGCAGACTCCCCCCCTCTCCTCGGCTCCTCTGTGACGGCTGCGCTCTGAGCTCTCGCCCTGTGTTGAGCAGAGGCAAAAAAGGCCCGAGCAAAGGCGTTCTGCTGGAGCTGTGAGGAGGGGGGAGGCACACAGAACATGTCTGCAGGGCACTGTCCAGAGCAACTTAAGAGACCAATCCTTCCATAGGTATGCTGCTGTTTTTACCCTGTGGTCAGTGCAGCAAATATAAATATTGATCCAAAACCTTTGACGGTATAATGTGTCGATTTGACAGGAAGCGCCTTTATCCAGTGTAAACATTTGCTCTTGTCATATCTTTTAGCATTAGCTTAAAACATCCTAATGCACATCAAAAGCTTAAAATTCAGCTAAAAGTTAAAGTTAAAACTGAGTTAGCACATAGCTGTTTAGCCCCAAGCAGGCTTTCAAACTATTTTTCAAACAAACTTTTTATTTTTCGGTTTGTTTATGGGAAAATTGAATGGGGAACGTACTTCCGTGAAGCAGCAGTTGAGCTCCATTTGTTTACTGGGTTGGCACTTTGGCGATTCTATCCTTCTATCACAATGTGCAAGCTTTTGTTGTGTCTTTGGGCAAGGCATTTAACCATTCTTTCCAACAGTGTCTAGACATAGGTGTTGGAAAGTGTGGATGGATGTGTGTGTGAATGGAAAGATATAGCAGGCCTTTATAATTGGCCTGGTACACGTGGGGTTTTCCTCAGTTTTGTTCATTTCTGTTGCTTTTGCGTAAGTTGAGCAGTTCATTTTAGTAAATATGTGTCGTATTTTTGTTTTTTTTTCCACGGTGGTTGCAATAAATTTTGTTAACTGAGAATTTTCTTTCACCACATTAAGCCCGCTTCACCACAGAAATCAAAATTGTGCTGTTTCTTGCAACGTTTCAAGCTGAAAGTGTAAAGTCTCAAAACTCACTGATAGTGGTGTCATATCACTATACTTGCTTTAGTATTACTTGTAACAAAATAAAAATCATCATCTCTTCCCTTGTAAGAGTTGCTGTGATTGGCTGACTGCTGATAGAAACAAGTAGAAATACAACCTTTGTGAATTTATTACAATATAATCAAGTTTTCTGGGGCTTTTTTGGCTCCTAAATAATTCTTTATTTTACCACTTAGGTCTAAAAATACTGTAGCGTTCACTTAGTGCTTTGCTGTTTTGACTTGGATGTTTTTTCAATGTATCTGGGACCAAGATTTTTAAATATGCAGTCAGACTGACATCAAAATGCTCAGTATTAGCCTTTTGGCCTACGCTCAAATATAGGATTGGATTGAAACTATTTTTTGTGTAGTCTGCTGCTTCATTCTTAATGGAAGGCTGGCAGAGTCCTGATTTAGTCACGCTTTAGTCCTGAGTCAGATCCGGTAATCAGTCCTCCGATTTAGTCATTGTTTAGTCTCAAGCCTTAGACCAACCACCCCTCCGTCCGTCATGTGTCCTCAAAGACCCTCACCCTTCCCTGTAGCCTGTCGCTCTCCCTCTTCCATGTTCGTCCGTCAGGATAGAAGAAGAAGAGATCGGCGACGCACTTTCGAGGTCGCTGCGTCTCCTCGGTCTTTTCTACGTTTGATGCTTTGATATCGACTGTTATATGAGACAGATCGCTCAAACCGAGGAGAGCAGAGGCAGTTACGAGGAGAATGCGGAGCGAGAGGCGACGTCACGAGGCTTTTAAACAAATGAATTGTTGTTTGGTAATGGAATTCGAGTATGATTATACACCGAGGAGATGCACCGATACACAGTCATATCTGGGAAAAGTGCACTTAATGAGATTATGGTTAGGTCATGCAATTCAGCCATGGATATCGAAGGACACGGTATTTACTGTAGAGTGACTTTATTTTGTGTATTTTGAGAATACTGCATAAGCATCAAGGAGAAGGAGACTTAGGAAATATGAAGAATTATTACTGAAACATGAGTGATACGCCAAATTAGGTTTACAAGTATGAATTGTTTTTAAAATGGATGGGCGAGATTTGGCCAATTAATACAGACACAATACGCCTGGTGCTGGTGGTGGCGTAGAGGAGGTTGATCTTGGACAAATACTGTAATACATACTCAGATACATACACGAAATATTTCAACAGAACCATTTGACCTTCAGATGTATTGTACGTTGCTAAAGGACAGACCTATCCACATCCATCCATTTTCTTCCGCTTACCTTGCGTGGAGTCAAACCAAGGTGTTCTCAGGCCAGCCGACAGACGTAGTCTCTCCAGCGAGTCCTAGGTCTTCCCCGGAGCCTCCTTCCGGTGAGACATGCCCAAGGGACAGACATCTTTTATTTCTGAATGTTGCAGATTCAGCTTTGAATGTTCTGGTATGTTCATGGTACCATCCACCTTTTAGCCAAAAACTGGGATGTCATTGGCAGTGATTATGTGTGAGATCTCAACAATCCTCCTCGTGATCTAAAAGGAACAACATGCAAATGGAATGTGTTGTTCCTAACACTGTGACTTGACCCTTCGTCTGTACAAATGCTTTATCAGGAAATCTGGCAATAAGACACTCTGTGAAGAAATGAGCATATCAAGCAAAGCATTTATTCTTGACACTAACAGCTTTCCCCCTGACTCAGTCTGTCTTGGCTATAATAAGCCACGGTCAGATACATGTTTCTGAAAGAGCCTGTCTGCCTCACAATATGTTTGAAGAATCTATGGTTCACCTCAAAGTGCATGGTCCAAAAACATCCGAATGTAGTAAAACTCTGAGCATAATGTTAAGGTGATGTTTTGGCTTGAGCTCCACAAACCTGTGGTGGTGCTCCACAAACCTGTGGTGGTGCTCAGGGATCGTGCTCTCCACATAACCCAGTGGACAGAGGTGTGTGGGAAGGTGCCATCACTCCACAACGTGCTTGAGGGTACAATGAAAAGCTGCCATACGTCTCAGTGATAACTGTGTGTAAACTCAAACATTTACATGAGTCATCTGTTTTTGATCTGACAGTAAACTTCCTGCTATGTTCATCAAAAGCGAGAAGAAGAGAAGAAGACAAACTATCGACAAATGGAATCAGCTCAAGTTTATCGGCAGCTGCAGAAAAGACCTTTACCTCTTTGCCTAAAGCAGATTCCAAAATGCCTTTTTCTTCAAAGACATCTTTTAGCAAAAGATCTAAAGCCCTGGGGTTTCCAGATTCCTTGACATCATCTGTCTTGCACAAAAGAGCTAGATAAATGTGGTTTAAAGTGGAACTTATCATTGAAGGGATGTCTCCATTAACCCAGTAAACTGCTGTTACTTTGTTTCTTTTTGGATGTCGTCAAGGATTACAATTTCAAAAGCATCAACACAAATATTATTTATATTGTCTCATCAAAAGGCAGGCTTTATAGAGGAAACCATCATGGAGTGATCTGTATTCAGATTACAATGGCTTTTTCAGTTTTTTATAATTTCAGATGTGTATCTGTTTCAGTAGCTCAGACATCAGTGGCGCAGAGCGGTGCATTGTGTTTCATATTACTGTCAAACAGATACTCCAGACTTTTATGTGCTGTGTGAACTTAAAGGCCCACCATCACCTAAAGCAGCGCAGATAGGGCTGAGCTCTGAAAGACTGTTAAGGGATTAGTGTTCTCATTAATATTTGCTTCGTTAAGTCGGCTCCATTTCCGGAAGTAAATTTTCCATTCATTTTTCCCATAGATTTAAAAAAAAATTCAATTAAGAGTTCAAAGGCATCACGTAGGCTAATCTGCTACGTGCTAACAAACATCCTTAACATGGTTGTTTTGAGCCCAAAATGCACATTTAGAAATAAAAGTTCTGCAAAATGTTTTAATAGATTTGCATTTTATAAAGTTTCATTAACAGGCAGGTCTTGTGGTCATCAGTTACCACATGGCTGATTAGTCCTGAGCTTTCAAACTTTTAATGTCATTTTATTTTCTTTTTACGAAAGTCTATGGGAATAATTAATAGGAAAGTCACTGGGTGGGCGGTCACTGTTGAGCTCTATTGGACCGGACACAGGAAATGACGCTTATCTGTTAAAAAAAAACATTCTCACTTTAAAAGCAGCGATCCCAGCCTGCTGAAAAGTCGCTCCAAATCTTCAGTGTCCTCAAAACAGGGCTGCGTCGCTGTCACTTTCACGTATACCATCATCATAGTCTTCATCATCCATCTACACATTATTGTGCTGAAGCCGAGTGACAGCTGTGTTTTCCACTTTTATGACTGCGGAATGTTGTGTTCAGATTAGTTTGCAAATCACAGGTCTTGAAGATGAATGTCACTGATAAAAAAATAAAAAAATAAAGTGGGGCCAATCAAGATTCACAAAAACTCGCAGCTCAAACATGGGGCTGGTTTTGCGTCGTTGTCTGTGAATGATAAATAGACTTGGGTTTTTGCATGGGACCACATGTCATGAAGCTAAAGGGAAGACAGTGTGAAGACAAAGGATTCACTGACCGTGTTCTAATCTGTAATGTATTAATAAACATGTTCACATTCTGGTCTCAAATGCACATATTCTCCAACGGCACATCGGACATATGCTGGTTTTATGTGTAGAGACTGATTATTTGGGTTACACAGCTCTTTTTTACATGATATATATTCGTTGAAACTGATAAACTGTATTGTTTTTTATGCAAATATTCACTCATTTTCAATTTGACGTCTGCAACACATTCCAATAAATCTGGGACAGGGGCATGTTTACCACTGTGTTACATCACCTTTCCTTTTAACAACAACCAACAACCGTTTGGGAACTGAGGACACTGATTGTTGAAGCTTTTCAGGAGGAATCCTTTCACATTCTTGCTGAGTGTCCAACTTCAGTTTCTCAGCACTCCGGGGTCTCCGATGTCGTATTTGGCACTTCATAATGGCCGTTAAATATCATGTCTTTGTAGTTTATTCAGTTCAAAATTGTAGTCGAGTCCCAACTTCATTGGAATCGAGGTTGTATAATAATCTACTGACCTTTGGCGATACATCACTGTCTCTCTCATTTCTTGTCAAAGTCTCATACGTCCCTCCCATTTCTACCATCTAATCAAACTTGAAGTAGGGCATCTTTACAGTAAAAAAGAGGTATACTGGCAAAAGTATTTTATAGTTTAAAGGGCCCATATTACGCTATTTTCTAATCTATGTTATAATGTTGTTTCCTCATCAACAACATAGCCAGAGTTAAATTGTGTTTCATTCACATGTTTAACACACAAACTGTCCATATTTAGACAGAAAACACTCTGTTCCACCTTGTGATGTCATCATGTGGTAATACAGGAAGTGCTCCGCTGTGTTTTAAACTCCACACACCTCCGTTAGAGTCATTTGGAAAATTCCAGCCTTGGAATTGCCTATTTCTACTGAACTAAAGGTAAAAGGTTGCTGTTAACTCGGAAACTGCCAATCATGACATCACAAGGTGGAACAGAGCATTTTGAGCTTTGGAGATGTAGACAGGATTACTCAAACACGAACGAATGAAACAAAACACAACTCCAGGTATGTTTTTGATGAGGTAACAGCATTAAAACACGGATTAAAGCTCAACAAGAGTCAATTTTGTGTGATATAGGACCTTTAATATGATGTTATGTGAAAAGAAAATTTGAGTTCTGACTGTGTCCAACCAAAACAGCACTACAAGAACAAGATCCCTACAGGTAAATCGTAAAGTTCAGAAACGGCATTTGCAAGTGACGTCCAGTTGGGCCAGATGCCTCGTCACACCCTGAGCCAAATGCCTGGGGTTTAAGTTCGACTCCACTGACACTGCCTGGTCGTATGTAGCGATAAGCAGACTGCAGAGGTAGAGATACAGCTTTTTACAGAGGAACCATATCTGTGATGAGTGTGAGCAGTACGGAAAGCCCCAGGAGCCGTCTTATCACAGCCCAGTGGAGGTCTGTCTGTCTGTCTGTCTGTTTGTCTGGGAAGCCAGCAGCAGAGCCACACACAAGTCAAAGTCCAATCAGAAATGTGGGCAATATACAGAGGTGGGTAGTGCTTAGTTACATTTAGTTGAGTAGCTTCTTAGAGAAACTGTGCTTTTCGGCGTCTACGAGCGACAAAATCTTTATGTTGACAATATGAAATGAAATGCAGTGATATTTTGTCTTTCTTCTTCTTCAAATATACTAATGATTTGGGTTTTTTTTTTCTCATTTTTGTATCTATCCTTTGAAAATAACTTTTTTTTGTGCATTATTTAATGTTTTGATTTAACCTCAAATCATAAATCAGATGTTTCGATGAGTAGTAGTTTCCCCGAATACCTTTGTACTCTTACTTCAGTAGTACTGTTTTGTATTTCTACTTGAGTAGCCCTAATGTTATTTTGAAGCGATGTTACTCTTTGCTCCTTTAAATCCGAGACCATGGTTCTCGACCGGGAAAAAGGTGACTTGCCCTGTCCCAGTGGGTTGAGGAGTTTAAGTATCCGCTGGGACCCCAAGGTGTTTTCTCAGCTGGCCTGGGAATGTCTTAGGATCCCACAAGAGGAGATGGAGGAAGTGTCTGGGGTGCGGGAAGTCTGGGAGTCCCCTGCTCTCGTGACCTGGCCCGAATAAGCGGAAGAAAATGAATGGATGTACGTTACTCTTGCTTGAGTACAATTTTTGGCTAGTCTACCAACATCTGACAATTTGGCAATTTAGACAAAGGAGGACAAACAGTAAATCTGAACAAAGCTCTCGGATTTTGACAACCTCCGTGATCTGCATATTGGCTCGGATCATGTAGTCATAGACCGATCTTCATCCTCACTGACACCACCTTGTCTCCGGGGTCAACACTGTCACTTTTACAGACCAGTGCAGTCCAGGAACGTCCTGCAAGAGTAACACTAAACCAGAACTAACCTACTGTAGGTCTAAAACAGGCTGTACAGTGGTCAAAAACTAAGCTTCCCGACTTTTGTTAATGCACCTACAAATGTGTCTTGATAAAAGCTTTTACATCAAAGAAAACTGAAGACCTGTATCTGTGGCCGCGAGCATTACACTCCAAAAGTCTGCACCGCACCACAGGTCAGTTTGTCTAGAGGAGAACTAACAGCATGTTTTAAGAATAAACAACACAACTGTGGGGTTTCATATTTTATTTAAAGCCACAGTATGTAACATTTCAGCCAAAAAAATAGACTAAAATAAAAGTTTGTTTTTCTCATTTTGTTGTGTTCTAAAAAACATATATCTTTACACTGAGCGAGGTTGCATTTCTACAAACCTTACTCTTATTTGGCCTCCTCCTCCTTGTTTCCATGGAAATGTTATTCCTTTGGCTACAATGTTCCACAGTATGGCATATAATGTATCTGTCTCCATGGAAGTATGGTTTCAACAGTCTATTTCCAAAGGAATCAGCAGTTGACGTGCCATCTCCAGAAAGTTACAATAAATTAACATTTAAAAAAAATAAAAAATAAAAACATTTTTTTAAAAACAATAGTACAAAAATGCCACAAAAAATATCCCCAGGCCATCAATCTTAGTCTCTTACTCAAAAAGAATGAGTTGAGGTGTTTGAGGCTTCTGTTCTGGATGCCTCCTGGATGCTTCCCTGGAGTCAGCTCTAGGCATGTCCCAGGACACACTGGGACCATGGCTCTTTGTGACCTGGCAACGCTGCAGGCGAACAGGAAGGAGAGGGAGTTTTGGGCTTTTCTACTGCCCCCACGAGCAGATCTGGGGAAGAAGATGAATGTAAAGAATTAGAGGTGTGAGATGTGTTGAAAAGTGGATAATACCATAATATGCTGTTTTAGAGATAGGCAAAATGAAAACATTGAGAATACTTTTTTATAATTAAAACTATTAATAATGCTGTAGAGATGGTTTTGTTTTTGCAATCAATCCAAAAGCCATTTTCTATTTGATGGAACTGGTTTGAAGCACTGGACCTCACTCCTAACCTCAGTTTACTAAATCCAATCCCAAAGGGAGGAGTTTCAGAGTGAAACTGACCTGCCATTGTTCCGTCACATCATTATGGGTCATCATGTCCCTGTGGTGTATTAGCCGTATCAACTGCTGAGTTGTTGAGTACATGATTAGCATTTTGACTTGTCATCACCTTAATCCAGGGGTTGAGAACAGTTCTGTAAACATCTGACAGATTAAACCTCAATCCACCATTCCTGTTCAAAGAGGGATTCTTTTTCTTCACCAAAATAGCTTCCATCACTCCCCTTGCAAAACATTTTTTTTATTTCTGCTTAAAATTTGCACCTCACTTTCTTCCAATGAGTGATTTATAGTTTTAAATACAAGTGGACAGCTGACTGCATACCCGAGTAATCTATTCTGTGCTGGTATAATCTCTTGTGCAGCGGTTCTGTGTGGGATGAACCAGCGACGGTCTTAGTGTGTTAACTGGTTTAGAATATAGAGGAATGTTGTTCTAGCGTGCATTTATTGTCTATTATTTATTTAATGATTACTGAATAGGGACAAATACCACAAACATAGATTAACAATTAAGTAATTTGATGCAGGTATCACAGTGTTTATAGATTAGGCTAATTTGCAACACCAGTCCTCAGAAGGGCTTTTAAACTGCTCAGATGCTACTAAACTGCGATGGGATTATTTGTAGAAAAAGCAATAAAAACAGAGAATTTGGAAATATAATTAAATAGTATGAAAATATCACACACGTACAAACTCTTTCTCAGCTCCCTCTCTCTGTCCTGCCCTCCAAGACACTCTTTTTCACACTGTTTTTTTGAAGGTGTACAGTCCAGTAATAGCCATTATGTCATAGACTGTATATATAAATGGACATAGCTAACCTGCTAACTTGCTAACCATTGCATTCCAAACAAGAAGTGAGCATGTGTGCATTTTCGGCTCCATCAACTCTTGACTCCAATTTACTTTGTATTGAAAAAATACGCCGCCCCTCTCTCTGCAACTGCTGCTCTCAAACATTTCATTTTAGTCTTAAAATGTTCATATTGTCCTACTCTATATGATTCTGGGAGTTTTATTTCACTATTTTGTCCATAAATCAAGATATGAACATTAATAACAGACCAATGAGGTGTCTTCTTTTCCCAAGGAGGTCGCTCCCGCTCGCGTTAGCAACAGGTTTGCACGTCAATGTAGCTAAGCGCCCGCTCCCTGCCAAACCAGAGATACCTGTGTTACCTTCAACATCCTCGCTCCGGATCGGTTCTTTGGTTGCTATGATACTTGCGATTGCGATTCCAAATATGGAACTCTTCTCCAAATTCGCCCGTATAGCTGCTAGCGTCGATGAGCTTCATTTGGCTGGAGCCGAGCGCTATGGGCGACTTCTTTCTGTCTACGCCTTATGTCAACAGGTAAGGAGCTCCAAAGTTAGCTTTACTTCACGACAAAACTCTTTTTCACACTTTTTCCTGATACATACTTAAGATATTGCCTGAATATAACAAAGATAATGCTAAAAATACCAAGATATTCGTTATTGCCTTATCTAGAATTCAACACAGGTCTACCTTACCTTACTTTACCTCCCAAGGAAAGTAGCTTCTCATAAAAGTAACTTCAGAGATTTCTTACCCAGCCCTTGGTCACCAATAAAAGCTTAGTGCTGATTACCTTGTGTCTTCTAACCACTCATGACAGCCGAACGTCTTAAAAAGTGCATCAAATGATCTCACTTATCCCCCGCTCTGATAGTTTAACTGCCCTTTACGTTCCCCCACCAAATAAGACACCACTCGTCCATAAACCGCACCATAACCGTCTTTAATTTACGAGCGTCGGAAAGCCACCTCATGGAATATTAATGCACTGAAGGGAGATTGTCTTGTGTGTAATGGTGTCTCGGAATAGCTGCATGACTCATCCCAAAGTTAGCTTGGCAGCGAGTGGAGGGCTAGCTACGCAGATAAGCAGCGGCGGCGGCGGCAGCGGAGGGGAGAGGGAGCCAGAGAAGCAGATGGGGAGATGGGACGCACAGACACACGCAAATAGGTGAATTTGGTCCCCGAGCACGGAGCCGGGCCAAGCGGATACAGCCCAGCGCTAAAGCTAACGCGCCGATAATGTGTCATATTTATTTAGGTGAGCCTGTAGTCTGCAGAATGGATTTAAAGCTCATATGAAAACGTTTAGAGATAGAGAAAAGTCAAAGATGAGAATAGGTCTTCAAAAAGTGTTGGAAGTGAGATAAAGTTGACAATAAGCTGCAACAGAATAATCCAGAAGTTTTAGAAGGAAAAAAAATGTGTTTTTTGTACCGACAGGGATAGAAATTTGTGTTTGATGTGATTTAAATGCTACGTATTTGAGAAAAATGTGTCTTGCCACAGTTCAGATATTTTGCATAAGCTCTTGATGTTAAAGTATGTAAACTGAGTACTATCCAAGTATGAAGAATTTTGTTGTCTGATGATCACGAACTGTGAGTCAGCATCCTGAAATTTGCGAAAAGTGCTCATAAACCTATCACGCTGAATAATTAGGATGCCCGGAATGCAAAAGATAAGCGAGAAATAATTCATCCATCCATTTTCTTCTGCTTATCCGGTGCCGGGTCGAGGGGGCAGCAGTCTAAGCGGGGACTCCCAGACTCTAAGGGAGCCTCAGCCACCCAGGACACATTCATCCGTTCCAGCTCCTCCAGTGGGACCCCAAGGCGTTCCCAGGCCAGCCCTAAACTGTGCTAATCTGAGGGGAGAGAAGTATGAGTTTGTTTTAAATGATGGTTGACGACTAGGGCTGTAGTCGACTAAAGACGCGGCCTGACAATCAATAGGTAGATGCAAAAAAGGGGGCGTGGCAGAAGTTCTCAAACCTTTTCAGTATCTAAGATCGGACCGTGTATCTGACTTCACCCAAAAACCAAATATTTAAACAATTTGTCAGATCCCAGAAGCTAAACAAGACTGGGCCTGGTTAGTACTTGAATGGGAGGTCACAGTGGGGCGCCAGTGGCAACCCCCCCCCCAAAAAAACTGTTGTTGGTGGCCTTGTTGGTGGTGGTTTGAGGGGCCGATGGTGCAGATTGACAGTCTCGCACCCGTCAGTCTGTCCCGGGGTAGTGTGGTTACAATAGCAGCTTACCACCAACAAGTGTGGAGTGAATGAATAATGCACTGTAAAGCACTTTGGCTGTCGTGAAAGGCGCTATATAAATCCAATGATAATCCAAGAAACGACTTAAGTACTACAGCCCTAGAGACAACAAATCTGATTTCAGAGAACTGTCTGAATCTGGCTTGGGGTGGGGATGGTATAGCGTTGACCAGACTGATGTCCCTCTGAATAAAAAATACACATAGATACTATTCTGGACTCTGGCAATAAATCTGTCGCACAATTGCAGTTTACGTTTGTGTCGATTTTTGTGCAGTTGCACAAAAACGATAAGCGCCGTCCGGGCACACTGGCTCCTCCTTGGCCAGGCTCCTGAGCAGATAATCACCACAGTAGCATGTTCCAGGCAGAGTTTCTTCTGTGAGAATCCATCTTTCAAATGTGTGTGCAGCAGACTGACAGAGCCTCCACAAACACGGCTCTGGACCGACGAGACAGCGGCGACTTAGCTGTTTGTGCTACACCCACTCAGTACACAAGGCCCCGCTTTGTCAGACTAACAACCACAGTTAGGTTTGTTGACTTATATGTTGTCATAGTTTTCTTCAGCTCCATAGTTTTACGGAAGAAAACTCAAATTTAACATATTTTGGAAACTTTGCAATCTAGAACAAGAAATGGAAGGATGGATGGATGGATGGATAGATACATAAATAGATAGATAGATAGATAGATAGATAGATAGATGGACAGACGGATGGACAGATAGATAGATAGACAGATGGATGGATGGATAGATAGATAGATAGATAGATAGACGGACAGACGGATGGATAGATAGATAGATAGATAGATAGATAGATAGATAGATAGACGGACAGACGGATAGATAGATAGATAGACGGACAGATGGATGGGAGATAGATAGACGGACAGACGGATAGATAGATAGATAGATAGATGGACGGACGGACGGATGGATAGATAGATAGATAGATAGATAGACGGACGGACGGACGGATGGACAGATAGATAGATAGATAGATCGACGGATGGATAGATAGATAGAGAGTATTGAGCCTATTCCTTAGTATCAAAATCAAGTTTGAAGTGTCGTTACACCACTTGGGATCTCTGAGTTCATGCTCTTTGACATTTCCGTGGCTGTTTGCTCTGACTGGCTGTTACATCACATTACATCATTACTTATGACAAGCGATCGTAAATATCAAACATGCACAGTGTTATTTGAAGTTCGAAATTCAGATGAAGGGCAGGGGCCCATATGACTTACTGTTTTTGAAAGAAATATCCAAAATAGAAATCTACTTTGAACCTTATCATTATTTGTTTGGAACATTAGTCTGATGTACTAAAGTCCTTTTAATTGACAACAATAATGTCTTTGGGGTTGAGTAATGGCATCACATTTTAAAGCTATTGTGAAGAAAAAAAAAAAAAAGAGAAAAGAGTAACCAAAACTCCTAAAGAAAGAGTATTATTACTATCAAGAGTATTATTACATAATACAGGAATAAAAAAGAAAGAGTAACCAAAACTACTACTCAAGAGTATTATTACATAAATGGTAATTAATAAAAAAAAAAAAAAAAAAAAAAAAGAAAGAAAAGAAAGCGTCCTACTCAAGAAACTCCTACATAAATGGTAAGCATAAAAATTACAAAAATGGTAATTAACCAAAACTCCTAAAAAAAAAAATTAATACATAAAAAAAAAAAAAAAAACTCAAGTAGTAAAAGCATGCTGCTAGAAAAGTACCAAAAAATTAAGTTTCTTCAAAAAGTTACAAAGAAATGTCACTGGGTAAATGTAAGTGAGTTCTACCCACCTCAGCACGTGACCCTAACCTACTGTTTGCAAGACATAAATACAGCTAAAATCAGAAGTTTGCATACTTTATATAAAAAGACACAAAGACACATTTTTTACTTTTTTTTAGGTCACTTAGGATTTCCATTTATTTTTTTTATTTGCTAAATTTTTATAGACAATTTTTTTTTTAGGTCAGTATTAGGTACCATTGCCTTTAAATGTTACTTTTGTTTTATTTCCACAAGCCATAATGTGCAGGAATTTTGGCCCCGCCTTGTAACTCTTAGGCCGCCTTGCTTCTTCAGGTCTGCCCATACATTTTCAATAGGATTGAGATCAGAGCTTTGTGATGTCTACTTCAAAACATTGACTTTGTTATCCTTAAGCCACTTTGTAACCAGTTTGGCAGCATTCTCTGGGTCACTGTCCAATTTGAAGACCCATTTGCACCCAAGCTTTCTGACTGATGTCTTGAAATGTTCTATATAATGTTCTTTCCTCGTGATGCCGTCTAATTTGCGAAGTGCACCAGTCTCTCCTGCAGCCAAATAACCCCACAACATGATGCTGTATTTCACAGTTGGGTTAGTGTTCTCAGGCTTGCACGCTTACCCCATTTTCCTCCATGATGTCTTTGTTTCTGTGTGCATTTGTAAACTGTAATCTGGCTATTTTGGAGTAATGGCTTGCTTCCTGCAGAGTGGCATTTTAGCCCATGTCGGTACAGTGCTCGTTTCACTGTGGATAATGACACACTCTCACTTCTTCAGCAGCATCTTCACAAGGTCTTTTGCTTTTGTTCTTGGGTTGATGCACATTTCACAGCACGTTCGTCTCTGGGACACAGAACTCGTCTCCTTCCTGAGTGGTATGATGGCTGGATGGTGTTTTTTACTTGTCTATAATAGTTTAAAGAGATGGACGTGGCACCTTCAGGCATCTGTAAATTGCACCAAGGATGAACCAGACTGGTGCAAGTCCACAATTCTCTTTCTGATATCTTGCCTGATTTCTTTTGTCTTTGTTTCAAGTGTGACTTCAGGTACATCCACAGGTTTGTCTCTAATTAACTCAAATGTTAATAAACCATGAGAAGCCGTGGCATCATCATCTGGGTTTTCTTAGAAAGGGAAAAAAAGCCCATATGTCTTTCTATATAGTGTATGTAAACTTCTGGTTTCAACTGTATCCTGAAGCTTTTTCCTGGCTTTTGTGACAATAAACTATACCTTGTACTTTTGTGAACCAAAGACCTTACATTATCCCTGTGGTTCTCACTGTAGCCCCACGCTCTGGCCCCTCCCTCACTCGGGTATGTGCGGCCCAACCCTCCCGTGGTCTGAGATAGGATCAGCCATTAGTGCCTGACACGCTGATAACCGGACCTCACAGAGAACACCAAGCTCTGTACACAAAATCCTCTTCCTACTACAAGCTTCCAAACCACTTTTACACACCGAGCCCTGACAGTTTGTAATAAGGCTGGGCGATATGACCAAAAATGTAAAGAGATGGTATTATGGGAAACATTTTGGAGCTTTCTACCATGTTATAACGCTGCTCTCTTATCAAAAATGTGCTTGAAGAGGTTTTATATCATCCACGCATGTTTGAGCTATTTAGCAATCTCTCCCCGGTCATATTTGAACCCTCCTTACGGTTAGTTGTAAGATTCTGTGCAATTCTCAGCGCACAAGCCTATGTCGCCCATGGTCATGCACGACAATTCTCCATAAATATCCCAAAGAATGACACAAAACAATATACTACGACTTCACAAACCTGTTAATGTGTTGTTTTCTGTGAATTTAGCATTTTTACTACATTGAAAGGTAACATGGTGGTCTAAGCATGTTATGTGTTAGCAGTTAATACCTCATAAAAGTAAAAACTCCCTCAATAATCATGTTTTTTCTCTTTCTTTTTCTGTACTGACTGATTACTATTTTTATTCAGTTTGATTTTTTGTCCTATTAAAAGAAAGGCTTTCACTTGAACATGAAAAGATTTTCATTAGTGCCATTTAACACAAAAAATTGTCAGATTTCTTCCTCGAGGTCCGGACTCTGCTCCAAACCACATACTTTTACTGACAGAGAATTGGCTGTAACCCTCTCCATTAAAAAGATCCAAGCTGGCAAAAAGAAAAATACAATTGTGTCAACTGGACAAAAGTGTTTAGCCGCTTCTTCAGTTCTGGTCGGACTGCTGACCGGACCGCTGCCTTACATCTATCTGAGGGAGGGGCTAACTACACTGAAATAACACTCCTATTTGAAGATAGTGAAGTACAGAGCTTAACCAAAGAAAATAAATGGTTTGAGAGGGGAGTTAAAAAGGCAGTTTTTGTAAGAAAAGACAATCCATCTTTGAACAGGAATGAGGAGGGTAAGACATCATTTATCTCCTGTTTATAACTCCATCCTCAGACCTAAATCGAAACAAGCAAAGAGTGTTAAGTGCACAGGTGGAGTGTCACAGGTGAAGTGTGACAGGTGGAGTGTCACATGTGAAGTGTGACAGGTGGAGTGTCACATGTGGAATGTGACAGGTGGAGTGTCACAGGTGAAGTGTGACAGGTGGAGTGTGTAGCATGTGTTTGGGTGCTAACTGATATTTAATTAATTAATTATTAATAAAGAGAAAAGTTATTGAGTGAATTGGGCTGAGTGTGACTGCGATCAGGAGATGTAGATTTGACTGCTGGAGCTGGTGAAGTAAGTAAGAGGCGGGAGGCAGGAATTAAGTTTGGTGCTGGTACCATATATTATCGTGAATTATTTTACAAAATATTTACAGAAACAAAATAGCAAACACAAAATAGTGATATTTACAGTCTGCAGATTTGAACCGGTAAGATAGGATTGGTAAGTGCACTTAAAGTTCTAGTTGGTTGAGATGAGTTGGTTGCAACAAAAGGGAAAAAATGAAAAGTAATCCATTCATGTTTGATAGTATGAGTTCTTTGTATAGTTTCCATTCATATTGTCCGTTTGAATAATGTCCATTAGCTTTGCTTATAGTCAAAAAGCCAGCAACAGATAGAAAGAGTGGGGGGGGGGGCTGTGTCAGCCTCCTACCAGACCCGTAGGGTGATGAAGCTGTAGGTTCTGGTCTTAGCTCGCCATCATAATCAAGAGCACCTGGCCAATTCCTCAGTGTAATAGCGCATGCCGGTTGCAAACGGATTCCCCACGGACCGGAGGTAAGCTCTTTCCACACCTGCCTCGGCAGCTTCCCCCACAACTCTGACTAGGGAGCCGCCGACACAGGTGTGAAAAGACGCTCTGCGCGCTGTGATTGGGGGACTCGGGGGTCACGTGGTTAGGGCTGCGGTCACGTAACGTGCCTTACGTGAGAGACGGAGGGCAGAAAAATATAAATGTGACTTTTATATAAATATAAATGAAAAATAAATAAATAATAAATAATATAAATTAATATTAAATAAAAATTTATTTTAACCTGGGTTACAAGTGTCACAGATGCATTTTCAGGTGTTAAGTAGCATATTTTGGGCTATGGTGTGTTGATTTCATTTATCTGCCTGGCAAATTTAGAACTTATTCTGCAGAAATCTCTAATATTTTTCTTATATATATTCTTTTTCTTGTATTTTTTTACAGGTGATAGATTTGAAACTCATCACTGTGTTCTCTATGAAAAAGTGGTTTGGCCATCACTGTGAACACCTCACCTGTTTGTTAATCATTGATACTGGAACATTTAACCAGATCACATGACTGAATAAGGCAAAGGGCTGACACCAGAACTGAGACGGGAGAGACCGAGATTTTTTGCAGTTTTGCGTCATAAAAATGGAATACACTCCAAGGAAAAGCAAAACCGGATACGTTGGTGACACAGTAGCAATTTCATAATCTGATAACAAACTTTTATACACACACCTGCCCTTGTTTTTTATGTTTTATATGGACTTACTTTTTTTGATTGTATTTTAAACAGTCCCTGATTGGCTAATCCACCTGTCAATCACCTGTCTCAGACCTTCGTAAAGTGTTGAAGAGGTGTATGTTCTGGATCCCAAGCAACGGTCCCATAATTCCCGAGTGCAGAGATGCTCGTACCTGATTCCATCTTAAAAAGCTAATGTTCTTCGATTTGTGTTACCCATAACTTCAGCTGCCCAACTTCCTGTTTCTTCTCTTTTGTTTTCTAACTACAGGAAGGGCTGACAAAAAAGATCCTTTTCAGTGCTGATTATCCCGTCTTTATCTTTCTATGTTCACAACTGCACTTCTGTCCATCCTTTCATTACTATAAAACCTTAGACCCCCAGACCCAGTATTCCTGTGTACCACATTACTACTTGTACTACTGCGTGTCCAGATAAGTCTCCACACGTACCACCTCGTATCAGTGTGTGCAGCCCGAGACGGGGCCGCGGAGGAGGGGAGGAGACGACCGAGCGCTCCCTGGAAATTCGAGCGAGCTAATTCTGTGAGCGCTGACCTTATCAGAGAAGCCATGACCTGTCTGTACCTCCACAACAAGCGCACCCCCGCCGCACGGGACGGGAGAGAGCAACCATGATGGAGAGAGGGAGGGAGGAGAGAAGAGGAGGAAGAAGAGAGGAAATTGGAGAAAGGAGGTGGGAGGGCAGAGGAAGAAGGGGCACGAGGAGAGAATTCTATATCCTCTGCAGACGGAAGAGCAGGGAAGATGGAGAGAAGGGAGAGAGAGAGAAGGAGAAGAGGGGATGGAGGGTACCAAAAGAGCGGCAAAGATGGAGGATGGAGGAGAGAGAGAATCGTGAGAGAAGGGGAGAAAGAAGGGACAGAGGTGGGGGAGAAAAAAAAGAAAAAAGTAGAGGAAGGATATGGCGAAAGGGGAGAAGGAGAAGAAGAGGGAGAGAGGAGAAGATGTGGAGGCGAAGAGTGGGGATAGAGGGAATGGGAGAGAGAGAGGAGAGGAAGATGTGAGGAGAAAAGAAGAGGCAGGGAAAGGAGGTGAGGAAGAGAGAAGAGAACAGGTGAGGAAGAGAGGGAGAAAGGTGGAGAAGGGGAGTAGTTTGGAGAGGGGGATAGGGGAATGAAGAGGGGGCGAGAGAAAGGAGGGCTGGAGGAGAGAAAAGAGGAAAGGAGAGAGAGAAGAGGTGAAGGATGGCGAGGAGAAGATCAGGTGTGTAAGGGAGGAAGACAAGCAGTGTGGAAAGGGGGATAAAAGGAATCAAGAGAGAAATGGGACGGAAGAGTTTGAAGGAGCAGAGAGAGAGAAAGAGAGGGAGGGAGAGAGAAAGGGAGGGAGGAGCACGAGTTTTCCGGCTCCTCCTCCCGATCCGAGGTGCTGTGTCAGGAAGGAGGGAAGGAGGAGTCACATCAGAGGGGTACCACAGGGGCAGTGCATGGGGCCAGAAGACTTCTTATTAGAAAATGTTTTACACTTTTATAGAATTGTGAACTGAAATTGAGAGTTAAAAGTCGAAACTTACACAGATGAAAGCATGATTTTTGTTTTATTTCTCCTCTTTTATATCTTGTGTTGATACTGCATCTTAAACATTGAGGTGAACTTGTTTGTCAGTAAGAACGCTACACATGCTGACCTCCCTGCCGTCTGTTACTTCTGTGACAAGAGGTTTCACAATCCACCTTTTTAGTGATATATTCAACCTTCTGGTAACAGTTTAACGGCCTACCCATTGTGACCCTGTACGAGCAGTATGTACTAGCCTTCTATAGATAATACCTTTCTCGGAGTATAAGTACTGGAGTAATGTAATGCATGTGCTGCTGTATTAACTTCCCCTTCTGATATGAGATAAAACTTCTTTCACTACCTGGTTTGCAATCACTTCCTTCACAATTACAACAGAACTAGGTGTTTTTTGACCAGAAAGCTGCACATTTATCTAGTTTGCACTAAATTTGCCAAAAAGGGAGACCAGGAGCAATAGAAAATGCTATTCAAACTCCATATACACAGTTTAGTAGTGATAATATCTGCAAGAAAACTTCTGCACCTGCCTCTTGGAAAATTATTCTGAAAAGGTCCAATTTCTTCCTGAGCGTTTCCATCTAACACACATCAACCGCACTGACTAGTTTAAGAGCAGCACATCGTAAATATGAAGCTGATGACGGATGACATAATGGGAGCCTGATCTTCGGGGTGTGACTGGAGCAGGTGGTGTAAGGTTTCTCGGATGGAGCTTAGATGATGGAGGCCTGGTTCTCTGATGGATCACGTCCGCTCCTCTCATGCAGGAGATGATGAGCCTCCCCCGGTCTCCTGCTCCTCTGTCACCTCCACTCGTCATGTACCTACAGCGTCATTCTCGGGTCTGCATTGTCTGTCAGCCGTTTTGTCCTCGCTCTGTAGATGGGATTGTGTTATCAGGAACATGGTATGGCATTTTTGTATGAAGTCATTTTGATCAGGACTCTCTTTTTCCATCTCGCTATCTGGGGCATGACGACTTCAAAGCAGACCTATTCTGCGAAATTAACTTTTCAGAGCACATGTTATAGTTTACTCACCCAAAGTCGTATTTGGGGTGATTGGTGCGTGTTTGAGCAATATTTAATCGCTTATTCTCAAGACGCTATATTGCCGATCAACTCCCGTTTTGACCGCCAGACGCCCACTGCTCTGGACTTACTTTGTTCTCCAATTTAATAGTCTTAATCAGTTATACACATTAGATTCTTCTGTGCCACATTGTCATTTTGGTACAAATATCTGTGTAATTCCTCAGTCGTCCAGGTCTGATCCATAGCAAAAGACGAAATTTAAATCTATCAACGATTTGTCCAGTTGACAGATTTAAATTTCATCTTTTGCTTTGGTACGAATGCAAAAAAAAAACGCTACTCGCTAGTGATGGGCAGCTATCCATCGGAGGTGTCGAGTCGTTTTAGATGAATATTGCGATTTAAAATGTCAAAATTATGACATAATGATCCACAGGTGTCGTAAATTATAACTATATAGCAGACACAAGCACAGTACGTCTTCTTTAATGCTGCACTATGTCACGTTTATGCTGGAGGCTCTGTCACCTACTTGTCTCCATGGAGATGTTACTGCTTTGCTTGGTATGTTCAGCAGTATGGCATTATTTCCATCTAGAGTTTACTTTGCATAAGATATCTCGGTACACCAACCCACAGATCTGACCTGTAACTGGCCTGGTGGCTGTTTGTATCCACGGAAACAGACAAGTTTAATGCCAAACTGTAGAACATTTCAGGGAAAGCAATAACATCTCTATGGAGACAGAGCATTGGGTTCACCAGTTTACATCAAAAAACGAAAATTACAAAAATAGGATCATGAAAAGACCATAGACTGTATAAAGAAGTGGACGTCAGCCATAGCGTTTGCCCCAAGTCAAATGAAGCTCATCGAGGCGAGTAGTTACAGGGGCGAATTTGGAGTAAAGTTACATATTTGACATATACTTCGACCGTGAGTATCATAGCAACCAAAGAGCCAATCTGGAGCGATGTTGTTGAAAGTAACGCCCCTTCCCAACCTCACAACTGGTTTGGCAGGAGACGGGAACTTAGCGACGCTGTTAATCAAACCTGTTGCTAACGCTAACAGAGTGAAATTGAGGGGAGAAGGCGCTTGATTTGTCATATTTTGATTTATGGACAAAATAGTGAAATAAAAATCCCGGGATCATGTAGAGTAGGTTAATACAAAGATTTTAAAGTCAGATTGACATGTCTGACAGCAGCATTTACAGAAAGACGGGCGAATGTATTTCAACAGAAAGTGAATTGAGTCGAGAGAGCACTTCCTATTTGGAACGCGGCAGCTAGCGGGTTAGCTATGTCCACTTATATATATGGTCTATGGGTGTCGTCCATAGTGTTCGGCTCCAGTCCGACGAAACTGTTTGAGGCCGACGGTTGTGGGGTCAATTCCGAGCCGACGAGTTCCATACGTGATATTCCGACAGCAAGTATCATAGCAACCAGAGAGCCAATCCATAGCAACACTACTGAAGGTAACGCCCCTTCCACCTGCACCGCCGGTTAGCAATGCCAATCAATGTCAATGTCAATGCCAATGTCAATGTCAATCAAACCTGTCGCTAACGATAGTGGGAGCGACCTCGGGGAAAGAAGACGCCTGATTTGTCTGTTATTAACGTTCATATCTTGATTTACAGACAAAATAGTTAAATAAAACAACGCTAGCTCATGTAGAGTTGGTTAATACGAACATTTTAAGACCAAAATGACGAGCCTGACAGCAGCAGTTACGGAGAGAGTGCCCAGAGTTTTTCAATAGAAAGTGAACTGGAGCCAGACTCGATCGATCACTTCTGACTTAGAACGCAACAGCTAGCAGGTTAACCGTCATTAGCATGCTAGCAGTGTACTTCATGCTTTGCGGAGAATAAAACAATTAACATTTCATTTTATAACACGGATTTATTGGGTAAAGTCCAAAAATAAATGAAATATAACGATGCTAACTGTGTTTTAGTGAAATGAGGCGTGCTAGCTTGTTTATGCCCTTTTCGGAGCGATGAAATACAGCGATTATGTGACGGAACATACAGTGAGTGTTTATAGAAGTGCCCTGTACCACTCCGAGCTGTGAGCGAGGCCCCGGGCAGCGCTAATGACTACTCAGGAAAAGTACCTCTCATTATCTGTTTGTAAGAACTCTGCACACTACTGTACAAACACTGTGTACTTTTACTCATGCATGAATATTCACTATTGACAGTTTCTCTCCATTGAAGGATGGGTCAAATGTCAAAGAAGCTCATGTGTTAATCAAGTTTTTAAAAGATAGTAACTAAAGACGTGCAGACAAATTAAAACTTGATAACTGAACGAAAAAAAAAAAGAGTTAATAGTAGAAAACGTACGTTATTTTTCGGCGAATATAGCATTTTTAAAACAATAAAAGGAGAGAAGGAGGGGGAAGGAGAGAGAGATGAGATGGGAAACAGGAAAGTGAGAGAGAACTGAGGGAGAAGTAGAAAGAGAGGGGGAGAAAGAAGGGACAGAGAGGTGAGGGAGAAGGCAAAAGGAGGGGAGAGGGGCGTAAGGATATCGGCAAAGGGGGGGAGAAGAAGAGAGAGAGAAGAGAAGATGTGGAGGCGAAGAGTGGGGATAGAGGAAGTGGGAGAGGGAGATAGGTGAAAGAGAGAAGGGAGAAGAGAGAGAGGCAGGGAGAAAGGGAGTTGTGGAGGAGGAAGAGTGGGGAGGGTGGTAGAGGAAGTGGGGAGGTGAGAGAGGTGGAGGAAAGAAGAAGAGAGAAGGGAAGAAGGGGGGTAGTTGTGAGGGTAAGGAGAAAGAGGGAAGAGAGAGAGAGGAGAACAGCTGGAGTGAAGAAGGGAAGAAGGGGAGTAGTTTGCGGAGGGGATGAAGAGGGGGGGAGAGAGAGGAGGGCTGGAGGAGAGAGGAGAGACAAGAAGAGATAGCGAGGAGAGAAAAGAGGAAAAGATAGAGAAGAGAATGGGCAGGTGAGTAAAGGAGGAAGAGAGAGAGAGAGAGAGGATGAGAGAGAGAGAGAGAGAGAGAGAGAGAGAGAAAGGGAGAGAGAGAGAGAGAGAGAGAGAGAGAGAGAGAGAGAGAGAGAGAGGGAGGAGCAGGAGGTTTGTGATCAGCTGCTCCTCTGATACAGTGGCCTCCCGATCCAAGACAGAATACTACAGCGCCACACGGAGGGAGGGAGGTGGTACAACAGAGGGGTGCCACAGGGGCAGTGCATGGGGCCAGAAGACTTTTTTAGAATTTTTTTTTTTTTTTTTTTCCCATTTATGGAATTGTGAATTAAAATTTAGGGTTAAAAGTTGACATTGAATCATACAAATCAAAACATGATAACTGACACAAAAAAAAAAAAAAAAAAAAAATAGAAAATTTTAAATATTTTATATTATATTTTTATATATAATATTGCATTTTCAAAACAATAAAAGGTAAATGGTGATTTAAATATGTGTTCGCAGATAATAATAAGTGGTCATACAGATAGATAAGTTTTACGTCCGACAGTGGAACATTAACATCTCCATGGCGACATCGAGCTCCAGCAGCAAAGTTACATAGTTCATGTTTAGCTGTGCCCACAAATTGACTTCCTTTCATCTCCTTTACCATAGACTTATTCTAGGCTTTTCATCTCCGTGTTTCTCCCGGTGCCTGTGCCTTATCTCTCCATCCATCACCCCCTCCTCTCCTCTCCGCTCGCCCCAGCCTCGGCGTGTCCGCATGGGGCTGTCGGGCCTTGGTAGCGGCCTCCTAATGTGTTTGGAGGGAGCGTCTGTGTTCCCGCTGCTGACACCTTTATAAACGAGTAGAGCGGGGGGTCTCGCCGGGCTCTCCATCAGCTCCACGGGGGCCCGCGGTGAGGGGGACAGGCCGTTATTGGTTCCCGGGGTTTACAGTGGAGGTAGTGGGACCGGACAGGAGCATTACGAGGCAGATGGATGCGGGGGCCGAGTGGAGTTGAAGGGTAAAGATGGGAGCGCCGGCTTGTTATAGGTCCCTGTAGTGGGCAGCAGTGTCTTTATTGTCTCAGGGCCCCGTGCGAGGGCTGTTCTGGGGAGGTCTGCGGGGCTCGTCTCGCTCACTACCGCCGCTCTTTTGTCCAGAATGGTGACAGCTTCTGTACGACGCTGTTCGCTCGTCTCCACAGATCGGACTCATAACGTCGATGTGGCATGGTTTTGGACAAAATGTATCTTTGTCACGATCGCTGATTGTCTTATAATGGTGTAAAACGTTCTTTTCCATGCAGCAGTAGCCATATATCGCTCTACTCTGGGTATTATAGACACTGATGCAATCACGATGTTCGACTTCCTGTTTCAATCACATTGTTTGATTGCGCTTTAAGTTTCTTATCTATAGAATGTTACCTCCCACTGCTCGAGTCATATTAAACATTGGTACAAGCTCCCCTTCTTTAGACTCTACCAGATTGTCAGACTCGACCAGATTGTGTGACTCTGTGAAACTCTGTCAGACCGACTGTTTTGCTGTAACCGACATTAAAGATCTACAGAACAATCCCTGTGCCTCTGCGTCTGTTCTTCATGCAACAGAACAGAAACCGACACCGTCCTGCCTGTTTTTTGGTCTTTTTCCCCTCCCTTCTGTGTCTGATCCTGGAGCTGGACACCTGGAGGAGGATAAGAGGAGCCAGGACCTGACACTCGGCGTCAGATCATCTGCGTATCTCTGTGGTACACCTTTGCTTGGCTCTGTTCATGTTTTTTTTTTCTGGATGCTTTTGCTCCTCGCCAGATCCCGCTCCCTGGACCAACTCAGCTCTCCCGCCTCCGACCCCGGTCTTCTCCATCCGTGCTGCCCGTCCCGTCTCAGACTCTGCTACTCGCGCTACTCACCCTTAGACCACGGCAAACACCCCTCTCCCGACTGTTTGATCCATCGTCGTTTTTGCAACTTAAACCTTCCGCGAGTTCTGTCTTTTTGGTCCCTCTTGCCCGACGTTATGACAGTCCTGCACCAGTACGGATCAAAAAGGTCAAAATAAGTCCGCAGTCTACTACTACAGTATATAATTATAAAGCCTTTAATTGTCACATAATCAGGAAGTGCACATTAGCAGCATAAACGTTGTTAGCTTTACGCCCGAGGTAAAACTAATCCAGTGTGACCAGAGCTTTAGATCACAGTATGTAACAGAATGTACACACTTCAGTCCGAGATGAGATGGTTACTATTAACACTGCAACTGTGAATACTTCAAATGTGAATACTGCAAGTGTTAATACTGCAAGTGTTAATACTGCAAGTGTTAATACTGCAAGTGTTAATACTGCAAGTGTGAATACTTCGACTGTGAGTACTGCAACTGTGAGTACTGCGACTGTGAATGAGTACTGTGAATACTGTGAGTACTGCAACTGTGAGTACTGCAACTGTGAGTACTGCAACTGTGAGTACTGCGACTGTGAATACTGCAACTGTGAATACTGCAACTGTGAATACTGCAACTGTGAATACTGCGACTGTGAATACTGCGAATGTGAATACTTCAACTGTGAATACTGCAACTGCAAATGTAACCACGATATTATTTTTAGTTGATTTGTTGGCTATTTGTTTATAGCAATTAACGCACACACACACACAGAAGAACTGGGTTGCTCAGGGAGCTTGCGCATGAATGACAGACAACAGACTGGATTGGAAAATAATGAAATATATTTTGGGAAAAGTCAAAACAAAAAGTGACATACTATTTAATTAACTTAAATTGAACACATTCAAGATTTTTTTAAGCAACAATAACAAAAGAAATACAGTCCCAGGTCAAATACTTTGACTTTCTGTAAGAGTTCAGATAATGCAAATTCCATTCGCATGTACGTCCATAATCCACGGACAAAATCATTAATCTTACTAGCTCGCCATCAGTAGTAGAGAAATCTGTTCAGTCCGTGATCTGTTCAGTCCCATGAAAAACCTGACCTGAAAATAAGGTCAAAACAAGATCTCAGTTTCACATTTCATAATTAAATCATAATTAAATCAGTTGCGCAACATATATTTAGAAATCAAAATCTTTTTTTACAATACACATTACAAAGATCAACATAGGCCCATGACTCTCAATATACATCAGATACTTAACCAAAATGTACTAAAACAGCGTAATAGTGCTGCCGAATTAAAGTAAACATGCTCACGTAAGTTGGCACGTGGCGTTCCATTCATAACTTTGGCTCATGACTGCCGTATTAGAAAACAAACTCAAAAGCGCTCGCGTTGTTAGCGGACTTCAGTACGCGGATACGCGGAAATGTACTGTGCTTTAATATAGCTCTGTGCTCTAAACTCTGCATTAATTTTAAATTTAGTGGGTTGTAATGGTACATGGAAGTGATAACTCTTTGCAACACTCACCATTGAGTTATATGTAAACCAGAGTGTGGAGAATAAGGCCAAAACCGAGCGGTAGCCGTCCAAACGCACAGACACAGCAGGAGTAGAGTGGGCGGGGCGGAGGAGCAGCAGACTGTCACAGAGCCGCTCCAGCCATTTATCCATCAACCAATTAGGAGTGCGCAAACAGGGAGAAACGGAGCAGGTAAGGGTAACCCTAGGTGGAAGGGGTTACACAAATACTTCGACTGTGAATACTGCAACGGTGAGATGGTGTACAGGCCTGTCACAATAACACAGTTTGAAGCACAATATATTACTACTGAGGAATACTATGTTAAGCTATAATACTGAAAATACTTGATGCCACTGTTACACAGCAGGATAATCCCAGTAACACATTTTTGAAAATACTGTATCATTAAAAATCCTGAGCTGCAACAGATAAACGTCAGATTGAACCGATGATTAGCCAATGCAGTTTTTTCTGCAACCCACTACAGCTCAAATCTTATATTACATAACAATTGCAAAAAAAAAAAAAAAAGTACACACGATAAATACAGAGCTCACAGATATACTGTCCCGGCTTTCATATATTGAATGATAAGTCGATATGAGCAATCGAGACGTTTCACGTCTCATCCAGAAGCAGTTTTCAGTTTGACGACACTGGCTCCAGATGCTACAGTTTATGCTACTCTTAGTTCAAGGTCATATATTACACTAAAAATATATACTGCAACTGTGAATACTGCAACTCTAAATACTACAATTGTGAATACTGCAACTGTGAATACTGCAACTCTAAATACTGCAACTGTGAATTACGCAACTGTGAATACTGCAACTCTAAATACTGCAACTATGAATACTGCAACTGTGAATACTTCAGCTGTGAATACTGCAACTATTAACACTGCAACTGTGAATACTGCAACTGTGAATACTGCAACTGTGAATACTGCAACAGTGGATACTTCAACTGTGAATGCTTCAGCTGTGAATACTGCAACTATTAACACTGCAACTCTAAATACTGCAACTGTGAATACTGCAACTGTGAATACTGCAAGTGTTAATACTACAACTGTGAATACTGCAACTGTGAATACTGCAACTGTGGATACTGCAACTGTGGATACTTCAACTGTGAATACTTCAACTGTGAATACTTCAACTGTGAATACTGCAACTGTGAATACTGCAAGTGTTAATACTGCAACTGTGAATACTGCAACTGTGGATACTGCAACAGTGGATACTTCAACTGTGAATACTTCAACTGTGAATACTTCAACTGTGAATACTGCAACTGTGAATACTTCAACTGTGAATACTGCAACTGTGAATACTTCATCTATGAATACTTCAACTGTGAGTACTTCAACTGTGAATACTTCATCTTTACTGATTCTAGTGAAAGTATTTGTATCACCACATGACATCACAAGGTGCAACAGAGTGTTTTCAGTTTGAGAGAAGAACTCAGACGAAATACGCAGTACGCATGTAACACAAGTATGTTTTTGATGAGGACACAACATTACAACATTAGGACCAGAGTACAGTGTAGTCTGGGCCCTTTTGTACTCAGTCCAGCCCCAGAGGAGTGTGGATTGTGGGTTTGGTCGTCATGATGGAGGGGAGTAAACGAGGGAGGGCAGAGCGAGTATTTGAGCTGGACTTAGTTAACTCGGAGTTGGATAAATTCTGGTGCCTCGAGTCAGTAACATCACGTTGAAAAAATACTTGGCTTTGTGAAGCTGGGTCATCATTTCTATTCTGTCCGGCTCTCCTCAGCCTCTATAACCACATTCTGTTTGACTTTGGGCCCAGCCTCATGTTTCTTCTTTACTCAAACACAAAATGTCTTTTTCTGAACCAACAACGATGCTTTTCTCTGGAAGTCTTTTGTCTGAAAAAGGACGGAGCCAAACAGGAAACTGACAAAGACGATAAAACGTTTCTTTACAGGCTCAGACACACATTTTGGTGTCTCTTTCGATAGAGTGTTGTACATTTACTGTGAATACTTCAACTGGGATTACTGCAACTGTGAATACTTCAACTGGGAATACTGCAACTGTGAATACTTCAATTGTGAATACTGCAACTGTAAATACTTCAACTGTGAATACTGCAACTGTAAATACTTCAACTGTGAATAGTGCAACTGTAAATACTTCAACTGTGAATACTACAACTGTGAATACTGCAACTGTAAATACTTTAACTGTGAATACTGCTACTGTGAATACTGCAACTGTAAATACTTCAACTGTGAGTACTGCAACTGTGAATACTGGAACTGTAAATACTTTAACTGTGAATACTGCTACTGTGAATACTGCAACTGTAAATACTTTAACTGTGAATACTGCTACTGTGAATACTGCAACTGTAAATACTTCAACTGTGAATACTACAACTGTGAATACTGCAACTGTAAATACTTTAACTGTGAATACTGCAACTGTGAATACTACAAGTGTAAATACTGCAACTGTGAATATTGCAACTGTAAATACTGCAACTGTGAGTACTGCAACTGTAAATACTTCAACTGTGAATACTACAACTGTGAATACTGCAACTGTAAATACTTTAACTGTGAATACCTTGACTGTGAATACTGCAACTGTAAATATTTCAACTGTGATTACTGCAACTGTGAATACTTCAACTGTGAATACTGCAACTGTGAGTACTGCAACTGTAAATACTTCAACTGTGAATACTACAACTGTGAATACTGCAACTGTAAATACTTTAACTGAATACCTTGACTGTGAGTACTGCAACTGTGAATACTGCAACTCTAAATATTTCAACTGTGATTACTGCAACTGTGAATACTTCTACTGTGAATACTGCAACTGTGAGTACTACAACTGTAAATACTTCAACTGTGAATACTACAAATGTGAATACTACGCAACTGTGAGTACTGCAACTGTAAATACTGCAACTGTGAATACCTTGACTGCAAATACTGCAACTGTGAGTACTGCAACTGTAAATACTTCAACTGTGAATAGTACAACTGTAAATACTTCAACTGTGATTACTACAACTGTAAATACTGCAACTGTAAATACTTTAACTGCGAATACTGCAACTGTGAGTACTGCAACTGTAAATACTTCAACTGTAAATACTTTGACTGTGAATACTGCAGCTGTGAATACTGCAGCACATGTGAAATATTCTTTTCTTTGATGGTTCTGTGGTGTTGATCCAAATGTCAGCAAAGAGCAAACGCTCCAAACACCAACATCACTCACTCATTCTCCAGAGGGAAGATCATTATTTTTAAAAATCCAAATATTTTAAAGTCTTTACCATGTAAAAGAAGAACAGAACAAAATAACCAAAACAATGAGTAGTAACAGTTTGCAGTTTGTCAATAGAAATATGTTAATAGATCAATTGGATTTGCGAATTACAGTGAATAAAATGTGAAATTATCAATCTGTGGTTACGTTAAAGCTCAGATGCACAATTTTTGGAAACTTCAACCAAATTTAGTTCACTGATTAAAAACAAACCTGGAGTTGTATTTCACTGACACGGGTTTGCACAGGTTTTAAGTTAATAACTCATTGCCAGACCCATTTTAAGTCTTTCTGTTGCCAGATCATGGTCATTACGACTGCATCCTGACATTAGCATCTCTGGACATGTTCCTCTTTACCTAGTTTTATTTTTCCTTTCCTCTTCGGTAATTCCCTCTGCTGCCAGTAGATGGCGAGCTGTGGCAGGAGTATGGAGAGCACTGAAGCTGTGAATTATGTTTTTTTGTTACAGTATTTTACAGACTATAAGTCGCTCTGGAGTATAAGTCACACCAGCAAAAAATGCATAATAATGAATTTAAAAAAAACATATATAAGTCGCACTGGACTATACGCTGCATTTTTGGGTAGATTTATTTTACAAAATCCCAGACCAAGTACAGACATTTTATCTTTAAAGGCAAATAATAATAATAATAAAACAGGCGGAATAGCAGAACAACACGCTAATGTAACACATAGACAACAAACTGAATACTGACACTAAAGTATAACTAACCACTTTCAAAAGTATCAGAAACTCACTCTCAACAGAAGCAGCCAAAAGCCTCCTCTATGCCATGATACTCTCACACCTCTCCTACTGCATAACCAGCTGGTCCCAAGCAAACAAAACTAACCTCAACCCACTAGAGTCCATTTACAAGCTCTGAAAATACTTGACAAAAAAACACAACAATATCATCATTGTAACATACTTGGAAAATATAATATGCAAAATTTCGATAATTTTGTTTCATTCTCTCATGTCCAATCGACCTTCAAGATTCTCTACAACCTGGCTCCTCCACCACTTAAAGAATTTGTCCAGTGATTGGTAGATACTGCTTCAAGAGCAACCCGAGGTACCATGAGAGGACAGAGTTACATCCCTAAATGTAGAACCGCCTTTGCCCAGTCCTCCTTCTCATATCAGGCTGTAAAACAATAGAATAAGCTCCATCCGAGACAGTGAGCTTAAACAGCCTCACAACCTTCACCACAAAGGTGAAAGTATGTTTTTAGAAAACCAAACATGTGTGCACACTTAGCTGCTACATGCACAGGTTTGCATTTAAAATTGTATTGTGTGTGTGTGTGTGTGTGTGTGTGTGTGTGTGTGTGTGTGTGTGTGTGTGTGTGTGTGTGTGTGTGTGTGTGTGTGTGTGTAGTGTGTGTGTGTGTGTGTGTGTGTGTGTAGGTGTGTGTGTGTGTGTGTGTGTGTGTGTGTGTACGTTTTACATGTTTATGTAAATATTAATGTTGACCCCCCCCCCCGAGGACCACAGATGGAAATTAGCTGTAAAACTAGAATCTGGTACAAACATCTCGGCCATTGTGCTTAATGTTATTGTACATTGTCCTACCAAATAAATAAATAAATGAAAATTAATACATGTCTGGTATCTTTACATATTAACAGTTAATCAGATACGCTATGCTAACATAACATAAGCCGTGTTGTCCACAAACACGTGAGACACAAGAGTTCTTTTCACTGAGGTTTACTGTGGTCTTTAAGATGTGAAATTATATGTTTTTGCATGCAACTTGCGATGCAACTTATAGTCCAGAAAATACGATAAAACCATTATTTTAAGTTCTAAATCATGGCAGCAAAGTAAAGGTACTCAAGAGCATGTTTAAAGACCAATAATAATACAGATAATGCAAAGTTTGTTTCCTTCATGCACTAGAAACCTAAGAACGTCTCTGAGTGTAGGACTAGCTCTGTGTTCTACTTCACTGGGCTACAGGTACCCCAAACCCTATTAACCCGGTCCAATATCACCCCCGTGGCAGAACCAAACAAATCCCATGCTGAATTAGAACTCTTTAAATTCAAACTGTCACTTCGCTCTGAGTCGGGGTCTGGCTAATAGTTTCTCGCCCTCTTCCTCTGAACGTAGCATCGCCGCTTGCATCACTCTTATGAGCTTTCACGGTCTTAGATTCTGGCTTATATAATTATTTTTGAGTTATGCAACAAGTGCGAAAAAATGAAGCAATGGTAAAGCTAAATTGGGTATTAAAAATATTTGAGTTATGCAGGTTGTATGAGCTTTAAATGCTTCAAAGGTTAAAATGGGTGGAGCCAACGAAATAGCCAAAGAACTGCAAAATAAGCTAATGTTCTCTACAGACAAGCGTACATACTGTCTTGACGATAAACCCTTCTGGTGTTTGTACGAGTACTCCTAAAAGCTGACGCCATTTCATATGTTAGCTCTAATGCTTTTACAATGTGAGAGTTAGCGTTAGCCTCCAAACACACAAATTGTGAAAAATCAGGGCTGTTTTGGCGACCGACAGCCACTCAACCAGAACACCAGAGCCTCGGTAGAAAACGTCATCACGTGTAGCACTGTTTAAGGCAGATTAGCATTAGCGTTTAGCACCAAAATGAGCGTACATGCTAACGACCGCGTAATAAACATTTTTGATTATGCTGGACAATAAAATGCAAAAATGTAGCGGGCAACTACAGTTTGATAATGCAGTTTTAGCGAAAGACGAAATTAAATCTATCAACTGGACAAATCGTTGTAGGAGCGAAGACGTTTCGCTGCTCGTCCAAGCCGCTTCTTTCTGGTCAGATTACAGGTGGACACTGCCTTATATCTGTCTGAAAGGAGAAGCTAACGACGCTAAAACTGTAAACAGCTATTGCCTCCAGTTTCAGCTGGATCAGACCTGGACGACCGAGGGATTACACACACAGTTTTAGTTTAATTTCATCGAGACACACGTATCTTTAGAAACTGGAGCTGAAAGTTAGACACTGGCTCGTCCAATTAAAATGGGATTGCGTGTTAATATCAGGACCAGGCTGTGTGGAGCGATGCTAAACACGTTATTCCTGGAAGGGTCTATTTGATGCTCATTTATGCTGCATTTTTAACTTTTTTTTTTTTCTTTTTTTCCCAATGATTCGTAAGTTCGCAGTTTGAATCCCGATCTCGACATAAACATCATTAGTCGTGCGGTTAGATCCACTGACCCACATGTTGGCGGCACGATTCCAGTTGTCAAAGATGAATGCTGCTGTTGTGTCCTTGGGCAAGACACTTAACCCTCCTCGCCCCCAGTGTCTGGCGTATCTGGAGTTATGAATGTGAATGTGTGAGTTTGCCCTTTGCCATTTACCAACATCAAGTGTCACCAATGAATGTGTTAAGTAGATGTGCGTATTTTTAGGACATATTTAACTTTTAATAGTCGATCGTAATTCTTGGTCTGTTGAAAAAAAAAACGGCAAAAAGCAATAATTCAACAAGATTATGACATTATTACGCCTCTCAGGAGCAAGCCCCATAAAATTCTCTAAAACTCGGGGCTTCGAAGTGTCGTTCCAGAAAAAAACGGAAGACCAAGAAGAAGTGTCTAGTAGACGCTCATGTGTTGGAACGAAAAACGATAAACCCGCGACAGGCTGCAGGCCACGATGACGTCACTGCGGGAGTCTGACAGTGTAGAGCTAAAGACCGGAGAGGGCGCGAGTGACTAAAGGGCCATATGAATGTAAGATAATGCTAACGCTATTGGTCAAAGGTCAGCCGCTTTCAGATGAGTGAGTAACATTACAAGCACTTACCGCTGTTGAATAGTGCCATTTTGTCCCGGCTCTGGCAAATTCGTGGGCATCAGTTCAGATTAAAAATTAAACTATGGCTTAATCTCTATCAGTTACTATTCAATCGGTGAGAGCAGAGATGATGGTTAGGGATGTGCGAGTCGGTTAAGAGACGGTATATTGCAAAATCAACTTTTTTTTTTAGCTTTCTACCATGTTACAACATCGTTCCCTCATAAAAAAAAACATGCCTGAAGAGGTTTTAGATGTCACCCATGCATGTTTTAGTAATTTAGTGATCTTTCCTGGCCCCATTCAAACCCTCCTTACAGTTTAGCTCTAAGATTCTGTCCATTGCTCCGCCCACAAGCTGATGTCATCCATGCTCTACCACGACAACTCTCCATAAATATATAACACGATGCAGAACTGCACGCAACAAGTCGATACACATGATGCGAAGTGCAGTAGTTTCATTGGCAGGTGCTCTGAAGGGGGAGTGACTTAGCGTTGAGAGCAATGGGGGGGTATAAAAAATGAAAGCGAAACTCATAAATCATGTTAACACGTTGTTTTCGGTGAATATAGCATTTTCAAAGCAATAAAAGGTAACACGGTGATCTAAATACGTTATGTGTGAGCAGTGATTACCCCATAGAAGACGTTTTTTTTCAATACCACCTGTTTTAATTCCTAATATTTAGAAAGCAGACCTCTAGCATTTGAAATGGGAACACTGGTGCAAATCTTTCATTAATATTAGATCTGAAATCCCAAAATTGTCGTCCATGCATATTCTGCTTATGTTGCATTTTTCAAAGCGCTCAATCTTTTATGTCAAAATGATTGAACCAAATGCAGAGCTGCAGAGAGGGAAGAGCAGTCATTTAATGTGACAGTGAAGACTCCTCAGGCAAGTACAATGCAGCAAACACGGGAAAGTAAAGTACTAACTTTTGGATCGAAACCACTTTATTTGTCCAAAAGGGCAGTTTAAACATGTTGAGCAGTAAAACACAATTATAATAGAAAAGATAAAACAAAAGTCTCAGTGCAGCAGGTAGAGTCATCAGATCCAGTGTTAGGGCAGTTTGAGGTGACTAAAGCCCTCAGAACAAAAGTGTCTCTGCAGCATCACAGCAGTGTCCTCCAGGGGGCGCCAGGTCAACTCTGGAGATACAACCGAAAAGCTTCTCCTAAGCCTCACTCTCTGGAACGTCTTCTACCATATTTGATGTAGATTGCCTATTGCATTGCTATAAAAAGTTTGCAGCATTTCAGAGCTAGCCGGCTATCTATCTATCACCAAGCAGGGAGACGAGCCGTTGACCAACTCACCACCAGAAAAGGTTACGCAATGTATCTTTAAGTGTACGTCTGCTAAATTTTCCTGGGATCCAGAACACACACTTGTCCGATTCTTTAAGATGTGAGTCTGGTCACCGCTGAATCTCAAGCATGGTCCATTCCTGACTGGCCCAAATATAGCTGCTTTTATGGAAAAATTTAAGGAAAAAACATCATAAGGGACTGAAAAACTTTGAGCGAAGCATTAAATTATACGTTAGGGTTGTGAAAAGCATCAAAAATCAGATAGTAGTCGATGCTAAAACTAGTAATGACCTAGATACTCATTTCAGAAGGTATTGGTACCAAAAAAAAGTCACATTCACAGAATAGAAATGAACTTTTCCTGAGTAGCTTTGGAATAATCTTGAGCTGTATCAGAACAAGTATAAGACACATAGACTAGTATACGCCCATGGACATCCCAAGTCATCCCAAAATGTAACCAGTCTTTTATGTCTTTTAGCTCGTACCCGATCAGAGCCGATGCAGAAATCAAACATGTCTGCCGTGAGTGAGGACGCTGTTGTCTCAAATCTGAACTGACTGTAATCTGACGCTAGAACAGAACCGCTCCTCAGGTCTCCCCTTTAAAGAGTAATGCAGACAGACATATGCAGGGCTGTGAGAAGTAAAACCGTGCACTCTACCGTCAATGTGTGTGTGAGTGTGTGTGCGAGAGCGTGCACGTGAGCGAGTGCACGTGAGCGTGTTTTGAGCCGTAGCCCGAGGCGGCGCCGTGGGGCTCGTGTGGACAGTCTCTGCTCCGTCTGCAGACTCAACTCGTACAGTTCCTGGGACATAGAGCGACACTGCGGGGTTTCACATGACATCGCCGCATTGTACAGGCCGATAAGATTTAATACAGATGGAGGGGAAGGAGCCGCGCTCGTTTTTTACCGTCTTAAAAATGTGAGAAACTGAACTAATTATTAAGATTTGCAGCGATCCAAAGTTACCGCTCTCACCTTATGCGTTCTGAGCATCGTAAATATTCACCACGATGAGTTTATAAGGACTTTCCACAACTTTCAGAGACCAGACTTGAGTTTTGCCGTAATGGTGATGCTAAAAATAAAATAGCATGCTAACATACACTTCCTGATTCTCGACTAAATAGTTTTTTATGACTGATACCATTTTTTTTTTTTTAAATTCAGAGCACCCGATGGCCCATATTTTTGGGCCGATTTTTCATTATATTCCCCAAATTCTGTCATTTAAATGTACTACAAACTCACCCAGAGCCCTTTTTTTTTTTTTTTTTTTTTAAATCATTTTTTAAGCGAGCTGTAATCACGTTTCCTGCCGTTTCTTTACACTGAGGTTTTCAAATAAAGCTTTGCATGTGTTCTTTATGCATCAGGTCAACCAGAACAAAATATCAACCTGTGCTGGAGATTTAAGGCCAATAACCCATGCATTAAAAGGTACAAATATTGTCCTGAAAAATCGGCCAATTATCAGTATATGTCTAAATAAAATGCTTTATAAAACCCTTAAAAAGAACTAGACAATGAACAGATAAACTTTGGAACCTTAGAAGAAAGATGTGCAAAATGTCTCTCCTGATTTACTTTAAAATAGGTTCACATTAATTAAATAATCATGGGATTTATACCGTGGCTTTCATGGCACCCAAAGCACTTTATAGTAGATTTTTCATTCACGTCACACTCAGTGGTGGTAAGATACTGTTGTAAGCGATTCTGGCAGTCCGCACCATCGGCCCCTCACACACCACTTTCATACTAGGCAGTGTGGGTGAAGTGTCTTGCCTAATGACACAGTGGCAGCTTTTGCCATTGGCGCCCTCTCGAGGCACCTGGTATTTCCAGCAGTCTCCCGTTCAAGTCCTACTGAGCTTCTGAGATCTGTTAAGGATTTGAGAAGCTGGTATGGCCACATCACAACATCCTAGAATCTATATCATTTAAAACTGTGACTCCTGTGACTAAACTATGAGAGAATTTGCTGATTAACTGTCAAATTGCAGCTTTGTTGACCTGGTTTATGGTTAATATCTCTGTAAGTGCTGGGCCTGTCCACATGAAACAAGAACTGCCACAAAGTTCAACTCTGTCTGCGCAAATTCACAAAAGTTAAAGTTTTCTCAATAGCTTCCCGAAAGTGAGGCTATTATTCAAACCCGTGATTGTTGTCAGTGGATTTCTATTTGGGAAATTCTTTCAAAAACATTAAATCTCCCATAAAGTTCTAAATATATGCACCCCTGCCCACCGTCTGAAATTATGACCTTATCAAATTCTCGAACGCGACCGACTCCTAGCGCTTCCAAAACCCCCATTGTTGCGCTACGCTATCTGCACACACATTATTCACGGTGATTACAGGGCCGGCTGAAGCTAACAACGCCGCTCCATCACACGCGCATGGGTCCAGTGAGGGCCGTTATCCTGTAGGAGGCGCTGTACATTAGCCCGCTCACAGCTCTCCTCAGGCCTATCCATCAGACCCCCACTCCTCAGGCCCAACATGTGGAATAATAATTGTATATGAATTTATGTGCAGAGCTCCGCAGTGAAGCTCCGTAGGGCTGTTAGAGAGACTCCTGCTGGTGTGTGGGAGCAGGGAGGGAGGAAGGAGAGAGCGGGGGAGCGATGCATTCTTCTAATAACAAGGATATGGCAGGGTTTAGAGCAATGTTCAGTTTATGAGCAGCGCAGGTCAAAGAAATGGCTGTTATGGTTATGATAATGAATACAGTGCAAATGATGTGTTTTCATAAATGAGTATAGGTACGTTTGTCCTGGTATGAGGCCACTTTAGTCACACAGTAGCTGAACTTACTTATATAAATGTAAAAAGGGAAAAAAAAAAAGATCATGTTGTTTTCATTAGACATGCACGATCCAATACTGGCGTCAGATACCATCGGCAATACTGAAAAAAGGCCGCACTGGATATTAGTTTTCCCAAATATCGGTTCAGTCGATATCCTGGTTGGACTGATGTAATAAGACTTTACAGGTCATAGAGGACACAGGAAATCTGAGTTTGAATTTTTTTTATACTTATATGTGGTTAATCGAGGGATAAATAACAGCTATGTAAGACAAGTCTGATTCAAATGTGTCATAAAATATACTGAGGGGATTTCTTTAGTATTTCTTTTGTATTTGAGAAAACTAGATCTTACTAAAAAAATAAATTAATAAATGAAATACTAAAAATTAAAAAAAATAAATCTTCAATTTTTTTTTGCTTAAAACTGTGGTTGTGTTATTAGCTCAGAACCTCATGGGAATTTAACTCACTGAGCTGCAGAGGCTGCACTAGCACTGATTAAAGGTTGACGGCAGGTGCTGGGGTTTATGAAGAGACGAGAGATGTCTGTGTAATCCCTCAGTCGTCCAGGTCTGATTGTCTTTTGCTAAGTGACGAGAGAGTTATTTTAGGCTTAAACCAACCGGATTTCATCATTGAAACTGGAAACTCAAAAAAACAAATCTAAAACTCACTGGAAGCCCATTGTTATATGTAATCACAGTTATTCCCAATCAATGACGATCACTTTATTTGTCCCTGAAGGGCAATTTAGGAACATTGAGCTTTTAAATAAAATAATAATAGTAAAGTCTCAGTGCAGCTCAGCAGGTAGAGTCCTCAGATCCAGTGTCAGGGCCGTTTGAGGAGAGTAACAGCCCTCAGGATAAAAGTGTCCCGCAGCATCACAGCCACCTCCAAGCGGACCCAGGTTAACTCTGGAGACACTGACAGAAAAGCCTCTCCTAAGCCTCAATCTGCTCTGTTGTTTCAGTCGGTGATGAGACGAACCTTTCCCTTGAAGTGTTTTCTGTGGAACGTCTTCTGCCATGTTCTGGTATAGAAAAGCTCATTATATTGTTGTAAAAAGTCTGTAGCATTTCACATCCAAGTAGAGTCGCCATGGATACAGGAAAAACAAGCTGCCCAACTCAAACAATCCCATAATCCTTAACTTCCATCCTTTGCACAAGCTGCACTTCTCAGGTGGTCAAAATCCCCAAATATCAAGTTAAAAATGGCAACCACAGAATCACAAGTCATAAACAGTGTATAATAAGTGCACATATGAGTCATGATCTGATATTGCAGTGTATGAGATCCCCTGCTCCTGCTGCACACATGGAATAAAAGTATATTTATTACAGCTTCTGGCAGAGTCCGTACAGAACCATCAGCCCCTGTGTCTGTGTGTGAGCAGCGTGGATCCTCCCAGTCGCTGTGCTCTACTGCAGACACCACCTCGAACTGTCACATTATGTATTATTCACACGCTTTAAAAGACTTTCTGCACATGTGTGGGGTTAAACCTATCTATCCCGTTTTAATCAAGCACAGCTATTTTTATTTCTAATATAAACCTGGCCTTCTTGTCTCCACAGAGATGGATAAGTTTAATACTAAATTGTGGAGCATACCAAGCAAATGAGACAAATTTTCAAAAAAGTACGTACTACGGACTATAACTATTTACAGACTAACAAACAAAACAAACAAAACTTCCCTCAATGTAATAAGTTAACGAATATTATTTTACTATTTTATTTTATAATATTCAGATGGGTGATTAAACATCTATGGTGTATTCATTGGTAACACGTGACATATTTGGATCACCGTGTTACCTTTTATTGATTTAAAGGAGGGTTTGAGCAGGGCCGGGGAGAGAGGCCTAGATTCTGACACTGTTGACCTCTGTATTCTTTTAGATTATAACAAATAGGGACTTTCATGTGAGCATTGGGGAACACTCTTCTCCAAGATGTATTATAGAGTGTGGCATTCCCCAAGGGTCAATGTTAGGTCCAGCACTTTTTAACACAGATCATCAGGACACAACCAACTCTATACCACCGTGTCTTCTGAAGACCGAAGCCCAATCGATGCCCTTAACAATATTTTAGATATGAAGTCCTGACATGCAGCAAACTTCCTTCAGCTCAACCAGTGCAGTACAGTCCAGAGCAGAACTGAGGTTTTAATTATTGGTCCTGAAGCTCAGAGAGAGAGAGGCTCAATGCCTCGCTCCAAACCTATTCACTGAACCCCTGTGAAAAGGTCAAAGGTTTAGGTGTAATTTTACACAGTGAGCTTAGCTTTGAGCCACACATTAGGTCTATCACCAAAGCTGGTTTATATCAGCAAAAAATATTGCCAGTCAGAGCATTTCTCTGAAGGCAGAGCGGAGATATTAATCCATGCTCTTATAACAAACCATGTTGATTATTGTAATGTAAAGAAAACAATTGCACCTTTTAAACTTCTCCCAAAATCTGCAGCACAGTTTTTGGCAAGAGCCACAAAGGGAGAATATCACAGCAGCACTGAAGTCTCTGCACTGGCTCCTGTGAGCTTCAGGATAGATTTTAAAGTACTTTTATTGGTTTATAAAGCTCTTAATGGTTTTAATCCTATTTATCTGATCTGCTTTTATTATATGAGCCCTCCTGGACCCTCAGGTCCTTAGAGGGCTCATAAGTGTCCCAAGAGTCCAAAGTAAAACTCACACTGAAGAGCCATTCAGTTTTTACAGCCCCGTCTGTAGAACAGTCAGAGACCCTGAGGTTCAGTTTTTAAAAGTAAACTCAAAACCTTCTTTTTAGCCTTCAGCCTTTTCACAAACTGGTTTTGTACATTTACTTTTTGCCTTTTTATATATATTTATTACATTTTACATTTATTCATCTTATGTTTTATTTCATTTATCTTTTTTTTTAAAATCTGTTTAACAATACCTTTCATGAGCTTTGAATAATATTTTTAAATTATATCTATTTTTCTTTTCTGTGATGCATCTGGGGGTTTCTGCTGCTAATATGTTTTTTGTTGTGTATGTATGAAAAGTGCTATACATATAAAGATTACTCAAACCTGCATGAATGACATCTAAACCTTTCCAGGCATGTTTCTGACGAGGAAATACCATTATAACGCAACGGAAAACTTCTAAAAGTCATTTTGTCTTTCGGATGGACTTTTCCGTGTTATAACATACGTGGAGTTGTCCAGTTTTAGAACTCACGGCGACTTCCTGTATTTTCATGCTTTTATTTTCAACCTTTTTTTCCACCATAAACCCCACGTAACTGATTTCAGTGATACATATTTAGCACAGGTACTGTCCCACTGAAGCAAGTCTGGATTATAAAAACATGAAAAGCCGTCATATGCACTTTAACACCATTAGTCATTATAACACACGAAACAGAGTCTACTACCTGTTTGCCGTGCTGGCTCCACAGGTGAGGAGCCATTTGGATGTGAATAATTTGTGGTGAAAATGTTGGACTGGATCTTTGCATTTGCACAGAATAATGGCTTCTTTTATGCGCCGCTGTGAGGAGCACTCGGCGAATGGGACTCCGAGTATGAAATTGTAGCTGTCACAAGCGGCGCGCCTGTTATGCTTATTGATTTAGCCCCAATGCCTACATTTGCATACTCTCTTCACATTAGTTTAATATTATGCAGTGGAGTTTACAGTGGGTTCTTTTTTTTTTTGCATCTTTGAGCTTGAGCAGTCTTTCAAAAGCTGTGACACATAAGCTCATATTAAAAGTCCTGTACACAGTTTTTTCCCCGTGTATTCGAGATATATTTGTCCCATACATATATATTGTATAAGCAGCTCTTGGCATCAAAATAACTTGTGTACTGCCTGCACCCAATAAATTATGAACCATTGCATTGTTTGATAATCAGGAAGTGTATGTTAGCAGGCTAGTTGATGCTAGCTTTACCACGACGGCAAAACCATTCCCTGAGAGTTGTGCAAAGTGCTTTTAAACTCATTGTGGTGAGTCATTAGGATGCTCCAAATGCGTAAGGTCACATTGCAAACAATTTAAAATGAACTAGTGCTGTTTTGTCACATTTTAAACAGTAAAAATCATCCCCAAAATGTTACTATTAAAAAAAAAAAAAGATATATAAAACATTATATGAAAAAGTTGCCCAAACTTTAGTCTGATAGAGTATTCTTAGGATGGTGTAGTAGGTTTGGATGGATTTGGTTATGCCTTCTGCATTTGACCCATTAGCGTTAGCATTAAGACACATAATTCTCTCTTTCTAAACACAGAAGGGGGTTAATATGGCATGTTACACCAGGTCTACATGGTGCGAACGGCTCACTTAATAGAAGAGTGTTGTTTTTGCGCTCCTCTGAAACTCATATGCGCCTCAGTCAGTTTGGCCTGGGCCTGATGCTGGATGGATGTTTGAGAAAGCAGAGGAGAGGTCTGGGGACAAAATCCCACAGAGGCAGACCAAGTCCAGCCCGCTCTGAGGTCACAGTAGAGATGAACTATGATCATTTATCAATCATTTACCTTTATGTTTTTACAATCATATTTTATGTTCTGTTGTATGGCTTAATTTGCTCTATTTACATTGGGTGTTTTTTTTTTCCATTTATTAATTTATTGGCATTACTTTGGACACACATTTTCATTTATATAGGGGAGTAAGGGGTCCGGGGCCCTTTGCTGAGGTCTGTCCGATCCCCATATGACCATAGCTGTGTTTGTATTGCCGGCAGTAAGTCAGAGCTGCACGATGGACCCAGGGCTGCCCTTTGTCAGCGGCTCTGTTCATTGTTTTTTTATGGAGAGAATTTCTAGGCGCAGTCAGGGGGTGGAAGGGGTCTGGTTTGGGGACCACAGGATCTCATCTCTGCTGTTTGCCGATGATGTTGTCCTGACGGCTTCATCGAATCAGGACCTGCAGCACTGGGGCAGGTTACAGCCGAGTGTGAAGCAGATGGGATGAGAATCAGCTCCTCCAAATCCAAGGCCATAGTTCTCGACTGGAAAAAGGTGACTTGCCCTCTCCGGGTGGTGGAGAGTCCTTGCCTCAAGTGGAGGACTTCAAGTATCTCGGGGTCTTATTCACAAGTGAGGAAAGGATGGAGCGTGAGATTAACAGGTGGATCGGTGCAGCGTCGGCAGTGATGCTGTCGCGTATCAAACTGTTGTGGTGAGGAAGGAGCTGAGCCGAAAGGCAAAGCTCTCGATTTACCTCAATCTATGTTCCTCCCTTATATATGGCCCAGAGGTCAAAATGAGAGGCTGGGTGCTCCCTTAGTGAGGAGCTCAGTCACACAGGAGGAGCTCAGAGTAAGAGGAGCCAGCTGAGGTGGCTCGGGCATCTATTCTGCATGCGTCATGGGCACCTCCCTAGAGAGGTGTTCTGGGCCTGTCCCACCGGGAGGAGGCCCTGAGGAAGACACAGAACACACTGGACGGACTGTGTCGCTCAGCTGGCCTGGGAACACCTTGGGGTCCCACTGGAGGAAATGAGGGAAGTGTCTAGGGTGCGGGAAATCAGGAAATCCCTGCTTAGACTGCTGCCCCTGCGACCCAGACCCGGATAAGCAAAAAAAAAAAAAAAAAGAAAAAAAATGAACGGAATGTAGTACACAAAAAATAAACTCAAAGTACTCAAAATAACTCAAAACCTGTTTAGCAAAGGGTGGAATCTGAATTAGTTAACTTTTTTTTTTTTTTCCTTTACACATAATTCCATACATATTGCTATATTTGATGTCTTCAGTGTGTATCTAAAATGTACAAAGTAGAGTAACATAAAGAAAAAGACATTGGGCCTCATTCATGAAGGATTCTTACCAACAAACTTGTACTTAAGGCACTTGTAATGACAAACATTTTTTTTTGGCATTCAGAAAATTCTTCAAAACTGAAAATGATCTTCTGGAAGATCAAATCCTACAGTCAGGAGAACTCGTGAGAACAAAAATTGCACTGTTTTAGAATGTTATTTAAAGATAAAGCAATACAAAATTCTTACTCCTCCGTAGTTAAATGATTTTCTATAAAAATACTGCTATGTCATTCAAAGTTTAGTGGGCTTTTCTTACTAAACACACTCATTCATATTCATACATGTTCAGCTTTATGTAAATGAAATGTGAATAAGTGAATAAGTGTTGCAGCTGGATGTTAGTGAAATAGGTGCAACTGTCATTTAACAAAAAACCTGTTCTCTGAGCGTCTTCTTAAAGTGAACGTTATGGGCATTTTTAAAGAAAACAGTACTGAATGACGCTGGGTCTGATAAAGATACACGTTTCTGCCTGGACACATTCTTCAGATACAATATAATAAGCTGCGGTTTCCTCCGTGTGTGCTCTGCGGCTGTGTGAGATAGAGTTGTGTGTTTGCGCTGTCTGCCTTCGGGCCACAGGGTCAAGAGGGCTGCCCGGATCAACCCCCGTCTGAGCGCTCAGCCCCGAGCTAAAGCTGTGAAGACTGCTAACACCGCTAACACACCGCTAACACCGCTAACACCGCTAATACAACCCATTCCACCGAGCCTACACAAAGTACAGTGTTGATTTAGTGTTGCCTGGCAAGTCCAGAATGACTCAAGACAGATTCAGACAACCGTCCAATCAGATTTGTTGATTTCAGTGATGCGTACGAAATGAAAGAGCTCATTGGTCAGCCGTCATTTTGAACTAAACCAAACTTACCTCACCTCAGTTTGACGCAGTTTAGTACTTTGCTCACTGTGATGTTTTTCAGACCCATGTGATATTTTTTCCTTTTTCTTTTTCTCCTCGTAAGCAGCCATATTTGTTCACACTTGTCCCTGATTGGCTAACGCACCTGTCAATCAAACCCATCTGAACTCGGCGACCACACATCTTTGTAAAGTATTGGAGAAGTGTTTTTTTTTTTTCCACGTAACAACTGGATACACTGACTCGTCCAGGGACAAAACTGCGGTAGGATTTGAACCGGTGATCTTTCAGTTTGTGGGCGAACGCTTAACCCCCTGTGCCAACAAATTGCTATTTTCCAGACTGTTTTTCTGGGAGGGCATCTTTTCTAAAACATGAAATCCGATTCTACCTCTGAATTATATGACGCCGTCGCTCTTCTGCTGTGGACCCACCTCATTTCACAGCCTCTAATGAGTCAATTTCCATCTGAGGACATATCGGAATATTGACTTTTAATAAATTACACCATTAATTGTAGAGACACAAACATCAATTTATAATTATCTGAAGTCATTTCTTTCCCATTTTAACTGTGCAAAGATTTGTATGATTCAAAATGTCCAGTGATGGATATAAAACAGTTTCTGCAGTACATTTATTTTCATTTAGGGAACAAGGAGAGACAGAAAGATGTGTTTTTATTGTATTTAAGAATGAGGTCACTTCAGATACTGACTTTAAGTACTGACTAAAATAATTAAAATGATTACAATACTAAAATTTCAAACTCGATTTTGATATTAAAGAAGAGACTTGATACTGATTCAGATACTATGAATAATAAAAAATAATTTCTTTGGACAATATAATGTGATTTTCAACGCTGAATAGTAGTCGCTCCGGAGTATAAGTCGTACCTGCGGAAAAATGCATAATAATGAAGAAAAAACATACATAAGTCACATTTTTGGGGAAATTTATTTTGCAAAATCTGAGACCAAGAACAGACATTTCATCTTTAAATACAAGTTATAATAATAATAAAATAGAGAAGAACAGGTTGCACAGACAGAACTGAACATGTGTCTGGTTTGTTAATGTAAGATAATTAACAGTTAATCAGATAAAAAAAAATACAAGCCAACATATTTACTCTGGATCTCACTTCAAATTACTAAATCCATTTAATTCTTCATCGTCGATGTCACTTCTGAACAACTCCACCGACTCAGGAGGAAGTTCCGCTTTCCACGTCCTCGTCCATGGGGCCGTCATCAGACTCAAAAAAAAATACGATTTTTCTTCAGTTTAAATTCCCTGATGTCTTTTAAATTACCGTAATGTTTAAATTTTACATTTCATTTTACTGGTTCGCAAGCCTAGAGTAAATAACGAAGATGTGAAATGATATACTTGAATAATTTCACATATAAGTCGCACCCCTGGACGAACTATGACAAAAAGAGCGACTTATGGTGCGGAAAGTACGGTACTTTCTTTTCTATTCCCGTGTGATCTTATATCTGTGTGATCCCATCAGTCGTCCAGGTAGGTCCCACACTGGTCCGTGGGTGTGTACTGCACTGTAAACCCACGAGTCTCAGGGTTTATACTAATGAAGTGCGTTTTTATGGGAACTTGAGCTGATTTATACCTGTTTTTTTATCCCACTACCTTGTTCCAGTGTATTAATAGATGCACATGGGCCTTTGAACATTTAACTCTTGCACTTTGGCACTTTATGTGGTTTAGTAAAATTTGGACGATGGTGCTGTAGAGCGTAGTGTAGTGAAGTGATTTGCTGTTCTGAGATGGGATTTGATTTGCTGTGTTTTGGTTGCCTGGTATAGCTAGAATGATATGAATGCTGTATTTTTTTTTTTTTTTTTTTAATGCAGATTGATGGTCTGGTACATCGGTCTGGTCGTCCATTGTCTAAAACGTGATCGCCCAATCAGATCAAGTTTTTTTCAGTGACACATGTGGAACAATTTATGAGTGCGATCAAATTTATCTCACCAACAGAGAGAGATAAGAGTTTAGGATTAGGGTTAAGGTTTGGGTTCGTAGAAGCTCATAGATTCTGCAGAAATCCACAATGTTTTTCAGTCTCGTGATATTTTTTTTTTTTCTCTCGAAATCCGAAGGCGAAATACACAAAGTAGTCAGCTTTATTTGTTGCTATTATTATATACAGTATGTTTTAAGGCTGTAAAAGCCCTCACCACACATTTTATACACTTTTCTCAGACAGACATGAACATTTTCTCACATTTCTCTCTTGTTTAAACACTCTCAAAGTTCAAACCTTCGCATATTATATCCCTCTTCCTCGATGATCGCTGCTACATGCACAGAAACACTTTTAAGTCCAAAGCGTTTCTGAAATTTGGCGATGCAGAAAGTTTCATCGACTTTGCGGGTTTTGTCGGGGAGAAAACCTGCAAACATACAGCACTTAAGAGTCACACTTACTGTACAGGTACACGGAGGAGACTGATGACAATGCTACAGTTTTGATGTTTTACAAATAGCAGCCGCAAGCAACATTTTATCTATTTTTATTCGGTGTTTTAAAAGTGCTGCAATTGTTAAATACATTTACAAAACTTATTTCCAGCACGTGCATACAGTGTAAGGAATACTACATATATTCAAGTAATAACATGCTGTGGGTGTTATACATGTATCTCTATGGTAGAATGTTCAGCAAATACAACATAGTCTCAAAACTGAAGAAAATGGATTTAAACGACACATTTCCAGGAGCCTGTGATCGATAAGAGTGTTCATGGTCCTGTTGAGGAGTTTGATTTTCAACAAAAACGGTATGAGGGGCTAACTGAAAAGCTGTTGGCTAATACTAGCTAGCTTGTGAGTGTAATTTTATGTTTGAGAGACTTAATTAACAGCGCAAATGACTTCACCTATTGTAGTTCCAGGAGGTCAGATAGTGTTAAAATAAAGCTCACGTTAAAGTCTGACAGAGAAGAGCCTCTAGTTAGCATCACACCCTGTAATCGCCCGAATAGCACTTTAGCGGTTTACGGAGAAAAAGAGCAGAGCTGAGACAGTTGTCCAGTGCAGATCCCAAGTGTATTTATTCACCACCAAAAAAATATTTACAAAAAACAAGACAAATGTTAAAAGCATCAGCATTTCCGTACAGCCTATACATACAGCACCCTCTCCGACTGAGGCTTGTTCCTTTTATAGGACACCTCTTTAATTGGTTGTGCTCACTCTGTAGTGTAGGTAAATACACATATCCAATAATTCTATTAAAAGTTAGCTCTGACAAAACAGTGTACATCTTTATTCAATCAAACTGGCCATTTAAAAATAGAGCTCTATATTCAATTCAATTTATTATTTAAAACAGTGAACACCAATTTAGATCAAAGGTAAAATATAGAACACGCCTCCTTTCCCTCACCCAGTTGTCTGTCCCGGAACCTTCATAAGGTGCCTCGGCTCCCCGGGGACTCATTTGACCGAAACACCTGGGACAGACAACATGGGTGAGTTGAACATTTGCCACAATTCAATTATCAATTATCCGATACCAGTTATCAATAAAACATTTAAAACCTTTGGCATTGTGTCCTTTGTTTGTGCTAGCCTCACAGATAGAAGTAATGGACTAGCTACATTACACACCCCCAAGGAATGATGATGAATTATCAAATCAATTTCTCACATGTATTAAAACTACATATGTGACTTTTTAGCTGCTTGTTTCCATAGAGAGGTTGTTGCCCTTCTCGGAAATGTCCAAATCAGACTCTTCAACTTATCTATCAAGATAATGACGACAAGAACAACACCAGACCAGGCCAAGTCACAGGTAAGATCTGTGGAGGGACGAGCCCACTCACAGTAAGAATGCATGATTTCATGAATGCAGAGATGCCCAAATTCTTTTCACTTAGGGCCATATCTTGAAAAATATCCGATGTGGATAATTCAGTGGTGCAATACAGTGGATGATTCATGATGGTAAGGCTTAACATATTAATTTGACTTCATGCTTTAAATAAGGCTTAAAATATTAATATTAGGTCTGGATTACTCAAATTTGCAGTAATAAGTGTTATTTTTATTGTCACGGGATCAATTGGGCAGTTCAGCTGAATTTGGACCAAAAAGAATTGGTCTGAGGGCCGGATTTGCCGTAAATAGTACTGACACCCCTGCTCTTGGGCCAGTTCAGCTGAAGGCCTGAGGACCAAAAAAAATTGGTCTGAGGGCCAGATTTGCAGATCCCCATAGTTTGGACACCCCCGCTCTAATGCCATACTGTGGAGCATTCTAGGCAAATAACATGGAGACGAGCAGGTGGCAGATTAAAGGTCCATAAAGATTTAGATTCTAAATTTCATAAACTTGACCTTTCTGGAGGAGGAGGAGCAGGAAAAGAGGAGTAGGAGAGGAAGAGGCAGAGGAGGAGGCAGAAGAGAGGAGGAGGAGAGCAGGCAAAGAGGAATGGCAAAGTCCCGGAGAAGGAGAGGAGAAAGAGGAGGAGAGAAGAAGGCAGTGGAGGAGGAGAGAAGAAGGCAGAAAGGAGAGGAGGAGGAGCGGATGAGGAGGAGAAAGCAGAGGAGCAGGCAAAAGAGAGGAGGACAAGCAGGAAAAGAAGAGTAGGAGATGAAGAGGCAGCGGAAGAGGGAGAGGAGGAGGTGGAGAGGAGGCAAAAGAGAAGGCAGAGTCCTGGAGAGGGGGAGGAGAAGGGGGAAGAGAGAAGAATGCAGTGGAGGAGGAGAGGAGGCAAAGGAGAAAGAGCAGGAAAGAGGAGTAGGCAGAGGAAGAGTAGAGGAGGAGGCAGAGGAGGAGGTGGAGGAGAGGAGAAGGAGGCACAGGAAGAGAGGTGGAAGCAGAGGAAAAGCAGAGGAGAGGAGGCAAAGCAGGCAAAGTCCCGGAGAGGGAAAAGAGAAGGAGGAGGAGAGAAGAAGGCAGTGGAGGAGGAGAGGACGCAGAAGAGGAGAAAGAGGAGGAGGAGCGGATGAGGAAAAGAGGGGAGAAAAGCAGAAGAAGAGGCAAATTAGTGGAGGAGGAGCAGGAAAAGAGGAGTAGGAGGTGAAGAGGCAAAGAAGGATGGAAAGGAGAGGAGGCAAAGGAGAAGGCAGAGTTCTGGAGAGGGGGAGGAGAAGGAGGAGGAGAGAAAAATACAGTGGAGGAGGAGAGGAGGCAAAAGCGGAGAAGAGAGAGAAGGCAAAGAGAAAGAGACGGAAAGAGGAGGAGTTACAAAGGAGGAGGAGAGAAGGAAAGGAGGAGGAAAACAGAGGGAGAAGAGGAGGAGCAGGAAAAGAGGCGTAGGCAGAGGAGGAGTAGAGGAGGCAGAGGAGCTGGTATGTGCAGGTGCCTCATGCGTGGGCCATGTTCAGGGGTGTGTTCATTTGACCGCTCTGTGAGGTACAAGTTTATTCGAGTTTCTCAAATACACCAGAATATTCTTTGTTGTAAAAAAAACATATCAATAGTCCTAGTTAAAGTGGGAGTATTTTGGGGGCCTCTCCAGGTGGTTCAAGGTCTGGTCTGGGCGGGGGTTTTGGTCTGGTCCTCGGTTAGACCTGGTTCCTGGTTCAATCAGGAAAGGATGGAGCGTGAGATTGACGGGCGGATCAGTGCAGATCCTGCAGTGATGCACGACTGTTGTGAAGAAGAGCTGAGCTCAAAGGCAAAGCTGTTTATTTACAGCTCAATATACAATCCAAGCTTCACCTATGGTCCCTGGTTCAGTCCTGGTTTAGTCCTGGTTCTGTCCTGGTTTAGTTTTGGTTTAGTCCTGGTTCAGTCCTGGTTACTCTCAGTCCTGGTTTAGTTCTGGCTCTGTCCTGGGCTCTGGGTCAGTCCTGTTTAGTTCTGGTTCTGTCCTAAATGGTCAGTTCAGTCCAAGTTCAGTTAAATGTAGATCTCTGGTCCTACTCTCACCTAGGAAGGTGAGGAGGGTACTGACCAAAAGCTAAATGGCAGATACAAGCGTTGCTGTTTCCTGCACGTCGAGGAGGAGAGGGGGACACGGGAAACGCTCGGAAGTAGAGCTTGCTGCTCCTCCACGTCGAGAGGAGGCCGACGATGTTTCAACAGAAAGCTGCCCCGACCTTAAAGGACACTTTGGGATGTTTCTCCCGGCCCGGGAAGCTGGTGGTGGTGTTTGTGGAGAGTGACCCTGTTGACCAGTTTCGATGTTAGTTCTTGCCAAAGGACACAACAATAGCCTCTACAGTCACTGCTTCCCCACTGTGCCATGTGGTACTGCTTACCTTCAGAGATCAGACAAAGAGGTATACAGCCAGATGAATGACACTTACAACTTCACCCCACCCACAATGCACCTCCACTCACACCTTTGCCGCTCTGTTCTCTCTCCCTATGTCCTTTACTCTTCCTCCCTTCTCCTCTTCTATCTTCCTCCCCCTCCTCCCTGTTGATCTGACCACATCGATCGCCTATTCTCCTGTCCCTTACCCTCTCCCTCCTCTCAATCGCCATCCCTCCTTCCTCTTTGCCCTCCTTTCTCCTCTTTCTCCCTCTCCCTGCCCCATCCTCCATGTTTATCTGACCACATTGATGTCCTGTCGCGTGTTATCTGGCGCTCTCATCTGCCCCCGGTGGCTGTACGCGGTAACACTGTACGCCGCAGGGCCCTTTGTCCTCTTTATCAGCTCGCTGTCCGCTCGGGCCCCGACCGTCTCCCCCCCTGTCCCCCCGTGTCACCTCTGAGAATCGATTTACTGTAGTGAACCAGAGGAGCCGATTCCCATTAGATGAGAGCTGCCCCTGCTCGGATCTGCTAAAAACCACATTCGAGTAGTAATATGGTTGGATAGCTGTCAATCGTGAATGTGTGTCTGCAACCAGAGAGCTGCAACTTTATACAGGAGAAGAATGACAGATACACGACTCTAATGTAATGTCAGGTAAGTTTGTATTACACATTCTACAGTAGGTATCCCATCATGGCTCCTCGTGGTCGGAAGTGTCTCCAAGCTGGTCAGCAGAGCTCTACGTTCTGCTGGGCAACATCTACTGGAGGTCCCCCAGTCCCAGGACAAACAGTGGGGTGATCGCTCGTTCGCAGTGGCAGGTCCAAAACTCTCGAACTCTTCGCCCATTGAATTATGTTCCATCACTGACCTGCCTTTGTTCAAAGCCAAACTTAAAACCCACCTATTTAGAACGACTTTTAACACTCAGTGGCCCTGTGACACTTCCTTTATTTTAATGGTATAATATTTTTTGTTTTTTTTATCTTGTTTTTAATGTTTTTTGGTCAGCTTTGGTTGTTGGAAGGTGCTATGAGAAATAAAGTTACCCTTGATTGTCTGCTATGGACGAAAAGATTCAAGTAGCTTCAGAATGCTTGTCATGTGATCCGCCCATGTTACCCCTTTCTGTGTCTCAAGGGGGGACAAAGCAAACTGAGCAGTAAAATACAAGAATAATGGAAAGCTCAAACTAAAGTCTCAGCTCAACGGGTAGTAGGGTCATCAGATTCTGTGTCAGGGGAGTGTGAGGAGAGTAGCAACCCTCAGGACAAAAGTGTTCCTCCTCTGTGTCCGTTCTGTCCTCCAGGGGGAGCCAGGTGAAGTCTGGAGACACAACACAAAGTCTCTTCTAAGCGTCACTCCACTCGGTGATGAGACAGGCGGCGTTTCCTCTGTTGTATTTAGTGTAGAAAATCTGTTGTAAAAGGTCTGTAGCATTTCAGAGCTAGCTGGTTAGCATAGGTAACTCCATGCAGGGTTGCCATAGATACAGGAACAACAAAGCGCTTTACGTCAAGGAAATAATGTTGTTACTTATCCTAATATCCTCATATCTGGAGCTGAGTTCTTCTCTCAAACTGAAAACACTCTGTTCCACCTTGTGATGTCATCATGTGGTAATACAGGAAGTGCTCCACTGTGTTTTTAAACTCCATTCACCTTCATTTCTAGAATCATTCGGATGAGTTCAGCCCTGGAATTTACAATATCTACTAAACAGATAGCTGCTAACTTATAAAACTACCACTTCATGACATCACAAGGTGGAACAAAACATTTTTTTTTTTAGCTTTGGGCCTGTAGACAGACTAATACGAAAGGATTACTCAGACAGAATGAAACAAAACACAACTTTGAGAAGGTAACATTATAGCATGGCTTAAATCTAACAAGAAACCATCTGAGCTCGGGCCAATCAGAGAAGGCGATGCTGTGATGTGAGGAGCAGAGACCGAAGAGACATGGGACTTGTGCTGGAGTCAGTGAATTCTATGATTTAAAATGGTTCAGACGGTTCAGACCTCTTTCTATCGTTTTAAACCAATACTGCAGTTTAAAATGAATTAAATCTAAAATCAAGATCTGCGTCTTTTTTCGTTTAATACTAAATACCCACAGAAAGCGCAGTACGTCGTCTTTAAACTGTGAGTCAGGGGTGAACGGACAAATTCCTGAACATTCCATTCTACAATGAATCAGCCAATTACACACACACGCACGCACACACACACACACACACACACACACACTCACACACACACCACTACTCTTCCATCTATCCCTCTATCCCTACGTCCTTCCCTCCTCTCCTCCCTCTATATCTCTCCTCCCTCTTTTCCTCCTCCCCTCCCTCTCTCCCTTCCCTCTTCCACACCCATTGTCCCTCCTCCTCTCCCATCTTCTTCACCCATATACCTCTCTGTCCCTCCATCTTTCCCTCTTCTCTTTCCTTGTGCCCTCCCTCCCTCTTTCCCTCCCTTCCAACCCTCCTCCCACCTCCTTCCCCCATATCCCTTCTCCCTCTCTGTCTATCAATCCGTCTTTTTCCCTCCCCTGTCCCTCTCTCCCTCCCATTATCCCCTCCTCCCTCTGTCCATAGCACTCTCCTCCTTCCCTCTCTCTTCTCCTCCCTCTTTCCCTCCTCCCCTCTCATCTTCTTCCTTATATACCTTCTCCACCTCTCTCTCTCTCCCTCCATCTTTCCCTCCTTCCTTCCCTTACTCCCTCCATCCATCCTCCTCCCCTCCCTTCTAGCCCTCCTCCCACCTCCTTTCCCATATCCCTTCTCCCCTCTCTCTATCTCAATCCATCTTTCCCTCCTCCCCTCCTTCTCTCCCTCCCCTCTACCTATAGCTCTCCTCCCTTCCCTCTCTCCTCTCCTCCCTCTTTCCTTTCCTCCTCTCCCATCTTCTTCCCCCATATACCTTCTCCCAGCTCTCTCTCTCTCCCTCCTCCCTTCCCCTTCCTTCTAACCCTCCTCCCCTCCTTTCCTCATAGCCCTGCTCCCCTCTCTCTCTCCTCCTCCATCTTTCCCTTCTTCCCTCCTTCTCCCCACCTCCCTCTATGCTTCCTCCCCAGTCTCTTCTCCACCTCCTTTCCCTATATCCCTTCTCCTTACTCTCTGCCTCCACCTTTCGCTCCTCCCGTCCCTGTATCCCTCCTCCCTTCCCTTATTCCCTCCTTCTCTCCCTCTATCCCTCCCTCCCTCTCTCAGGCACTCTATCAATCCCCTAGCGTCCTTTTAAGAGGAGAGCCGCCGGGCAAGAGCCGTTTCATAAAAATATCAATGCAAATCTGATATAGCCCCAGCCTCCCGTCGCCGCCGCCCTGCTGGCCACTGGAAGGAGGGAGGGGGGAAGGAGGGATGTGCGGGTATGTGTGTGGGGGAGGAGAGGAGGAGAGGAGGAGGGAGGGGTTTACAATCAATTAATCTGATCAAGCGCTTTAGGAAATGGAGAATGTAAGCGCTCCTATGGGACGGATATCCATCTCCTCGCGGATGATTGAATTACGCAGAGAGAGGGAAGGAGGGAAGGAGAAGGAGAGAAAGAGAAATGGGGGGCAGAGAGAGAGAACAAGGCTATATGAGGAGGAGGAGGAGGAGAGAGAGAGAGGGGACGGAGAGAGATCAGGTATTAGAGATAGGATAAGGAGGGGGATAAGGAAGTGAAGGAGGAGAGAGAAAGAGGGCGGCGTAGAACGGAGGGTGAGAAAGAGAGATGGTGGGAGAGAGAGAGAGGGGGTGAGAAGAGGAGGTAAAGATACAGACGAGAGACAGAAACAAAAGAGGAAAGGAAGAGAGGTTACTTCACCTTCTCTCCTTTTGTCTTACTTTCTGTTTTCCCTATGAGGAAGTGAGAGAGAGAAAGATGGAGGGATGGGCAGAAAGAACAAAGACATAGGAGAGAGAAAGAGAGGGATCAAGAGGTTATGAGGGAAGGAGGAAAGACGGGAAGAGGAGAGAGAGAGAAAGAGAGGAGACAATGGAAGAGAGGGAGAGGGGAACAAGTGTGAGTGTCCAAGAGGAGTGAAAGACAGAGGGAGAAATAGAGAGAGAAAAAACAGGAGTGGGGAGGATCATGGGAGGATAAGATCTGGAAGATGAACCAAACATGGCGCTGTATTTTTTACAGTGGCGTGTGCTCATTGGCGCATGATGCCATTTTATATATTTTTCTCTTCTGCATTTTTTTCCTCAGTTCTGGCCCAGAGACGCTCAACACGTGATCAGTTCTGACCAATCGGAGCAATGGCGAGTTCCAAAAGTCTTACAAATCTAGGTTTTACCCGGAATCTACACCTGGAGCTGCAGCGACACGTAACATGTGCAAAGCTGCATATGTGTCTATTTTTATAAGCGTCAATTTACACCAGAAACATCAGAGCTGCTCCTGCTGCGCTCGCCTCTGCACATTCTCACCTTAAACACCAAACGCTTTTACATTACTGACATATTCACTGTTGGTCGGATGAGTTATGTTTTAAAACTATACAAAAGTTGAGGAGGGACGACGCTTTGCATAGTAATAAAAAGCTTTGGCTGCAGTGCTGCATTAATTAAGCTAAATACTATTTAAGTTTTGTGTCTGCGCCATTCGCCTTTTCTGTCATAAGTCGTAAAGTGTTTTATATTTATCCCTCACGACTATAAACTTAGTCCATCACGAGTCGTTCCCCGAGCTCCTGACGCGACGCAGTGTGTACGTGACACTAGTGGTTTTAGATCACTTATTTTGAAAGGGCATCGGAGGTTTTGACACCACATGCTAATTCCCCGTCTTTCCCCTGAAAAGTCTGGAGACGCTGAAAAACTCCAACCTAATTTGAGCGACGTGTAGCGTAATTACAGCTGCTGGATGCATGTATGACACTGATGGTGTAGAATGTACGACCCGTTAAAATGTAAAGTGATTCCTGAGCCTGAGCTGCGCTGTGTGTTTCTGCTGTGGTTTAAATCTTGGGTCAGGTGTGTCGTTCTAAAAAGTTCATGTTGTGAAAATAGACAAGAATCCCTTCAAAACAGAAAAGAATCCCTTCAAAATTCAACCTTTGTGAAAGCTGCAGGCTCCTGTCAGCTGAACACGGCAGGTTTGAATGGAACAGAATAAACTTTATTGTACCCTGAGGGAAATTTGTCTTGGACATTTGCCACATAACTTAAGTTTGATTTCCCAAAAAATGCCTCTTCCGCTCTATGACAGAATTCTTTCTGAGCCGGAGCTCCAGGGAGCTGGAGCACCTATGGAGCGACCACTTATCGAACTCTCACCAGAACAGAGGGGGGTGCCTTATGCAGTTCTTATTATAGCTCAATGGAGCGGACTCAAAATGACTAGGCTGACCGTGGAATGCCAGGATGTAGTCGTATACGCACATTGACTGAATAAATCCGGATGAGGTCATTGGCCAAATACCACCTAAGCATCTCCTCCCATCTCCGGCGTTTCCATTTCCTCGTGTCATACCTCCTGCCTGATAACACCACCTCTGACAGCTCTATCACCCTCTGAGGGGGGATCACTCAGCTCGGGAGTCCATTTGAGTCTGAACACCGCTCCACCGACGTTTGTCATTGGACTAAAGTGGCCCGTACACACAGCTTATGGACCGGCGTCATGAGGATGGGCCATAACACGGCGGTAATGTAGAAAGGACGTTACACTCTACAGTACACTGGTTATGTTGAATGTGTTTGATGAGGCTGGGGTTATTCGTGTTACAACTGTTTATATTTAGAGTAACAATGGGTATGTCAGAAGTATCGAAAATCAGATACTAATCAATATTCAAACTAGTATGGAAACTAGATACTGTTTGAGCAGGTATCAATACTAAAAAGTCACTTTCACAGGACAGAAATGAACCTTTCCCGAACAGCTTTAGAATGATCTTGAGCTGTATCAGAACAAGTATAAGACACATAGACTAGTATACACCCATGGACCAGTATGAACCTACTGGACGACTGAGGAATTACAGGCAACACAGCGATATAAAAGAAAATGCTACGGTTTAATGTTCCTGGTTTAGTCCTGGTTTAGTACTGGTTCATTCCTTTTCACATATACAGCTTTCCCTTGTTGCGTTCCCCCCTGTATTTGTCCTCTAAATTCTGAGGATCCTTCCCCAGATCATGAGTCAGGATCTCAGTCAGTAGCACTACCGGGACAAGATGACACAGGAAGTTAGTAAACCTGATCACTAAATACTATATTGAAGACTCCTCCTCAGTCCTGAATTTGAGAATCCCGCATCGCTCAGACACATTATCTCCATTAAAGTCCTTATAAAAACAGTTTTGTCTGATGTGATTAGCGCCGCTCTTAAATATTCTAGCCTCAGGTGGACCATCGACAGGGTCTCGCTCGACATTAAGCTGTAATTATGAGCCCAACTTTTATGAGATCATTAAAACGCTTAAACGATAATCAGCCAAAATGTACCACGTCCGTCTCCCCGAGCACTCAAATACTTCATAAAACTACATTTACTGTAGACTCGAGAATACATTAGTACATGACAGTGTGAGGAATGAAGGAAAGGTTCAAAATTCAATGACCGCGCACACTTCCTCCAGCTCTTCTGCGAGGGGACCCAAGGTGTTCCCAGGCCAGCTGAAACACAGGCCCTCCAGTGGGTCCTGGGTCTTCCCTGGGGTCTCCTCCCGGTAGGACATGACCAGAACACCTCTGCAGGGAGGATCCATGGGACACTCTCTCCCCTTTTCACTTTCATTTACAATATCTGTCTTATAACTTAGACTGCTAGCATGTAGTACTAGCCTCAGCTAACCGGTACATTTATGGAGACGTTAGCACTTTGAGCCTGGAGCCTGATATTCTTTCAGACAAATTGGTCCATGACTGATCATGTGAACCACTGTGTGTTTGCTGTTCTATGATTTAAATTCCTCACATCGAGTAGTGTGACATCTGACAAGACAAATAAATAAATAAATAAAAAAAAACTTGCACTGGACACTGCAAGTGTATGTTACCATAGAAACTGCTTAGAAATTGTTTACTAGCCATATATTAGCATTTGTTTGTTTTTCTCCAACGTGCCCCCTGTAGTTCCTAGGTTTTACTGCATTTCAGACTGACATAGTTTTACCTTGTACATTACTTTTAATGCTAACTATGTAGTTTTTATCCATCCATCTATTTTCTTCTGCTTATCCGGGACCGGGTCATGGGGGCAGCAGTCTAAGCAGGGAACTCCAGACTTCCCTCGCCCCAGACAAGTCCCCTAGCTCCTAGTAGGAGCTAGTTAGGGGAAATAGTTACTCCAGCGTGTCCTGGGTCTTCTCCAGGGGGCCTCCTTTCAGTGGGATGTGCCCGGAACACCTCTCTAGAGAGGCCTCCAGAAGGCATCCTGAACAGATGCCCAAACCACCTCAGCTGCTCCTCTTGACGTGTAGGAGCAGTGGCTCTACTCCGAGCTCCTCTCGTGTGACTGAGCTCCTCAACCTATACATAAGGGAGCGGAAATACATTTCGGCCACTTGTATCTTGTCCTTTCCTTTCGGTCATTACTCAAAGCTCATGACCACAGGTGAGGTAGGAACGTAGATTGACCAGTAAATCGAGAGCTTTACCTTTCGACTCAGCTCCTTCTTCACCACAACAGACTGAGACAGCGACCGCATCACTGCAGACGCTGCAGCAAACCGCCTGTTAATCTCACGCTCCATCCTTCCATCACCCGTGAACAAGACCCTGATATACTTGAACTCCTCCACTTGAGCTCAAGTATCTAGAGGTGTGTGTATTTTTTTACAACAACAAAACACACGAAACATATAATAGAGATAAACTAGCTCAAAATGACACACATCTGGAGGAATCGTCCTGCCCGAGGACACAACAATAGTCTGTACTGGTCAGTGCTGAAATGGAACCACTTTCTTGTTTTTCATTATCACGTTGTCAGATTTCCATTTAGGACAAAGTACTCACACATACGCACAGCCCCTTCGCCCCTAGTCTAGTATTAGTTTTAGTAGCAGTAGTACTAGTATTACTGCTACGTAGCTGACTTCATTCTTCATATTGCTCCATTCTCTCTGCTTTGTTGGACCACACGGTTTGCCATCGACCCTCTGCTCCTCCTCCTCCTCCTCGCTTCTAAATCTTCTCCCACTCTCTCCGCTGCTCCGAGCCAACGCTTCCTTATCGCCTCCACATGGCTCCCTGGTCCCTGGAAGCTTCCGAATAGGCGCGATAGAATGGGGTTAACCATGCATCGCCCGGCTCTATCCTCCCGGGATATAGTTCCGATGTCATACGAAGAAAAGAAAGAGAGAGAGAGTGGAATGAAAGAATATGAACAAGCTCCCGTGGGCATTTTTCTGAGTGTAGATTAGGAACATGGGACTCCACAAAACTGAAGAGCAGATCAAGAAGCAGCGAAGGAGAGGAGGGGACAACAAACAACAATGGCTGACATCAAGGCCGCTTCCCTGGGGGTGGAGGAGAGGCGCGCTGGGGTGCAAGGGAGGACGGGGTCTGATGATGAGCGCTGGAACTTCCAGGCGGTCGGAGAGAGAGAGGGGCCCAGCGGGGAGAGGCTGTCTGCGGGCGAGAGCGTGCTGGGTCCCTGCTTCTGTCAGCGGTTCAAAACATGGAAAGGAGAAAGATACATAAATTGGATTCAGGATATAAATATAGAATGATTTTAGGAGACTACGAGACACCACGGGCCAAACTCTTCACCGCAATGAGTTAATAAGGTCTTTTCACACCGTAGTAGCCAACAATGTGCATGCTAACGTGCGCTTCCTGATTCGCAAACAGTAAAATGCTTTATACCGTATTTTCCGGACTATAATTCGCACTTTTTTTTAGTTTGGCCGGGGATGCGACTTTTACCCAGATGTGGATTTATATGTGAAATAATTAATATATATAATTTTACATCTTCATTATTGTGACGCTGACACCCACACGAGGGCGCTCTAGGCTTGGACCAGTATCTAGAAAGGTGTAACCAAAAATCTGGTCCACTCTAAAGACAAAACCCCGAGCCGTGAGAGCTCCTCGGGACCCCAGTCTGCTGTACATCTCCATCTCAAACCCACTAACCACTCCTTTGAAGATAGTGAGGTACAAATCTTAGCCAGAGAAAAGAAATGGTTTGAGAGAGGAGTTAAAGAAGCTATTTTTGTTAGGAAAGACAATCCTTCCTTAAACAGGAATGTGGGCCTCAGACATAATCTCTCCCCCATCTACAACTCCATCCTCAGACCCAAAGCAAACAAAGAGAACAATAGTAGGGTCCTTAAAGGTTGAATAGGGTAGTTTCAGCTTAAACTGGAGACAATAGACCTTTACAGACAGATATAAGGCAGTGTCCACCTGTAATCTGACCAGAACTGAAGAAGCAGCTTGGATGTGCAGCGAAACGTCTTCACTCTGATCTACACTGCGTCTTTTGCTATGTACCAGTTTTTATTACTCCTGTACCATTGAAAATTAAACACTTAAACAGTGCAGGTGTCATGACCCCCCCAGACATGCTACATAGTGAGGCTTTAGCTTAAAGTCAAGTATATATTTTCAGATGAATTAAGCAAAACCAAAATCCTAATAAATCCAAAATATCTTAAAGTAAATGAATGAATTACAGACCTAGAGCTTCAGATGTACAATTGTCCCTCACTATATTGCGGGTCACCTTTCGCGGTCTCGCTGTTTTGCAGATTTTTTTGGTGCAATTTTGCGTGATTTTATTTACAGTGTATGAACGTGCATTGTGTTCTGCGTCCTGATTGGCTGAGGGACTGTAGACCATTTCGTTCTGCGTCCTGATTGTATAAAGTGTGTGGTGAGGGTTTTACAGCCTTAAAACATATATAATAATTGTAAAAAATAAAGCTGACACTTGGTGGATTTCGCCTGTTGCGGGTTATTTTTCGAAAGTGACCCCGACGACAAACGAAGTACCACTGTATATCATTTATCTGGTTTAAAACATTAAACTCTTTGTCAGATATATTGTATAGGGTCAAAATAAGTAATCTAGTTATAAAGCTGACCAGTAATCAGGAAGTGTGCCTTAGCATGCTAGTTGCTATAAGCATTACCGTGATGGAAAAACTCCAATGTCCCCTCTGAGAGTTTTGTAATTATCTTATGAATAATTGTTTAAAATTAACTAGTCCTGTTTTTTTTTTTTTTTTTTTTTTTTAAGGAAGTAAAAATGTGATACAACACTTTCAATATTCTGAACCCAAATCGTTTTAACTTTTAGATTTTCATTTTTTGGGTGTGTGCTGGGAGAGAGGCTGATGAGCTGTGCCACTTCCAGGCTGTCGGCGAAGGGGAGGGGGGCTCTGGGAGGTTCATACCCAGCGGAGAGAGCCTGTCTGTGGGCTACAGCTGCCTCGGTGCTGCCTCCCTGCGCCTGTCAGCCATTCTTCATCAGAGGAACGCTGCGTGGGGCTGATGGTGCTAGTTTAGCCTGTGGGCCCGGAGCTCTCGCCGCATGACGCTGTGTGAAGAGACAAGCCAAATGGGGCTGTGAAGAAAATGGAGGATTACTGAGGGAAAAACATGAGGTTTTTTTGAAAGTTGACTGAAGTGCAATCTGTGTAAATGCTTTTCTTGTGTTAAAATCTCTGCAGTAGGCTAGTACAGATTTTGGCAACTATTCTTCGTGAAATGTGTCTCCATACAAAAATTTCAAACTTGATCGCGATGCTAAGGAAATAAATATGATTCTTTAGGCAACGGAAATTCATTTTCAACACACACACAAGCAGATATTCTTCAAAAAAAATCAACTTTTTTAGAGCTTGTAACCGTGTTATAGTTGTTTCCTTCCACCATTCACCCTCTCAAAGTTGTTTTTTGGAGCGATTCGTGCATGTTTTCAAGACGCAGTATCACCGATCAACCCCGTTATCACTGCTTTCTGATTCTTACTCTATCTTAATTAGTGACACATGTAGGATTTGGCAGTTTCACATAGTTATTTTGGTACAAATTTAAAAAAAAAACTATATAGCAAACACAAGATCAATACGTCTTTTTTAGTATAACCATGTCCTGTCCTTCCATGTGATCAGAATCCATAATGGAGGCGACTGGAGGCAAAGTTATTAACTGATATCCAATCTAAATGTTAATCCTTTTTTTTTTTTTTGTCATGAGTGTTCAGACAATCTAAGGTTGTGTTATATATATGGAAGCTGAGGACTATTGAGAGCTTGGACGAGCAGCGAAACGTCGTCACTCCTACGACAATTCGTCCAGTTGACAGATTTAAACTTCGACTTTTGCAAGGGATCCGACGTGGACGACCGAGGGATTACACAGACACTGTCCGTGGTGAAACATCAAGGACCAGGCCCCAATAGAAGATCACGTGTTCAGCGAATATCTTAGAGTGCAGAAGAACCATCATAGGAGGACAAGCCCCTGCATGGGATGTACCACCGGAACATAACTGAAGTGGCTGATATCAAGAAATCCAACCAATGTCTTGAGAGAGCTGGTCTGAAGGACGGCACAGAGGCACTCGTTCCGGCGGCACGTTAGCTGGACCTGAGCACCAGAGCAACAAAGGCCCAGATCTACCACACCAGACAAGACCCAAGGTGTAGGTTGTGCAAAGAGGCCCCTGAGACAATCCAGCACATAACTGCAGGGTGTAAGATGCTGCAGGGGAACCATACATGGAGCGACGGTGACAGAAACATCTGTTCAGAAGTAAAGGTAGTGGACAATGACCAAGCCAAGATCGTGTGGGACTTACAGATCCAGACTGACAGAATGGAAAGAGCGAAGAGCAAAGGTCTGGACAGTGACGGCATCAGTAGCTCCTGTGGTCATCGGAGCAGGTCCCAGGAAAAACATCAGACACCTCAGTCCAGAAAAGTGCAGTACTAGGAACAGCAAAGACACTTCGGAGAACCCTTAAGGTCTCAGGAGTTAATTTGGTCTCTAGGTAGTGCCGGACTCACAATCAGAGGATGCACCTACAGAGCAGTGTAGTTAAAAGTTTTTGTGCAGAGGAGGAAGTGAAGAGTTTGTGCTGCACTTCGCTGTGTTTGCTCATGGCCAGGATATAAAAGTATAGACCACTCACCATTTGCAATGCACTTTCTCTCTTTTAGCTCCCTTTTTTTTCTTTTTGTCTGTTTTTTTTTTTTATGTAATTACACCGTCTGAATGCAGTGGTATGCAGCACAGTCTAGACCTGGCCTCAACCTGCTCTTTCCTACAATATCTCAATAGAATCAGGCTATAATTATGTAGATAATACAAAGTGCAAAACAACAAAAGATCCAGTTATTATAGATAATTCTCGTTGTACCTGTAGTTTAGGACCTCTACAAACATGTTCTGAAATGCACGGGGATTCTTGTATTAGTTTGTCAGTGCAGATTTTCAGTTTTATCTCAGATAGTAATGCTCCTGGAGAATCTTACTTTTAAACATATATTGCAAATCTAATCCCATTCGCAATACTTGTCGAGAAAAATGGCAAAAATCGTGGAGGTCTACTTCAAGGGTCGACACAGTAATAGAGACTTCTGGGTCTTTTTTGGCTGAGAATGATGGTATTGCGTTATGTTTTCTGGTGTTAGGTGGAGCTGAATATGTCACTGATGGATTCCACTACATAGGAAGTGAGTATGAACGTGCTTCCGACTCCCAACGACTCTGGCTCCCATTCACTTTCTATTGATAAAACCTCGCCCCTCTCTTTGTAACTGCTGCTGTCAGGCTCATCATTTTGCTCTTAAAATGCTCAAATTAACCCGCTCCCGACGTTTTTATTTGGATATTTTGTGAGGTGCCGTCATCGCCCACTCCCACTAGCATTAGCAACAGGTTTGATTGACAGCGTTGCTAAGAGAACGGGCATTATTTTCAACAGCCTCGCTCCGGATTGGCTCTTTGTTGCTATGACGCTCGTGATCAGAATCCCAAATATGGAACTCGACTCCAAATTCGCCGCTATAACTTCTCTGGCCTCGATGAGCTTCATTTGACCGGAGCCCAACGCTGTGGGTGACGTCACACTCCCTTCGTCCACTTCTTTATGCAGTCCATGATACATACTCACATTACACTAAAGCATTAGCCTCTTCACACACGCGCTGCTGTTTACAATAACCACCGACATCCATCATGACGGATTAAGGTCCTGCTCCTGCTGCACACGTCCTGCTGATGTAGGCTCGTCAGGGGTGCACTACTGTCCCAAACCACCACTTTATCCACAATTACGACCCACGTTACCACCTACCACCCCCCGCCCTCGACCACTCGGGCTCTCCAGACTTGATACTCAAACTGTGTAGAGTTTGCATGTCTCTCTCTTTCCTCTGGGCACTCCCATTCCCCCCATCAACCCAAAACAGTTAAAATCAAGGTAAAATCTTCCTATCCCTATGTCTCCTTCCTCTCTCCTCCCTTCTCTCTCTTCCCTGTCTCCTCCGCCCCGTCTCATTTTCCTCTCTCTCCTCCCCCTTTATCTCCTCCCAGTCTTTTCCCTCTCTTCTACTCCCCCCATCCCACCTCTATCTTCCCCCCTGCCTATCCTCCCCCTCTGTCTCCTTTCTCTCTTCTCTCTTCCCTCCCTCCTCTGCCCCCTCACCCTCCCATTTTCCTCTCTCTCTTCCCCCTCTGTCTCCTCTGTCTCTCTCATACTCCTCCCTATCTTCTACCCCTCTCTCTCCTCTCCTCCTCCCCCTTGCTCCTTGCCCTTTCCTGCATCTTCCCCTCCTTCCTTTCCTCTCTCCCTGTCTCCTTCCTCTCTCCTCCCTCCCTCTCCAGCTAAAGTAGTCCTGACCAACTCTGAGGATCTGGGGACGGGCCCCTGCTCCTGACGGGCTGCCGCAGAGACATTGGTTGAAGGATGGGTCAAATGCAGAGAATGAATTTCCCACACAAAGGATCAATAAAGTACACCTTAACCTTTAAGAAATGATCAAGTTCAACATTTGTCCGAATGGGTGAGTGGCTCCTTGGATCGTGCCTCGAAGGTGGAAAAGTGCAGTTTAAAAGAGGAGGACTTAAACATACCACAGTGTACAGATGCGGAAGTACCTTTTAAAGTGCATAAAGACGATTCACTTCACTAAAAACATAGTTAACACCATTATATCATTACTATTTTACTAAAAACCTTGCCTAGAGTATTCCATTTTTTAAAGATTTTGCTCAATGGTCAATAGTTAGGTTTTTATATAGCGCTTTTCCATCTTATTTCCTGGTTGGACACGGGCTGTTCCTTAGCAAACTTAACAAAGGCCTAACCTTAAAATTGTCTAAATTACAAAATACACTGCCTGGCCAACAAAAAAAGTCACCACCTGGATTTAACAAAGCAAATATGTCCGAGCCTCCTCCAGTTGGTCAGGTCTGTGCTCAAAGAATGAGGTCAGCTGACACCTGAATATACTGAATGACCAGGTTATTCCATCAATTAATTTGTTCTTCTCTGATGCACGAGCATATTCCTATATGACAATGCCAGGATTCATCGGGCTCAAATAGTGAAAGAGTGGTTCAGGAGCCAGGAGCGGGAGACATCATTTTCACACATGGAGTGGCCACCGTAGAGTCCAGACCTTAACCCCATTGAGAATCTTTGGGATGTGCTGGAGAAGTTTTGTGCAGCGTCAGACTCGACCATCATCAATGCAACATCTTGGTGAAAAATGAATGTAAGGCTGGACGGAAATAAATCTCGTGACATTGCAGAAGCGAAATCGAAACAACGCCACAGTGAATGTGCCGTAATCGAAGGTAAAGGCAGAACAACGAAATCTTAGAGTGTGTGACCTTTTTTTTTGGCCATGCAGTGTAGTTATGATTGCAAAATGGAAAAAAATATAGTGCAACACCTTTATATTGTTTAAAGCTGACCTATTGTGCAAAACAGATTTTTCTGAGCTGTTAACAATGGTATAGTTGTACACTGAAAAAAGTGAAACATCCCTGTTGTTCATTCAATGTGTTTTTTTTGCCATTGGCTTAATTTAATAAAATTGAATTGGTCTGTTCAATTTTAATGATACAGATTTATCCTGGTGTTTTTATATTTTATTGTGTTTTTATTATTTATTTATTTTATGTACATCCAATTTGGCGAGTGCAAATCGACAGTAGTTCACAATATTTAAATTGACCCAATGAATAATTTATTCATTGTGCCAAGTCAACCCTCCAACACAAGGGGGCAGCACCAGCGACAACTTTACTTGACTCTCTCCAATAACCAACAGAAGAAAACTGCGTCACGTGTGTTTTTGAAAGCTTTGTGCACGTTCCAGCAACATGACCAAGACCTCTCCAGACCTACAGCTTTTCTAACTTTCTCATGGAGCCCACCCCCCCCCCAAGTTCTTGGACAGGGACTCAAAGCAAACACCTGGTCAATTCTCTGGAGGTAAGTGTCACAATTATGGCACAACATTAGTTTGCACCTGAGTTCATCAAAAAAATTATATGTAAAATGTTTGATCTAGATGTGAATCATTGTAGCTGCTGTTTAAGGCAGAATAATAATCTTGTTCATTTCGTGAAGCCAACTTCATTAGAACTTTGAATTTGTTTCGTCAAAATAATTCTGGAAGGTGAAGGTGTTAATGTCAGGCTCGACTCACTTCTAGTCCATTTAGATCCACAAATCCACTTCTTTTGTCAATATAGAGCTTTGTCAACCCTGTGAAATGCTCTGTTTTTGATCATGCAGAATGCAGTGCAGATTCACAGTCAGCTTCCTGCCATGGCTGAGTTATGGAGCTCGACACTGAAACAATGGCATTTTTTTTTTTTTTTAAGCAGGCCTCGAAGACTCATAGCTTTCATTTTATACGTTGTACAGTGTCAATTTTGTGCATGCATTGTTAATAAAAAACAAAAATATCAATGTGTTATGTATTTACTAAGAGTATAGGACGACAGTATTGAGGGTTGAAATGTATAAAGGACTTGTTTTGTTTTCAATTTGCTCTATTAATGTTGAATATTAAGGTAACATCATTTTCATCTTGAACCAATTCTTTCTGAAAATGAGAATCAGAATCAGTTAGACCAATGTAATAGATTTCACTATGAACAACTTAGAATATTTAGATGAACCTCATTAATTCATTAAATGTACGTTCATTTAATTCAGCATTTTAAGTTGTATTCATCTATTACAAATATGTTCATTTAATTTAGTTTTTTTTTAATTGTTCCATAATGCCAATATTTTTTTTTTTTTTTTAATTGGCCCAATTAAATTTTAAACATTGAACCAATGTATAATGTATTAACTGTTATAAATTAAAGCAATTTAGTTTGGCCAATTTAATATATATCATTATGATCAATTAAGAATATTTAGATGTAAATGATTACGATATAAAATATACGTTAAACCAATGTTTTACTTTTTTCAGTGTATTTGGAGTGATTCGTGGATGTTTGACTGATCTTTAACTGCTTATTTCAAGGCGCCATATTCTCGATCAACCCCTGTTTTCACCACCAACAGTTCACGCCCGCTGTAACGCACAATTAAATCTTCCTAATCTGTGATGCATGTACGATTCGGCAGTGTCGCGTAGTCACTTCGGTTCAAACTTTAAAAATCTGCTTTATTGCGATTCACGGTGACGTCGGCTCCCGTTGGGCACCGCAGGTCTCTACCGTGGAAGTCAGCGGATTCGTTTCTTTTATTAAGTAGTTTTAGATGAGTATTATGATATAAAATGTGCAAAATGTAACTATAATCCACAGGTGTCATAGATAGACACAAGCGCAATAGATCTGCTTTCAATAAAAGTTAAACTGCTACAAAAAAATGCCTTTGGTTCATGTAAATTGCATGGATTTTGGATAGAATTTTTATACTTTTCATCTCGTTTTTTCCCTCAAACTGCAACATAACTGATGTCAAACTATGATAAATATTTAGCACAGGTACAAACCCGAAGTCAGAATTAGAAAAACCTGAAAATATAGGCACGTCATAGGCATTTTAAATAAAAAGTCTCCTTTTTTCAGAGCTGATTTGTGGAGTTGAACATCTCTGGCTCAGGATATTGCCTTTTTTTTTTGTTGCAATTTTAAGCTTTTTTTCTCACTAAACTATTGCTTCACATGTGATTCTTCGAGCCTGTGTCTGTGTGTGTCGTGTTATTGCCCTAAATCTACCCACAGCACAAAAAGTAAAGTCGTCTGACCTAAACTCCGCAGCGACATTCTGCCTTAGCAACAAAGTTTTACTAAAGTGAAATTCATAAAGGACGATGTTGAATGTTGAGGGTTTGTAAATTAGACAGAGGACGCAGACAGAGAGAGAGGGACAGGGCCTGTCTGCTGACGCCACAAATCACTCCTCCCTCTCCTCTCCTCTCTGCTTCTCTCTCTCTTTCTTCCTCCCTTCTTTCTCTTCCCTCTCTCTTCCATCTGCTTTCTCTCTCCTTCCCTTCTCTCTCTTCCCTCTCTCCCGCCTCTCCTCCACCTATTCCTCTCTCTTTCTTCCATCTCCTCTCCTCCTCCCTCTCCTCTTCCCCTCGTCCCTTTCCTCCCCCCTCGATCCTCCCTCTGCCCACTGCTTCCCTCTCTACTGTCCTTCTCTCTCTTCCCTCTCTCCTCCCTCTCTCCTCACTCTCTTCATCCCTTCCTTCTCTTCCGTCTCCCTCCCCTCTATCTCCTTTCTCTCTCCTTCCATTCCCTCTCTCCTGCCTCTCCTCCACCTATTCTCTCTCTTTCTTCCATCTCCCTCTCTCTTCTTGCCCCCCTCTCCTCTCCCTCTTTTCACCTTCCCCCCCCCGATCCTCCCTCTGCCCACCGCTTCCCTCTCTCTACTCTCCTTCTCTCTCTTCCCTCACTTTTGTCTTTCCACCACCTCTCTACCCTGTCTGCCTTTCTCCTCCTCCTGTTTCCCCATTCTCTCCTACCTCTCTTCTACCCCTCTCTCTCCTCCATTTTCCCGCCACTCTGTCTCCCTCTCTCCCCTCCCCTCTTTTTTAACCCTCCTCATCCCCTCTCTCCTCATCCCTTCCTCTGTCTCTCCATCTGTCTCTCTTCTCTCTCCTCCTTCTCCCCTCCACTTCACTGACTCTACTCCTCTCTCTTCCGTCACTTTTGCCTTTCCTCCACCTCTACCCCTCTTTCCTCCATCTCCTCCCTGCTTCCCTCTTTCCCCTCTCTCTTCTCTCTCTCCTCTCCTCTTCCCTGTCGCTCCTTGCTCTTTCTCCCTCTCTCCTCCCCCCCTCTATCTCCTTCACCTTTCCACTTCCCTGTCTCTAATCCCCTTCTCTCGCTTTTTCCTTTCCTCCATCTCCTCTCCGTTCCCTCTCTTTCCTGCCTGTCTCTCCTCCCCCTCGGTCTTTCCCCCCTCTCCTCCTCTTTCTCTCCATCATTCTCTTCCCCCCCTCACTTTCTCTTCCATCTCTCCTCCCCCCTCCCACATCTACTTACCTACGTCTGTCTTCTCTCTCTACTTTCCTTTTTTGCCCACCTCTCCCCCTCTCTCTCCTCCATCTCCTCCCTTTCTCTCCTCTCCATTTCTCCTTACTCCCCTTCTTTCTCTCCCCTCTCCCCTCTATCTCCCTCCCCTCTGTCTCCTCTCTCTCTCCTCCCCTCCCTCCATCTCCTCCCTCTCTCCTCTCTTTTTGATCCCTCTCCTCACACCTTCCTCTACCTCAATCCTCCCTTTCCTCCCCCCCTCCACCTCTCTTTGCTCTACCCCTCCTCTCCCGTTCTTTCCCTCCCTCTGAACGAGTCAGAGATGTATTGATTGGCTCTGGTGTTTGCTTGTGGCTCCAGCTCAAAATGGACCCTTTAATTAAGTTAATGGAGCGACGGCGGCTGTGTGGCCGGAGAGCGCCCGGAACAGAGCGGTGTGAGAGAGGGACGGAGGGAGACTCGGAGGGATAGGAGGGAGAAAGAGAGGGAAGGAGGAGTGGAGAGATAGGGGGGAGGAGAAGACATAAATAAAAGGCGGGGTTAAGTGCGTGTACTTTGGGAGATGCGTTAGAGCAGTGAGAGGATATACATGCGTATGTTTACGGAGAAGCATATTTAAAGCTATAGTACGTAACATTTTTGCTAACTTCTAAATCAGAGGTGCCCAAACTTTTTTGCTGTTAAAAGTGCTGCTTATGATCAATTGGGCCGGTTCAGCAGGAGACCTGAGGGCCAATAAAAACTGGTCTGAGGGCCGCATTTGGCCCCCGGGCCGTAGTTTGGACACACCTGATCTAAATAGACTCAAATAAAAACATGTTCTTACATTATGGGTGTTTTTATTGCACTGAAAAAAGAATAGCAAGATTTAGATTTTAAATGTCTAATGTATAATCTGTGTGCCTAAATACGAGGTACAGGTGTCCCTCACTATATTGTTCTTCACGTCTTGCTGTTTTGCGGATTTTTTTGGGTAATTTTGCATGGTTTTATTTATTTATTTATTTATTTTTTGAGAGTATTAACGTGCATTGTGTTCTGCGTCCTGATTGGCTGAGGGACTGTAGACCATTGACCATCAGTCTCCTCCGTGTCTCCTGTACAGTACAGAATGTGTCAGACAAATTTACATAAATGTTCGATCGCTATCATTTTAATTTACAGTATAAGAAAGTTTTTATATTTTTATTTCTCAAACAAATGTTTGGGTCTGAAAACAGGTCTTGCTCTTTGGTTTCATTCGATAATACTGTACACACACATTTTAAATCTACGAAGGTCTGAACTTTGAGAGTGTTTAAACAAGAGAGAAACGTGAGAAAATGCCTGTGTGAGAAAAGTGTATAAAGTGTGTGGTGAGGGGTTTTACACCTTAAAACATATAGAATAATTGTAAAAATAAAGCTGATACTTCGCGGATTTCACTTATTGTGGGTTATTTTTTTGAACATAATCCCCCACGATAAACAAAGTACCACTGTATATCATTTATCTGGTTTAAAACATTAAACTCTTTGTCAGATACATTGTATAGGGTCAAAATAAGTAATCTAGTCATAAAGCTGTCCAATAATCAGGAAGTGTGCTTTACCATGCTAGTTGCTATTAGTATTACCGTGATGGAAAAACTCCAATGTACCCTCTGAGATTTATGAAATGATTTTGTGGGTTATTTTCCAAACATAAACCCCTGAGATAAACGAGGGACCACTGTAACATGTTCACATCAAATATCGCTTTTACTAATACAAACCAAGCACAGTGGACACGATGGAGCTCAGTATATTTGTATAACTATATCCAGAGGGAGTGGCGTCCAGAGGGAGTGGTGTTAGACTTGCAATAGCCTAACTTTGGCTTTGAGAATAGGTCGCAAGTAGCATAAAATGAACAAAAACTTGAATAAAAGTCCTCTCCTGGTGAACGAACTCAGATGGATTTTTGATGCTGAACACACAGAACTCAATGGTCCAGTAAAATATTTTCCATTTTCAATTTATACTGATTTGTAAATAGTGCCCAAAAGCATCGCCTGACCAGCCAGTCCCTTCTGCGTGAAAAACCTCCATCCCAACTTGAGACGGTTTAACCACAGCTGCTCGTTTGTAGACGGAACAATATAGAACTTATTTTACCTGAGATAAATAAGGGTTTGGTGCTTCCATTGTTGATTTTCTGCAAATTTCTGTGCTGTTCCTCAATCCTTTATGTTGTTTTTTTCCTCTTTTTTTTTTAACGTGTAAGCCGCCATGTTTATTTTTGACACAAATGGACCATGTATCTCTCTGATTGGTTAATCCACCCGTCAGTCACGCCCTCCCACGCTGTCAGGCTCGTCATTTTGGTCTTAAAATGTTCGTATTAACCCGCTCTACATGATTTTTTTGTGTTTGTGAATCTAAATATGCTCCTTAATAACAGACGAATCATCACTATCTTTCCCTGAGGTTGTTTTGGGGCGTTACCTTCAACATCCTCACTTCAGATTGGCTGTTTGGTTGCTATGATACTCGTGGTTGGAGTCCCAAATATGGACCTCGCTCCAAATTCGCCCGTAGTCTCGATGAGCTTCATTTGACCGGAGCCAAACACTATGGGGGACGTCACACTCACTCAGTCCACTTCTTTACACGGTCTACGCTCCAGATCTACTCGTCTTTGTGAAGTTTTGTCAAAGCTCGTGGTTCTAGCTGGACAGGTAACTGAAAGCGACCCTCGATATACATGTATGAAGGGAGGGGATGTCTTTATTGGCGGACCGGAGCAGGGTCTGAGCCTCATTGCATCGAAAACCAAGGAGATCGTGATTGACTTTGACAGGAAACCGTCCCACCAGCCGGTCACAATAAAGAGAGAGGACACTGAGGTGGTCTGGACGGACTAGTAGTCGATCACAAACTGGACTAATCTCATGTGCTCTGTAAAACCGCTCTGACCTCCAGGAACAGTCACTGACTCGATTAGCTGAGCAGTAAATGTTTGTCTGCAGTGGTGGAAGTAGTAAAGTACTGCTCTTGAATAGAATTTTTAGGTATTTAGGTACTCAAGTACATTTTGCAGTGAACACTTTTTACCTTTACTTTACTATATGGTATCTGTACTGTCTACTCCACTACATTTTTGAACTGCCCTGAAAAGTAAAAAGTACTTTTCACATGATTTGAGGAGTTATTTGTACCATGTTTGTGGTAACATCCTGACTAAAGTTTCCGAGTTCAACTTTCAGCTTTGCGCAAACAAAAATAAATGCACAAAATTCATTAGAAAAATTAAGAAACTGATTTGTATTGCTACTGGTGACCAAAGTATGTATAGTTTTTAATCGATATTACTACATTTATACTTCAACAAATTAACACTTGTGTGAAATCCTTTTACTTAAGTCGATTTTTTCATGTGATACTTTTACTTGAGTAACTTTTTTGCCCCTGTATCTGTACTTTTACTTAAGCATCGACGCAGAGTACTACTTCTACCGCTGTGACAGAGGCGGGGATCCTGAGTAATACCAAACACCCCCTTCATGACACAGCGGCAGAGCGATATATAGTTTGGACGGCTCACTGAACTCAGCGTGGTCATGTGACGTTGCTGTGACGTGTCTGGTCAGGTTTTCTACAGTTCGACTACTTCAGGGCAGTATCCGAGGAGCGAATCAAATCCACCATTTCTGTCCACTGTAAAAGAAAGGACCATAGATGTAGATGACAGCAAACATTCTCGGTGGATTAAGCACAGAACTGAAATATCGAAACAGGACTTTAAACCGGGACGAGGGGTCTTTTTTTACTCCCACGCACCTGCAGATGGAGTCTTTGTCATGCCTCCACCAAACCCAGCGCTTTAAGAGATCGTTTGTTCTCTCGGCTATAAGACCGTACCAGTCGTTATCGTTCCTCTTTATGTATGAGTTTAGAACTGATTGTGGTCGCTAGCGGACACCTAAATTGCTCTCAAGAGGAATCAATGAAGTATTTATCTATATTAGAGTTTGGCCGTCGAGGTTTTTTTTTTTTTATGGCCGACATCGATTTAGAATCCACAGCAACCATTATACTCTGATGTTTTGGGGCCAATATGTAGGGCTGATTTTGATGATTTTCCCCAAATTAGGGATTAAAGGAAACATTTTGGGTTTTATAGCTGAAAAATTGGCCAAACGAATCTCTATGTATGATCTCTATATATATCCATACATCTATACATCAATATCGTAACCCCACTGACCGAATACTTTCCCCTTTTGAATACCCCAAAGGACACTGTAAGATCCTCCCCTCGCTCTCCCCAGCACCCATCGGTCTCATTCCTGTCCACTCATCCGTCCTGTCAAAGGTTAATTGGTTTGGAAATGATTCGATTCATTCCCGACCTTAATGCTGTTATCCTGCTTTTGTACGGACGAAAACGAGAAAGAAAAACTGCCCCCCGCATGCACTTAAGCTTAATTTAAAATAAAGGCTCCCATGAAAAAAAAAAATCCAATTTAATCTTTTCTACTGCTCGCCTCTGTCCCCACAAGTCTTTCGTCTTTAAATTATGGCAGAATTTCATTACCTTGAAAGCTTACCCGCCCCTCTCAGAGTCCGCTGCTTGGAACGGAGAGGGGGACTAATGCCTCTCCACTAACCCCAAGGTCGGAATATTGGGGAAGGGGGGCGGGAGCGCTGGAGGGCCCCTGTGATTAATGCTCTGTGCAAAGTGCTGCGGAGTAATGCGACGAAGAGTGAGAGCGCTCGGATGGAGAGGGGGCTGAGACACAGAGCCCGGCGAGCGTCCTTCACATGGGACGAGGGGGGACATCTGGACTGTAATAAAGAGCGAGGACGGAAGTGTACAGTACGGTTGGATTGGCCTTCATGCGAAATTTACACATTTTCAGCTATAATGTTGTTTCCTAATCCAAAACACATCTGGAGTTTTAATTTGCATCACTCTGTTTCAATTTTCCTGAAATTGTTAGGTCATAGATCAGAAATCAAGAAGTCTCCTGCTCAGTTTTCGGCAAAATCGCCCGTACTTGCTTGTCTCGGCTGATCTCAGAAGCTAAGCAGGACTGAGCCTGGTTAGTACTCGGGAGACCACTGGGAATATCAGTGGGGAAGCAGTAGCTCTAGTGCACAGACTGTATAAAGAAGTGGACTAAGGGAGTGTGACGTCACCCATAGCGTCCAGTCAAATGAAACTCATCAAGCCTAGTGGCAACGAGTGAAGTTGGAGCTGAATTCCATATTTGGAATTTCGATTGCGAGGATTGAAGCAACCAAAGAGCCAGTCCGGAGCAAGGCTGTTGAAGGTAACGCCCCTTCTGGCCCACACCGCTGTCAATCAAACTTATTGCTAACACTAGTGGAGTAGAGTGACCTCGGGGAAAGAAGGCGCCTGATGTGTCTGTTATTAATCTTGTTATATCTTGATACACAGACATAATAGTGAAATAAAAATATCATGACCATGCAGAGCGGGTTAATACAGACATTTAAGACCAAAATGACGAGCCTGACAGCAGCAGTTACAGAGAGAGGGGAGACAGTTTTTCAATGTGAAGTGAATTGGAGCCAGAGACGATGGAGCTGGAAGCGCGCCCATGATCACTTCCCGTTTGGACCGTGGCGGCTGGCAGGTTAACCATGTCCATTAATACATGCAGCCTATGCTCTAGTACAAACTGTTGTTGTGTCGGTGGGCAAGACACTTCACCCACATCAGTGTGATTGTGGTGTTTGCATGAGTGTCGGTGGTGATCACAGGGGCTGATGACACAGCCTTGCTTCTGTCTGTCTGCCCCGGGGCAGCTGTGGTTACAATAGTGGCTTACCACCACCGAGTGTGGAGTGAATGAGAAATGCAGTGTAAAGCACTTCAGGTGTCTGGAAAGGGGCTATAGAAATCCAATCCTTTTTTATCATTTTTATAAACCATCACTGGTATATGCATTTCTGCACAAATTACATTCACTGTAAACATATGGATCTATTAGCATGACAGCCTCATTGCTAAATGACAGCTAAAAGATTTGTTCTTTTAAAGGGGTAGGATTAATATGTTAATAGGCAAGAATTATTCCATTGGCGTGTTTCCATCTGCAGACCCTGGCTTTTCTCCCGGTTCATGCCTTTTCCTGTCAGCAGCAGGAGCTCTAAAGCAAAAGTAACCTCGTCAGTGCCTTAACCCAGCGCTTCCCAAAGTGGAGGTCACAGGGCGTGAGCTGAGGCCCCAAGGTGATCTCAGGATATCATTTTAAAACAATGACACTGTATTTTATATAGTGAAAACAGTATAATGCAGTGAAATTATGCCCAATAACACAACAAACGACCCCAAGTATTTGAGGAAAAACGCCCCAGTTCAGATTTATTGTATGAGGAGCTCTTGAGGTCAAAATATGTCTCTATGCTCTGTACTGTCTGCATACAATTATAAAGAATCTTATTTTCCACTAATCAGGAAGTGCACAGTTGCATGTTAGTAGTTGTTTGTTTTACAGTGGCGGCAAAACTGGGCGATGTCTGTTGTGAAATTGCGGTGAATAATGAGGATGCTCAGAAAACATATGGTAAGTGAGGAATAACTGAACCACTGCAAACTGTGTAAGTGAAGTCGCTCTGTTTGGATCTGAAGTGAATGACTTTGGGCCAAATCTCTGATCATTTGTGAAAGGCGACTGTTTTTAATCAGAGCTGTATTTCCCTGGTCATTGTGTTAGTACTAACTCTGCCCTTATACTTGTGTCACACCTGCTCCACACATCACTGCTTTATTTTACAATACCAGGCTTATTTAAAGAGATTAAAGCAGTTTTTTTTTTTCTGTTGCCAGCACAATGATCTCTACATTTGTCTAAAAATGTCTTGTACGACTCCTGCCTGTGAACATGGTGTTGTTGTGTCTTTGGGCCAAACACTCTTTCCTCAAGTTATGAAATCTCAGCATTATTTTTGACTCGGAAAGCAAAACTGCTGTTCTTGAATACAGCTTCTATCATTTTAAAGTTCTGAGCAAAATTAAATTCTACATCACATGTCATGATTTTGCACATGGATCACACACCTGGTCCTCAGTCCTGGTTTAGTCCTGGTATATTCTGGTCTAGTCCTGGTTTAGTCCTGGTCTAGTCCTACTTTTTTCCTGGTCTAGCGCTGGTCTAGTTTTGGTCTAGTTCTGGTGTATCCTGGTCTAGTCCTGGTTTAGTCCAGGTTTAGTCCTGGTATATCCTGGTCTAGTCCTGGTTTAGTCCTGGTAGACACCTGGTCCTGAGTCCTGGTTTAGTCCTGGTATATCCTGGTCTAGTCCTGGTTTAGTCCTGATCTAATCCTGTTTTATTCCTGGTCTAGTCCTTGTGAACACCTGGTCTAGTCCTGGTTTAATGCTGGTATATGCTGTTCTAGTCCAGGTTTAGTCCTGGTTTAGTCCTGGTATATCCTGGTCTAGTCCTGGTTTAATCCTGGTTTAATCCTGGTTTAGTCCTGGTATATCTTGGTCTAGTCCTGGTATATCCTGGTCTAGTTCTGGTCTAGTCCTGGTATATCCTCGTCTAGTCCTGGTTTAGTCCTGATCTAATCCTGTTTTATTCCTGGTCTTGTGTACACCTGGTCTAGTCCTGGTTTAATCCTGGTATATGCTGTTCTAGTCCTGGTTTAGTCCTGGTCCTGAGTCCTGGTTTAGTCCTGGTATATCCTGGTCTAGTCCTGGTATATCCTGGTCTAGTTCTGGTTTAGTCCTGGTATATCCTGGTCTAGTCCTGGTATATCCTGGTCTAGTTCTGGTTTAGTCCTGGTATATCCTGGTCTAGTCCTGGTATTACCTGGTCTACAGTATGTCCTGGTCTAGTCCTGGTTTAATCCTGGTTTACACCTGATCTAGTCCTGGTATAGCTTGGCTGACAGTATATCCTCGTCTAGCCCTGGTCTGGTTTAGTCCTGATCTAATCCTGCTTTATTCCTGGTCTAGCACCGGTCCAGTCTTGGTCCAGTCCTGATCTAGTCTTGAGGGGCTTTCACAGCCACACCATTTGATCCACCAGTTTGATTTGGTACAGACTAAAGAACTGTACCCAGACCATGTCCAGAAGGCGGTTCCAAGCAGACTCGGCGGTTCGTTTGTGATGTGAACGCTAACCGGCCTCGATTTGGCCCAATTCGCAATTTTGGATTTAAACAGGCCTCCGTAACACGCTGAGCAAGAACAAATTAAACCCCAGAAAGACGATCAAACTGGGAAAATAATCCTGTGACAAGACGTATAGGAAGGAGGAACTGTTATTTGATATAATTAACTAAAAATGTATCACAGTTTCTGGGAACTATCACAAAAACTCCACAGAACTAGTGAGTCTGGAACCCTTTCTGTCTCAGTAATGTTCAGGTTTTGCGGTCTCATTGAGTGCTTTTATGCAGCTTCAACAATGACTATATTTTTAAGCTGCCGATGCCGTCTCCATTATATCATTTGGTTGCATAAATCGAATCAATAACCTTTCACTGAACCTGCTGCAGAGAGAGAAAGTAATTTTTCTGTTACGAAATATGTCTGTATCTTTGTAACTGTACATACTTGAATAGAGGTCACCATGACAGAAGACTCAAAAATACATCCAATTTCATTTTAAAAAATCCTGAAAGTCTTGAAAAATGACTTTGACAATTATGAGACTAAGGAAACGTTGAAGAAATACTCATCCCACAATAGTTTTTCATTTGACCTACAGATATATCACATACAGTATCATAAATAGTACTTTTTTGAGACTATTTCTTCATAATTTTCCTAATTTTTTTCATGTAATAGAAAGGCTAACTGAAAACTGAACGTGAATAACCTATAAATCAGAAATGATACACAAACTGAAGATTTTTCTAACCTGAAAGCACATCCTCCGCTCTTTCATTGTGCTCGCAGCTATCATAAAAAGCTTTTTAAAGTGATGTCAACTCCGTCAATGACATCCTAATTATATCCTAAACGGGATCATTATTCCTAAAACCGGATCACAAACACCAGGCTGCGTCACATGTGCTTTCACAGCATTCACCCTTTGAGCATCCAAACAGCCGCTTTGAATGGAGCCACAGAACCAGCCTGTAATAGCGCCGTTTAGCAGAACAACCCAGGCGTTTCAGCGCGGAGTGGTTCAAACAGGGCCCAGAATGCAGCCCTGACGTCAGCTCCACAAACCCCGGGCGTCTCATTCAGTCTGAACCAGAAATCTGACAAAAAACAGCAGTTACAGATGACAGCACCTGAGCACTTTCCTCATTATGGACGATAAAACGGACCTGGTGTCATGACAAATACTCAAATCTGATTGGTCGAAAATCTAACACATATATCCTGCAAAACGATATTTTAGAGCATTTATCCATGTTATAGTTGTTTCCCCTCATCATTTGCTCACCGGAAGTTGTATTTGGAGTGATTTATGCATGTTTTATTGTTTATTTTCAAGGAAGTCTCCTTGAGTCCTGAAGTCCTCAGAGTGTGAGATGGTTCATGTGGCTCTAACATGTTGGAGATGTTCTTTGGGGCTGGTCCATGGAGAGACTTGTTCACACAGAGCTGCTTTAAAGTCTCTGAGCCACAGGAGCCAGAGCAGAGACCAGAGCACAGGACACATGTGTGAAGTACTTCCTGGTTCTAGTCAGGACCTGAGCAGCAGTGTTCTGGATGTACTGCAGCTTCTTAAGGCTCGTTTGGAGAGGCCAGTGAGCAGGACGTTACAGTCGTCTCACCTACTGGAGACAAACACATGGATAAGTCTCTCTAAGTTTGGTTTTGACAGTATACCTTTGACACTTTCTAGACGGTAAAAAACCTGCAGATGTTACTGTCTTGATGTGGCTGTCAAAGTTCAAGTCTGAGTCCATTATTACCTCTACCCCCTTCGAGATGTCGTATTGCTGATCTACCCTCATTTTCACCGGCATACGCCCACTGCTCTGTACCTACTTCATTCTCCAATTTCCTTTAAAAATCGGTGACGCACGTAGGATTTGGCATAGGCATTTTGGCTTAAATTACTACATTAGCTGCTCGCAAGTGTGACGTGGGCCAACAGCGGCTCTTTGCTGCGGCTCCCTTTGGGCACCGCAGTTTTCGAACGAGGAAAAGAGCGGACTTGTTTCTTTTAGTAAGTTGTTTAGACGAATATTGTGATTTAAAATGCCTTCCTTGTCTGCATTTCCGATGGAGTTCTCTACATAGGTAGAGGGATTCTGTTATAGAATGTACATCTTTCAGTGTTTTTGTGCTTTTCTTTTCAACTTTTCTCCCATTTAACCGATGTAAGACTATGACAAATAAATATTTAACACAGGTACCGTCCCACCACCATGAAAACCTGCATCTAATACCTGGACTTCTGGCCTTGATTGTGTTTTAAGGTCGTAGTAAAGCACGGTCGCGTCATTGACTAACGCCCCCTGCTGTTGGCGCACCACCTCGCGCTGGGTTTGGCTTAGAGCTTATCTGGTCCTGTTTGAGCTTGTCACTGATAACACGCAGGGACAATGAGAACGAGGCAGCGCCACGGAGGAGGGAAAAAGGAGCACGCTTTCAAATATAAATCAGATAGAGTCACTCCGGCTTTGTTGACCTGCTGAACGGTTAAACAGCAAATTCAAGTCCGACCTGTCCTCCAGCTCTATTTCAAACTATAGGGATTCTACAAACTCAAATACTGATGTTCATCTAGGGGTAAAGTGGAGTTTTCACGTGCTTCAGCTCAGCCTCTTTAGTCTCTTTTACCCAAATGAGCATCACCACTTCAGCTGCAATCCAGACGACCTGATCCCCTTTCCTCTCCTCTAACCCTCCTCCTTTCGCTCTCTCTTTCCCACTTCACTCCCTCCATCCATCTCCCCAGACTATTCTTCTTCTTCCCTTACTACTGTTCTGTGCTCGCCCTACAAAGGAAACCCATGAGACGGCATTATCGTGCAATTACCGAGAAACGCAAATTTTTGACTTTCGAAAAAAAATTTTAGCATTCTGAAACTGCTTTTTAAATGTCTAAATAATCAACGCTGTTCTCTGTAAGGGCTCGCTCAGACGTAACTCCAGAGCCTCTGTCGGTGCAGGGGATGGTGTCGTTCCAAAGTTTAAAACATCATTTGGACCGTCCAGTTCCTCGTCTAAATGGCAGAGGTTGTGGATCTTTCTTTCTTCTGACCAAAACTTACAGACTGACTCAACCGTGTTCAACAGGACTTTGAAACTGTGGTTGAAGTTGGGCCAGAGCTGCTCACATAATGTTTGAAATGTACTTTGTCTATGCCTTAAGACTTATGTAACTGTTTACTTTTACATTTTAACATTCAGTGTGGGAAGGAGCATCTCAAAAGCGAGGATATTTTGGTGGGGGAGGGACCGTGGAGGCTCAGGTTGCCGGAGGACCTAATTTGGGTTTTTTTTCTGGGTTGGACTAACCCTAAAAGAACTGGGACCAGGCACTGAAGAGCTTCCAGGACCACCTGAACCATAGATTGTATATATAAATGGACATAGCTAACACGCTAGCCACTGCATTCCAAATAGGAAGTAATAGTCCAATTCACTTCACATTCTCTGTAACTTCTGCATTTTCGTCTTAACATGTTCATATTAACCCACTCTAGGTGATCCTGGTATTTTTATTTCGCTATTGTGACCGTAATTCAAGATATGAACATTAATAACATCCAAGATTGGCGTTCTTGGCGGAACTCGCTCTGGGTGACGTCCACCTTGGTGACGTCCACCTTGCTTCTTCTCCGACGTAATTTTCGCCCGCTCCTCATGACACGCTAATAAGCTTGTCCGCAGATATATAAGGCCAAACTGAATAGCCAAAAGAGGAGCCTACGACCTCCAAGAAAAAGAAAGATCAATTTAACAGACGACACCTGGAGTCCTACTTAAAATATGAGTTTGTCGCTACAGGTGAGTCTCACGCCAAGTCCGCTCTGTGTAATATATGGGGAAAAACTAGCTAAAGAGACAATGAAACCTTCAAAACTGCTTCGGCACATGGAGACTTAAAGATAAGAAGATAAGCCTTTAGAAGTTTTTTGAAAGATACAAATGTGAACAAGAAGGAAAGAAGAAACAAGCGCAGGGCTCCCTCTGGATTCAGCGAGGCAGTGAGCTGTATTTTTTATGCACTTAATTTATTTTTGCCATATTTATCTGGCCGGTTCATGTAAATAAAACCTACATTATTCTGGTCCGTGGTGCGAAAAAGGTTAGAGACTTTATACAGTCTATGGTCTGAACAGGTGGAGAGTTCTTGTCATTACAAACGGGCCTCCTCTGCATTTGACTTCCTCCCTCTCCTCCCCTGTTTCTCTCCTCTCTTCCCTCATTCTTCTCCTGGTCACACCTCTCTCTCTCTCTCTCCTCACCCTCTCGCTCCCTCTCCACCTCCTCCGCCTCTCATCTCTCTCGTTCTCCCTCTCCTCCCTTTCTCTCTCGTTCCATCGGCGTCTCCGTGACCCCCCCGTGACCTCCCATTGCGCATGTCACTTTCTCACCTCCCCTGTCACACAACGGCACTTAACCTCGCTCGCCCCTGACCCTAACCTCCATATATTCAACGCACAGGGATACGACGGACGCAACTTATGGGCTGGCTTGTTTATTTTGAATGTCATAAATGTTAATGCGCCTTTTTATGTTGAGTTTACTATAAAAAACTATATATCTGCTCTATCTATAATTCAGAGCATGATTTAATTATACAAAGTTTTAATTCTTGGCAAGCCCTCACAGCTCTAAGTGCTTATGACTATTTATAATGGGACTTAAGCATAACTATTGTGCTTTTTTTCTATTATTAATTATGAGGGAACATCATTTCTTCATACTTTGCATAAATTAATTTGAAATAAATTATACATTTAAACATTTTTTGCAGGTCCTCCATACAAATGAAATCAGTGGAGAGGTGGGTAGTTACATTTACTCAGTTGCACAATACTTTTACTTTGTCAAGATCCCAGTCTGTCCCTGTGTTTCTGTGCTGTTTTTCCCCCTCCCTATTGCGTCCTTACCTGGAGCTTGGCGAAGACTCTGACACCACCCGCCACACACCTCGGGAGTACAAAGGGACTGAGGATCCTACACACTCCGGACTACAATCGTCCATGTATCCCCCGTACATAGTTTTGCTTGGCTCAGTCTAGTTTCCCCGTGTGTATGATCTCAGTACTGTGTTTTTTTTTTGTCGCTTTTCACCAGATCCCACTTCTTGGAACCTCCCTCCGACCCTCAGCCCGGTGCAAACCTCAGCCTCGATTCAGCTCTCCACGACCAGTAGAAACACCTCAGCCTCCGACCCAGCTCTTCACAACTGGTACGAACACCTCAGCCTTCAACCAGCTCTCCTCTCCACGACTTGAAGATGTCAGTCTGAAAAACACTTCAGCCTCCAACCCAGCTCTCCATGACCGGTACAAACATCTCAGCCTTCGATTCAGCTCTCCACAACCGGTACTAACACCCCAGCCTCTGAACCCGCTACCTACAACCAATTTGAAGATGTCAGCCTCCGACCCAGGTCTCCACGACCAGTACGAACACCTGAACCTCCGACCCAACTCTACATGACCGGTACAAACACCTCAGCCTCTGACCTCGCTACCTACAACAAGCTCGAAGATATCAGCTTCCGACCCAGCTCCATCAATCAACATTTACTCTTCCCGTGTTTGTGAATAAACTCTGTTCACCTTTTTACCCCGAGTCTGAATCTTTGATCCCCCAGACATTACGACATACATCTACTCAAGTAATATTTTAAAGAAACACATCTCTGCACGCCTCTTCCTTTTGTCTACTGTTCTTATCGTACAGTTGAGCTTTAGTCTACGCTAGTAAGATTTCTATAATAAGTACATTTATAACTACATAACTAACTACATCACACTTACACTTGCGATGTGCTTTACAGGCTGATCCGGGCTCTCGAAGCTCCACTCTGCTCATGATTCATTCACTCCACACTCAGGGGGGGTTTGGTGGGCTATTGCAGCGGAAGTGATGGAAGCGAGGCTGCCACACGCATCACTCCCGCACTCTTCACATCCATAGACGGGGTGGGTCAAGTGTGTTGCCAAAGGACACAATGGCACAACTTGGTCTGAGTGGGAATCTCATCTCTGACCTTCGTGATCGATGGACGAGTGCTCCAACCGCTGAGTGTGATCGAGGAGCAGAGCGTACGATGGTAGAGTATTGTTTTCTTGTTTAAGAAGTACAGATTTTGCAAAAGCACCTTCTAACCATGTTAAGTTTCTTTCTCTCATCACTTGTTTTTTTGAATTATATGTGCAAACTAAGTCACCCTTTGTAACTATCACCTACTTCACAGCTCTGCGTCACACACATGTTCAAAAATCACAGTAGTCCTAAAATAAAACACAGTAAATGAATCTTTGCTGCTTGTTACCCCGATGTGTTTCAGATGATGTAACATTCAGGACTCTCGTTAAAATGAGATACGCTCGTAATGGGACTTCCTAATAAAATAAAAAGTAAATTAATAATAATATTTAATACAGATAGGGACAGCTTAAATTAATATAGTTACAATATAGTGACAGATTTTAGTTGTAATACAAAGCGTAAATTTTCTAGTCACTGATAGAAAAGATCAGGTTCAATATGCGTCACTTTACCTTTTGGATATTTCATGGCATGAATAAGGAAAGGTGTTTTGCGTTTGAACGAGGTTTTCAAAAGTCATAAGTTCAAAAGTCACAGTTGAAAAAGTCATAATTTCAACTGTTTTAGATTAATATTGTGGTTTACTATTAGCAAAATGTAAAAGAAAAGGTAATACACTTAATAGAACTAGAATCAATGTTTGATCTTGATTTGAGCAGGTCGGACAAGCAAAATGATCGAACAATAGAACAAAACTTTTTTCTACTTAACTAAACAAGAAATATACTGTTTGCCCTTCTAAAATAAAATAAAAAAAAACCCCAACATATCCATCAGTCGTCCAGGTATGATCCATAGTATAAGACAATTTGGCCTCTTCTTCAGTTCTGGTCAGATTTGCTGCTGGACACTGTCTTATATCGATCTGAAGAAAGGAGCTAACGACACTGAAGCTAACACACCTATTTCTATGTTTGAAATAGTTTGAGAGTGGAGATAAAGACGTGATTTTTGTTAGGAAAGACAATCCATCTTTGAAAAGGGAACGAGGGGCGTAGATCATTTATCTCTTATTTATAACTCCGTCCTCAGACCTAAATCAAAACAGTAGTGTTAGCCAGTTCGCTAAACGGTGTGACAGCCTCCATTAGGGGCCTGAATGATTATGCAAAATATGGCACAGTTCAGACAGCTCAGTGTTCAGCTCACACTCTACTGAACGACACGAGTATAGTTCATTAGGCTTCGCTAACAAACAGAAACAGTACAAAACAGGTGTGTTAGCTTCAGTGTAGTTAGCTCCTCTCTTCAGACAGATATAAGGAAGAGTCCAGCAGTAATTTGACCAGAACTGAAGAAGTGGCAGCCAAACGTCTTCACTCAAAAACTTTTGTCCAGTTGCCATAATTGATTATTTCTTTTACTACTATAAATTTTGGACTGAAATTGATTGCACCTGACTGTACGCCGCACCAGCTAAATTTTAAAATATATAAGCCGCAGGTTTTTATGTTGTAACATTTGATAATTACACAGAAAGACGGTACACGGAAGTTTTTTTTGTTTTAATTCAAGACACACTTTAAGAAAAAAAAAGAAAAAAATGCCTGAAAATCTGTCGTACGGCACCAAGACGCCATCAGCACGGGATCAACATACCTGCAGGTTTAGAAAATAAAGCAGCACCGACTTTGCTTTTATTTCCTCTGACAGTTTTTATCGTCTTTTTACATCGACTAAGTTCTTCCCGATGCCGCCTCCGACGTCGCACCATCGGTTCATTAATGCCAAAAACTTACGTGCAATGGCTCTATTTCCTTCTTTAAGGCCAGGTCCATTGCATTTAACTTAAAACTTTAGCATTTTTTTGTGTTTTCCGTGATGAAGCTATGTGCATGATGGGTAAAATGACAAAACTAGTGTATTCTTCAGCACATAGTCTGTCTCACTTTTGCGTTTACTGTTAGAGAGCGCCCCCCGGTGGCCGTTAGCCTGTAAAAATCTGTAAATAAGTCGCACCGTTGTATAAGCCGCAGGTTCAAAGTGTGGGAAAAAAGTAGCGGCTTATTATTCGGTATTTACTGCATGTACTGTATTGATGAAATACAGAAAAATAACTTCATTGGTAGATCCTTTTACTTGTCTACTCAAATCAAAGTTCATTTTTAACCCAAGAAATTTTAACTCACCTAGACATTACTTTCTGCAGTATATAAAATGTGTCTATGTGATTTCTCGGTACTAAACGGCGTAAAAAAACATCTGTGAATGCATCCTTCAGCGTGACACTCATTAGCTCGCTGCTCCCCGCTCGTGCACTCGTGGCCTCTGCTCTGCCGTGGCGCTCCGTCCCGGTGTGAGCGTGTGACGGTGAATGGCACGCCGTCATTATGCGCTGTATGTTAGCCCGCTGCGCCGTAAACAGCTAACCGCGCAGCGCCGGGGAGCCGTCATTAGCATTAGCCTCATGTACGTGGGGCATCATACATGACATCCCATTAGCATTCAACGCAGCAGCTAGCACCCCTCCCCCGCCCCCCACGCTCTCGCCGTCTCCCGCGACACATAGGAGTACATGTCACTGTCTAAACGGCTATTATTCACAGCCTGCGCCGCACGCTAACTGTATATTTACACTGGGAATGGGCCGTTTGGTTATTGTATGGTTCAATATTCATGTACGACGTCCTTACTATTTTTATTCCATTGCCTATTGGAAAAAAATATCATACGCACCTCGTCGCATCGAAAGGACATTTATTTACCCATGTATTTGAGAAAATTGTGTCTTGCCCCAGCACAGATATATTATATGAACAGCAATTTAAGCACATTGAGGATTAAAATACAATAATTATACAAAGCTCAAAGAAAAGTCTCAGGTAGAGTCGTCAGACCCAGTGTCACGGCAGTTTAAGGAGGGTAACAGCTCTCAGGACAAAAGTGTCCCTCCCTGTGTCCTGTAGCATCACAGAAGTGTCCAGCGGGAGTCGGGTGAGCTCTGGAGACACAACAGGAAACTCTCCTCTCAGCCTCTTTCTCTGTTGTTTCGGTCGTTGATGAGATGGACCGTTTCTTCGAAGTGTTTCCTCTCGAACGTCTTTTACCATATTTGGTGTTGCATTTCAGAGCTATCTCCAAGCAGGGTCACCATGGATACAGGAAAAACAAACTGCTCAAATCGCACAATCCAATAATCCTTAACGTCGGCCCTTTGAACTGCTCAAGCTGCACTTTTTAGTTGGTCAAAATATCAACATTTTGTGTAAGAAATATAGCATAAAAATTGAAAAAGTTTAATGACTTTAGATTATGGCATTTTACTCTTTATCTTTGGCTCGCTCTGTCGAACGCAACGAGATAGATTGTCGGGATATTTGTGAGCTCACAAACTCTCCGGTGCTCTGGACCAGTCACAGAGCAGCACTGAGGCAATGGTCCCAAGCAAAACAAAACAAACACGTCGACACTGACAGATGTACTTCAAAAATATGGACAATTTTGTTTGTGAAAATAAAATGCAGAGGGAGCAGCAGACTTATTTTGACCTCAAGAGCTGCTTAAATAATATATCTGTACTGCGACAAGACACATTTCTCTCAAATCGCATCAGACCTTTAGTTATATGAATAAATGCAAGATGAATAAGCTTAATGCCATACTCTGGAACATCCCAGGCAAGAAGGTGACGGACCATCCATCAGAAAATTGATATACTCTCAGTTTTGTGTGACTCTGCTCAGTTGTGTTACATTCAGTAACACAAAGCTCTGTGTGTAACAGTCTTCAGCACGAGCCCCGAGCCCTGTACTCCTGACATTTCAGCCACTCCTGAGGTCTGCCCTTTTAATTATTCCAAACTGTACTATACTCACCATAGTAACCAGCTCGAACTCCTCTGTTCTGTCTTAGGTTAAAGAGGAGGTGTTTTGCCAAATTAACATTTCGGAGCTTTCTATAATCCTTCAGTATTTTAGTGATCATGTCTCAGGCAGTGCTGGAACATTGTATCTGTACTTTACTTAAGTCAATTTTACAGTGAGTACTTTTTACTTTTACATCACTACATTTGAGCATGTATCTGTACTTTCTACTCCAGAGATCACTAGGTTACTCAAACATGCATGGATGCAGGGCTGGCCCTAGCTTTCAGGGGGCCCTAAGCTGAATTTGTCTCTGGGGCCCCTGACAGCGGATGTTTCCTGACTCAGCTGTTGGTGATTCACATTTGACACATTCTGACTTCGCTCTCATCACTTTGACCAGTTGTATTTGTGTTTATGTGACCAACATCAGACTGAAAACATCCAGAATGTCACAACTACCACAGTCACAAGAACAGAACAAATATATAAGGAAGGGGGGTCAAGATTTTCAAGATTTTCTAGACATTTTTTCTTCATTTCTGGTGGATTTTAATGTGTTCTAGTTGGCGACAGTCGGCTTAAATTAAGTCCTTGCACCGATTAAACACATATCTGCCCTCACCTCTGCCAGACTCAAAAACAAAAGTAGCAGCAGTAACTATTTTGCTACTATAGATATAAAAAAATGTAACTGTTTTAGAGGGATATTTAGGCTGCTGCAAACACACAAACCCTGTGTCCAATAAAACTTGATGTATTATATTATTTTCAATATAAATGTAAGGGAGCTTGGGGGCCCCCTGGTGGCCAGCTGCTTAATCTGCTTAAAGGCTGGACCGGCCCTGCATGGATGACATCTAAAACCTCTATAACATGGTAGAAACCTCTGAAAAGTCGATATTGCATAATAGTTGCAAGTTGTAAAGAGCATTTATCTTAACTAGAATAAATTAAAGAGAGGGTATTACGCAAAATATATAGATATTTTTTTGTTTTCTACCATGATATAAAGTTCTTCCTGCATCAAAACCATGCCTGAAGAGGTTTTAGATGTCATCCATGCACTTTTGAGTATTTTAACAATGTCTCATTTGCCTTATTCGACCCCTCCTTATGGTGATTCTGTGCAAGGCTCCGCCCACAAGCCCACGTCACCTCCGCTCCCACACGACAATTTCCCATAAATACCCAAAAACATGATACAAAACTGTGCACAGCAACTTGACAAACCTGATGTGATGTGCAGTAGTTTCATTAGCAGAATACAAAAGTGAAAGTGAAACTCATAAAACATGTCAGTACGCTGCCATAGAAGTAAAATACTCCCTCTTTAACATCAGGTATAGGTCCTTTAAACTTTTTTTATGTTTGTTTTCCTGGCAGGTCATTTCCCCGCGGGACTGATGTTGTGAGCGGCCGGAGCCCTTCGCCGCGGCCGTGTCAACCTTTCCATTTCAATTTCAACTGTGTGCCGTTTGTCAGGGTTTGCGGGCTGCCGGCTGAAAAATGAGTCATGAGGCAGAGAGACGTGGATATCAAAAAAGAAAAAGGAAAAAAAAAAAAAAAATCACACGCACACAAAGGCGTACAGAGCTGTTGTTCGAAATTTCAGTTCCGTTTTCGTCTTAGTCATAGGAAAAATTGCCTCCATTTAAAGGCGTAATAGCTTTAGTGATTTATGTTTCTTTAAATCAATCCATCAACCGAAAAGAAAGAACGATTGAAAGTACGAAAGGTTGGAAATAAAAGATAGACATTTCATATCTCGCCAAACAAATATGAAAACTCAAATGCCACAGTCGGAGAAAAGCTCGAGGTGGTTTATGATCCCAGTGGGGCGTCAGATGTGCAAAGTCAATAGGCGTAAGTGCTGGTGTTTTATGCGAGCGCTAAAGACCGGCGAAGGCGGCGGCGATCCGTCTTCCTGAGTGAGTTTTGTAATAACAGTAATGGCCGCCACGATGGATGACCACCTCCTGTCTGTCAGAGCGCCTTCTTTAAGTGCGACCGAACAGCCACTCCCCGCGCTCGTTCGGACACTTACGACTCAGCGCCGGACTAAAGGAGGGAAGAAGGGATCGTCGTCTGTCAGTTCTTATGTATTTCAGACAGTTTGAGTTAATAGCTTGAATCAGGTGCATTTGTGAGATGTTATAGATGTGGCAGAGTGATTGACTGGGTTGTACTTTATTATTATTTTATTTTAAACTTTAGCTGTGACAAAATATAATTGCCAAACAACACCAGCTGATATACGCTTAGGACCTTAAATAGAGACAAGGTTTAAGTACTTCACATAGCACGATTTATTCTTTAAATAAGTTAGTTTGAAGTTGTTTTTAACAGTTCCATTGTTGCACTTCATTTCACCCGTTCATCATCACAGTTCACACAAGTCTGTTTCTTGAATTGTTTTGGACATCGAGGACAGTTCATGCTCAGGACAAGATCGCACCAAAAACTAGACTGCAGTTGATAAAGATGGATTACTCCATTACGTAAGTCATAAGTTATAAGTTGATGTCTACAGTCGGCTACATTTTAGTCACAGACCTGTAGCAGGGTCTTAATGCCCGGCTGGCACAACGCCTCATAGTCTATTCACCGACACAAACATCCCGGAGCAGCTCACGCAGGAGCCTGGTACCACCGCAGCACCCTGGATGTTCAGAAATACCAATTTGTTCCACAACAAAACTGCAACTTACAGTCAAGACTAGATTTTCTCTACAACCTGGAGATGAGGGTGACGAGCGACAGCAACAACAGGAGACCGGAAGTGGGTGAGGTCTTATATTGACTGACAGCTGATAAACGACCAATGAAAATGGAGCAGAGCCTGCAGACGATACTGCCACATAGAGATATTACCACAGCACCGACACAAGTGGTGTCTTATTTGTTTTGTGATGAATCCTGACCAGGGATAGTCGATACCACATTTTTTCATATCGATACAATATCAAGTACTTTTATGAGTACATTTTGGTACTCAAGGGTAAATTTTCGATACTGATATTCAATACTCATTATGAATGAAGTAGTTAAAGAAATATATATAGAGAGAGATCTTCAGATCGACTCTAAAGACCAGACACAGATGGGTCAGTCCAACATGATGTGTTCAAAAAGTCCAAAAAGTGTTTTGACACAAAACAATGAAAAAATGGCCTTAAATGTATAAAGTACATGCCGACTCCTAAAATGTGCACATGTTAATTATTCCATATGTGTATAATAATATCAGTACACACATTTTACCAGGTCAGTATCTATAAATCAATACTTTTGATATTGATGCTCACATCCCTACTCCTGACTTTCACTTTTTTGTTGCTTCAATCATAATTCAGCTGAAAAGGGAGCGAAATGTGGCTGTCAATCACAGTGGTAACGGCCCTATTAAATTTGCAGATGTACTTGTTCATCAGATGTTTGTGCTCAGAATCCTGTGAATAAGAGGCTGATTGACGGGAAATAAAGACTATGGCTAAAAGCTGACGGGCTGAACATCTTTGTATTCCTGCGTTGCCTGTGCCCACGGCTGGCCTGTGGGCATGTTTTGGATGTGGAAGCATTTAAACATGGTACAAAATTTATAACGTGAAGCTCGAGGACCTGCAGTTTCTGCCTTTGGAAAATACAGTGAACAGCAGCGATACTGTCAACTATGTGCCAAATACCTGAGCCAAGGCTCTGACGCACTTCTCATCAGAGTGTTTACGGCTGGGTTCACTTGTGGCTTGGTCAGAGTTTAGACCACATTACTCCTGGTTCTGATTTGGTCCTGTTCTGGTTTAGTCTTTATTCTGATGTGGCTCGCATACAAGAGTGAAACACCCTAAGTGGAGAAGTACAGACTTCATTCTTTTACTGTTTGCAGATCCAGAGTACACACCTCTTCAACTGATACTTCGGAGCAGATGTCATCAACTTTCCCTGGAGGTGTGATGTTAGCTTTGTTTTAACAAAATATGACCATAAAGACCTGAACAACACGTGAGCTTATTTGTGCTGTTAGACAAGTTTCTCTCAGATAAACAGTCACACGCTAGCTAGTTTTTTAGTTAGTCACGCTCACCTTTTTTGTTGAAAAGCAAACACCTAAACGTGACAACGAACGCTCGTATGGATCACACGCTCCTGAAAATGTGTTGTTCAAATCCATGTTATATTTTTTCTTGTGATTTGAGACTTGAAAACGTTTTTTGGGGAGGATTTGGTAATGTGTGCACTGTGTCATCATGGAGACTGCGGAACATTCCACCATAGAGAGACATGTAGAACCCCCGCAGTGTGATGTACAAAGTATCAATAGTTGACGAAGATGTGAGTCTCGTCATCCTCGAATCTCCTGGAGTTCAGATGGGCGTGATTGACAGGTTGATTAGCCAATAAGAGACACGCATGGTCCCGCTGTATCAGAACAAATATGGAAAATTAAAAGAGAAAAAGAAACAGCTCTTTCCTTTCGCATGCACCACTGAAAAAAACGAAATACGTCTGATTGCACGGACGTCTTTGATTCTGTCTTGGGGACCCAACCGATATCCCTCTGTGATATCTGGATTTGACAGGCAATTTACAATCCACCATTTTGTTTTATATTTTCATCACTCAGTCTGGATTTGGCAACTTGACCAAAGTGATATAAGAAAAAAAAAAAACGCATTAGGTATTTTTGTCAGCGTGGGTCTGGGGGTCACGGCTTGTCAATGCATAAAGCCCGTTTTAAAGCTCTTGCGTCGGGAGACAAAGTGCTGCTCTGTCAGTGCGGGGCTGAGCAGGGAGACAGGCTGAGGACCCCCTTCCCCCCAACCACGCGAGACGATCGATATGTCACTGCGCTCAAGTGGCACATCTCTCCAGCAGCGACCGCCCGCTCCACGTTTAATCCGTGTAATGAGCCTGACCTTTTCCTCTCAGCCTCCTACACCCTACATCGCCACCCGCAGCCTGGCACCGACCTCCCCCCCGCGAACATCCGCCTCACCCGTAGCCTGGCACCACACCACCCCCATCCTTCATCACTACTTGCAGCCTGGCACTCCTCCTCTCGCATCCCCCTGCCGACCTCCTGAGTCTAGTTCACCAATTTTTCCCAGTTGTAGAACTTCTCTTGGGGGGTGCCATGGTTTGAACTGTCAAAATAAAGGTTTTGGATGATGTAGTCCCAGGAAAGTTGACTTCTTTGAGATTTTAATCATGTTATAACATTATTCCCTTATCAAAAATATGTCCATCCATCCATTTTCTTCCCCTTATCCAGGACCAGGTCTAAGCAGGGACTCCCAGACTTCCCTCACCCCAGATTCAAACACATGTCGGGAGTTGTATTTTATGCCATTCACGCTGTTTCTGAGCCTCCGAAAATACACAATTTGAATTTTCCCAGGATTGTTGCAGCACAGACAGAAACCCTGAACAGTTAGTAAGTCAATAAATCATAGCTAACCTAATTTTAAGCATTTCTGCCATCAAATCATGTTCAGTACAGCTGCGTTTTTTGTAGTTTTTTTCCCGCCATGGTAATTCCTTCTGCTGCCAGTTGATGGAGCCCTACATCAGATCCCTGTATGAGCTGCACCACATCTGTAAAATAATGTCTGGCTTGATACATGGTGATTATTTTATGTTTTAAGCTCTAAAACATGAGATGCTAAAGTAAAGGTAAATGTACACAATTTACTTCATACGTGGCAGTCCCAGAGTATATATCTTTGTAAAGGATAGTAAAAGTGTGTAGTGTTGGCTGGCCAGGCTAGTGTGTGCATGCGTCTGATCTGTATGCACGCGGGGCGGTCTGATGAATGGGCGTCATGGCGACTCTTTAGCATTAGCCCCGTGTTGCACTATTACAGGCCTATCTCTACTGCCTCTGTCACACTGCTGTGTCCAGCTCTCTGCACAGCTATTGTGTTTTCTGCCTCTACTGTAGCCTACAACTATTTGTCACTTTACCTTAAGACTTACTGAAATAGCTGGCTTCATTTCTCACAACACAATAAAGGAGCAATGGGAGTCTTCTTGGTGTAAGCGAATCCTTGAATTCTCAGTGGTAATACTAAGGGTCCGGTGTGCAGTGAGGGGTTCTCAGTGGGCCTGCCGCGATAACACATTTTGAACCATGATATATTGGTACAGAGATAAACTGTGGTAAATGATAAAAACAGAATGAACTTACAGACTTAGAAGTAACTTATTCAACCTTTTACAGCTCAAATGTATAGTGCCATCCATCCATTTTCTTGACCCCAGACACTTCCTCCAGCTTTTCCGGTGGGATCCCAAGTCGTTCCCAGGCCAGACGAGAAACATAGTCCCTCCCACGTGTCCTGGGTCTTCTCTAGGACTTCCTCCTGGTGGGACATGCCCAGAATACCTCCCCAGGGAGGCGTCCAGGAGGCAGCCTGAACACATGCCCGAGCTCAGCTGGCTCCTCTCGATGTGGAGGAGCAGTGGCTCTACTCCAAGCTCCTCCTGCGTGACTGAGCTCCTCACCCTATCTCTAAGGTAATGTATAGTGTTGCAACAAAATTATCCCAAATCTCCCCATTTTTACTAAGAAATTGAAAATATTGAGCCCCAAAATATATCGTCCCAGCTCATATATAGAACGATACTGTGACAGGCCTACTTCTCAGTTTGAGGAAAAAATCACTATCAAATCTCTCGCTTTTCGCAAACGTCGGAATCATAGGTATGAAACTCGGCTCAAAATTAGCCGCTATAACTGCTAGCTTCCATTGGTCTTTATTTACCTGGAGCTGAACGCTGTGGGTGAGGTCGCACTCCCTTAATCCCCTTCTTTATACACTCTTTGGGCGAGACACGCAGTTCTATGGTTCATTGAAAGTCCTGGTTCAAGATGAAATCCCCCTATTGAAACACCTGCGCCAAAACTCCTGTTTCACCACACCCGTCACGGTTAAATCTAACCACGTCCAGATCTAACCCAGCCAAGGCATCTGGCATTAGAGGCATTTCAGAAACAGCATCTGAGTTTTCTGTCTTTGGGGGTAGATAAACTCAGAGTTAACTCCTAAAGCGGATTTATTGAACTTACTTTGTGAAACAGGGCCATTGTCTTGTCTTTCAGTGCAATGTGAGTCAAATCTATGGCCTCATCATTGGGAGAAAGTTTTGGGAGCTTATGCCAACGCCACGTCCCCTAATCAATCAAGAGCCCGAGTTTTAAGGCAACCGACAATTTCTTTAGTCGACGACAGCCCTAGAAAGAATTTAAAACACCTCGAAGTAAATATTTATCTTGAAGTAAATCTGTCAACTGGACAAAAAAAAGTTGTGGCAGTGCTTCTTCAGTTCGTGATTGTGGACACTGCCTTATATCTGTCTGAAGGGCAGAGTCCACGAGTAATCTGAACAGAACTGAAGAAGCAGCTCCACTCATCTTCAACTTTTTGTCCAGTTGACAGATTTGAAATGCTTCTATTACTATGGATCATACCTGGATGACTGAGAGATTGCACAACCTTGAATATGAGAATCCACACTTGGTAAAGACCCTGCAGCTGTAATGTTTCTGAGGAGATGCTCTTCTATGGCAAACCTCCTATCACACTGGTGAGAGCTACACCTGCGACCGATGTGACGAAGCCATCTCAGCAAACACATGAGAGGTCACCCTGTATAAGGCAGTGTTGTGACAAATAAATACAATTCAATTCAATACAGTGAAAGTAAAACGATTAAAATGCCTCTCTCTGATCTGATGGTCACTACCTAAACCCCAGAACCTGCAGCCAATCATGAGTCAGTTCTATAGCGCTATAGTCCTTTAGCTGTAGTTCAAATAAATAACAAACTACCTTATTTTCTGGACTATGAGTCACTTTTTTTTTTTCATAGTTTGACCGGGGGTGCGACTTATACTCAGATGCAATTTATATGTGAAATATGTTTTTTTCTTCATTATTATACATTTTTTGGCTGGTGCGACTTATACTCCTGAAAATACGGTAAACTAAACAAAACTAAACTTAACTAATAAATTGAACAAAAATTATTTTAAATTAAATCATCAGTATCCAATTTAAGAAGCATATGCTGATTAGTGAAAGACTTTTTTTTTTATTTATTTTTTTTAAGAAAAGTATATTTCTGAATACTTTTATGTCAGATGCCCTCCTTACAGGTTGTCCTCCGTGTTTTTTATTTTTATTAATTAATTTATTTTTTTCATGATTTCACAATTTAAGATAGTAGGACAGGGGCCTATATAACTCTGTAGGACATTCACAGTTTGGACTATTGGAACTTCTGATCCAAAATGTATTAATTTATGAGAAAGAAGATGGTTAATGCCGCTCAGATCATGTGGGATTAAGTCCTTTCAACTGACAACAACAATTGAGCCTCTGAGGTTGAATAATGGCACCACTTTCTGAAGCTGTGTTGAAAACAGAAATTCACTTTTGTGTATTTATCCTGACAGAGAAGACGTTGAAGCTTTCGGCAGCTTTTGTTTCATATGGATAGGCCCAGTAATTAGAGAGACATTAAAGACGGGGCATTACACCTCTGTGGGGTATTAACTGCCAACACATAACCTATTTAGATCACAATGTTACAGTTTGTTGTTTGCTATGAAAATGCTATTCTCCGAAAACAATTTAAATAAACTCCACAATCAGCGTGCATCCTGCTTATGAAACTACTGCACATTGCATCAGGTTTGTGAAGTTGTAGTGCATTGTTTGTAGCATGCTTTTTGTATATTTATTAAAAAAAGAAAATGGCCATACGGGAGCACAGGTGACGTGGGCTTGAGGGCTGAGTCTAGGACAGAATCATACCGCTAGTCCCAAGTAGAGTTTGAAGAGGGTTGAGAAGAGATTAGAGATTAGATTATATGACTCAAACATACATGGACAGAGCTGGATCTAGCCTCCAGGGGGCCGGAAGCAAAACTTGATTGGGAGGCCCCTTGATTGATTGATTGATTGAATATTCACATTCCACAACATGATGTACACAACTGTCATCATCTGCACTAAACGCAGGGCCGGTCCAGCCTTGGGGCCCACACATTTATATTGAAAATAATATAATAAATCAAGTTTTATTGGACATAGGGCTTGTGTGTTTTACAGCAGCCTAAATATCCCTCTCAAACAATTACATAGCTATAGTAGCAAAATATCTGCTGCTGCTACATTTGTTTTTGAGCTAGCCCCCCCTTATATATTTGTGTACTGTTCTTGTACCCACAGCAGACAGTGAAGTACAGAGGCATGTACAGGTACTGAGAACACCAGTAGCCGCAATGAATGGGTAAGAATACTTTTCTGATTATCACCCAGTAGGAGCTATAAGAGGAACTTCCTAGAAAATGTTGAATATTATAAACATTTTCCTGTTTTCATGCATTTAAATGTATTCCAATTGGCTAAATTATAACTACACATAGGTTATGGATGCTGTAGGCTATTTTAATGATGCAGTAGCGCTACACCCTGCCACTAAACATGCTCTAAAATGGTCTACAAATTAATTCTTACAACATTACACATAGATTTACTCATTATACACATTATAGCCTCATCATAATGTGATTAGGACCACGTAAACTTTCACTTTAGTTTCACTTCATGGTTGTTTGTGTTCAATAAAGGCCATAAACTTCAAATGAATGAGAAAATAATCGGCGGGTGATTAAACACATTACTATGCAAACTCAAGCATGTCTGCGGCTTGTTCGGGGGTCATTCACTTGTCCGGCGAAGGCAAATCGAGGCCCCGTTTTGTCCTAACCACATGTAGACAGACTGACAGACGAGAATGATAAAACTATCGGGACTCAGGGCCCTTCATCGCCGCGGGGCCCTACACAAGTTGCGTAGTCTGTGTGTGTAGGCTCTGCGTGGAAGGAACAACATTATAACATGGTAGAAAGCTCCAAAAAGTGAATGTAGCCTGATATGCCCCCTTTTTATCCGTAACCTAGCTCAACAAATCTGCAATCAATAAATTCCACCATCTATGTGAACCCAAACTATTACACTTAGACTTTCAGTGCAGGTGAAAAGCTTTTCCCCAACATGATACGATGGTTTTGAAGACGTCTTTAAGTTCACTTCACTCTCTTCGCTTTACATCCTGTATAATCAATTTTCGCCCATGTTGCTTGTAAGTGTCACTTGAACACCGTCGGAGAGGATGTTCTTACCAACTCCACTTAATATAATTTGCTCTGACATGTTGTACTTATATAACTTGTCAAGTCGCCCAATTTTAATTAAAAAGTATGTTGCGTCGTGAGCAGACCGCGCCGTGATTGGCCCGTGGTGATTCGGTGTGTGAGTGTCTCTTGGGCGCGCAGAGCTCCAGGCGGGGTGTCCAGGGAGCCGTCCAAACTCGGATGTGCTGTTTTGCTTCTGACAGCCTCCTCCCCACGGCTATTGTCCGCTCTCCACTGCGCTGCCGGCTGCTTCACTTCACAATATTCTGCACGGAAATGACAACGCCAAGACATCCAAAGTCTAAAACCTCGTACGTGGAGCTGGAAGTTTCCCAGTTGGAGGCCTGTCATGATAACAAATTTGAATGTGTCATAAGTATATTATATATTTTTGTAACTTTTTAGCCAAAAAATGAACTTGAAAAAACAAACTAACATGTCTTTTTCTTTTCATTTTGATTGCTTTTTTAAACAGAAAGCCGAAAAATGTGTTTTTACTCTGATCAGGCTGGCAATTCCCTTATTTTCCATTCCAGTTTCCATGGAAATGTTGTTCTTTAGGCTATAATATTCCACACTATGGCATTTTCTGTCTTCATACAATCATTCTATACAGTGATCAGCCTGGTCACCATCAACTCCGTCGCACCTCAAGCCTGATTCAAACAGTATCATCCAATCAGATTTGTCTTTTTTTCAGTGACACATGTAAAACGAAGGAGCTCATTGGTCACCTGTTATTTACAAAGAAAATAAAATGTCTCTCCCCTCAGATTAATATGGATTCATACATTTTTTCCATGCGTGGTCCTGATTGGCTTCAATCCTGGAACATTCTCATCTTCACCTTCACCAGGCAAACCAGAAAAAAACATGTTCTGGTTTCCATTTTAGTTGTGTTTGCACAGAGAAATCTAAAAAAAAAAAAACATTACTGCATTTTTGCACTGGACTATAAGTCGCACCAGTGAAAAAAATTTATAAAAATGAAGATCAAGAGCACTGGACATAAGTTTATCTTTAAAGGCAAAATTTAATAATACAAAATCCGAGACCAGAGACAGCTGAATATCTGTACAGTACGCTAACATAACACATTTATATTAATTCAGCTACATGAAGCACAGACAAAACTGAACACGTGTCTGGTGTGTTAATGTAAGAAATTAACAGTTAATCAGAAACTAAAGCATAAAAAAACAAGCTAACAAGTTTACTCTGGATCTCACTCCAAATCACTAAATCCATTGAATTCTTCATCCTCTGTGTCGCGTCTGAAGAATTCCACCAACTCTGGAGGCAGATGAAGCACCTCTTCTGTGTGGTTGTCCATTGACTCAGCAGAGTACGATTTTCTTTTAGGGGTCATGTTTGTTCTGTCTTTCTCAGATGTCTTTTAAATTACCGTAATGTTGAAATTTTACATTTTCAATCGTATAGGGGTAGTACATACTGGTACACAAGCCTAGACTGTCCTCACGCGGTTGCCAGTGTGACAATAATGAAGATGTGAAGTTATATATTTTAGTAATTTCACATATAAGTCGCATCTGAGTATAATTCGCACCCTCGGTCAAACTGTGAAAAAGAGTGCGACATAGTCCGGAAAACAAACCTGACTCTTAATTTCCATAGAGATGTTGTTTCGTTGGAGTATGGTCGCCGGTACATCTTCGCGAAGTATTAGAGACGTGCGCATCCCGAATCCCAGACAAGTATTACCTTGAGCGAGTCTCGTCTGGCCAGAACCAAACTACACACAAACCTGACGCTTCAATCGTGGAACATTCTCGTCGTCACCTTCACAAAACTTCTCTTACTTCTACTGCTGAGTTAAAAGCCTCTTTGGCAATACCCCCTCCTCCTCCCCCTTCCTCCTCCTCCTCCTCCCCCTCATCACCGCGACTCCCAAGGACACGCGGACCCGCTTTTACAATGGGACGCCATTTATCACCGCGGGGACAATTACCGGAGACGTTTCATTGTCAGAACATTTCAAGCCAATTCTTCCTCCCGTCTCCGTCGCTTTTATCTGGCTCCCTGCGCGCCCCCCGTCCTCCGCTGTCCTCCCCCTTCCGCCGCCGCCGCCCCTCTTTTTGCATGGGCTCCCAATGAACTCCTCTCCCATTAGGCCTTTACTATCAGCGTACATTACAGCTCTGAGGCGAAGCTGCTGCTGTGTTCTATCTCATCTAAAGGCCCAGAAAGACTTTCTTCCCCTTCTTCGGAACAATGGTGGTCTCTTTTTCGGGGGGGAACGCCATGGAAAATTGCCTCTGAATCACTATCTCCAGCCCTGTGCCTTAATGAAGCCTTTTAACACGGCAGAGAGTGGGAAAAAAATGGTAAGGGAGTTGTCCGATGGGCGTTTGATCACACGGGCCGAGCTAAAGAGCAGTAAGGATCCGCGACTGGCGCGTTTCAGTGGGCTCTTTGGCGCTGGTGGGCTGAAATGACGCTAACAGCTAAACAAACATCGCTGCGCCGCACAAAGCTCGAGGAAGAGGTGAGCCTGAGTGAAGTCAGGTGACGGGAGAGGGGAGGGGTCGAGTGATGGGAGGAGTGGCCAGGTTTCACGTCTGCCATCTTCTCGGGAAAAAAAATCGAACAAACCTACAGATAGTAGCGCTTAAAAAGGCCGTATTTTACTTCTATGTTCATTGCTAACACATAACACATTTAGATCACCATGCTACCTTTTTGAAAATGCTATATTCACTGAAAAACACGTAATAACATTTTAGTTTCACTTTCATTTTCCCTTTGCCCCCTTCACGAAGTCACTCCCCCTTCAGAGCGCTAAACTACTGCGAAACTACTGCGCATCCCATGAGGTTTGTGAAGTCGTAATGTACAGTTTTGTTTCATGTTTTGGCATATTTATGGTGAATCGTCTTGCGGGTGCGTGGGTGACGTAGGCTTGTGCACCGAGGGTTTGAATAGCGCTCAAGAGAGATCGCTAACATACTCAAACGTGCATGGATGACATCTAAAACCTCTTCAGGCATGTTTTTGATGAGGGAACGTTATAGCGCAGTAAAAAGCTCCATTTTGCATAATGCCCCCTCTCGGAAACTTAAGAGCCACTTCTAGAGTTAATCTACAAATACATTTATAATATGACAGTTGTGCCGTTTCGAGCGGCAGATTAGACCGTCTTCCTCCTATAGATGTTCTACTTGGATCCTTTGAAACTTCAGTGGTAAATCTCAAGCGGTCGTTCCTTGATGTAGTAAATGTTAAATATAATAAACACAAAAAAATAGTACATTATTGATTTAACCCTTTGGAATCTCACTACTTCTACATTGGACAAATAGACCAAACCAATTACAGGTTGATCTGCGCCACATCACCTTTTTGTCCTAAAACGCCGACTAAAACGACCAATTCAAACCGAAGCTGCCTCTTGAGCTCAGACAAATGACCAGGTTGTTGTGAAGCTGAGGCTCTGTAGTTTTGGCCTCTGTCTGATCTACTTTCACTATAAGAAGGAGTATGCCATATACAGAAGAAAAAACTATTTCAAATCCTGCCCAGATTTAGCTGGTGTCTGGAGGGATCGTCCAAGTATTTGTTTGGTCCTGTCAAAGTGCACACTACCAGTCAAAAGTTTGGACAACACTTTTCCTTTGTAATTCATATTTATTTCCATGATTAATTTCGTTATACATTCTCACTGAAGGCATCAAAACTATCAGTGGAAACAAAGAGAATGTGGTGAGCCAAAAATAAAAAAAATAATCAATAAAAAAAAAAATACTCCAAACATATTTTTAAAAATTGCCACCCTTTGCTCTGGTTTGCACTTTTGGCACTTCTTGACTCGGACAAGACCCAATCTGAAGTGAAAACCATTTGAGGAGACTCATGAAGTTCATTGAGAGAACGCCGAGGACTTACACAATGTCACAAAGCAAAGGGCGGTGACTTTGAGAATTTGAATAAAAAATATTACTTTTTATTTGAGTTATTCAACTTCTTTCCCTTTACTACATAATTCCAAATATCTTGCTTCATATATGTGATGTCTTCTGTGTGTATCTAGTAGAAGTAGTAGTAGTAAACACACACTGAGGGATAAGGAGTGTCCAAACTTTTGACTGGTGGTGTATATCACTGACAATGACAGTTAGGGATTTGTAATTAGGTTTTTTTTTTTTTTTTTCATTTTTAGGAATTTGTGTGAAAATGTGTGGGTTTGAAGTATAAACTGATCCAGCTTCACCTCAGAATAGTTGATCTGACAGAAAATAAGTGGGTTACACCTCGTTGTGTCCCTGTGCGTGTTTCTTTCATCAGGTGGTGGACAAAATGAAATAAATTAAGAAAAAGTCCAAGAGTTAGGGTCAGGGTTTACACTCATATCTGTTGCGATTCCTCTGACTTAAAGAATAAATTAAATACATTATGTGTATTGTCATTGGCCTTTAAAATACTCTTCAGTACCTTTGCTTTGGAAAGTCAAGTTTTGCAACTTAAATTAATGGTTATATTTTGACAATAAACACTTTTTTTTGGAAGCAAAGGGTTAGAAACAGGGTTAGCCACTGTTCCTGACATGCTAACACATGTTTGCAGTTACAATAAATGTGATTTGACAGCAGAAATGCTCAGATTTTGATTTATGGATTTAAAGACCTCTGACTTTTACCTTTTACTAGACACAAAACTGGGAATTTCATAATAACATTTTTGATGGACTTAGATTGAACTGACTGAAGGATCATCAAACATGGATGAAGAAAAATACAATTCCAGGTATGTGTTTGATGAGGGAAAAATGTGTTAAACATGGTTAAAATATTTGCATAATGTGTCCCTTAAAAATCCATTAACATCTTAAAATATATTTTGTATTTTTTTGTCTAATGCTGATAAGGTTTGTATTCAAATTGTAATCAGCTAATGGTACATTAACTAATTACAACTGGCTAATGGTACATTTGTGAGGACCGCTTGTCAGGATGCCAGACAGTTCTGCTGATAGTCTTCTTCTAAAGCTGGAGAAAAGCTGCAGAATCCCAAATGAACTGTATTGTTTTGTTGCCATGGCGCAGTTCACCGGTGTTTTCTCGTCGAACTGTTTTGAGATCTTGGGGGATTTGGATTATCTCGGTATGTTCTTGTCATGAGCCACGGATCAATGCGGAAAGTCGTTTTTTTCATCTGGTCCATCATTGAGTACGTGGTCGTTCAGATGTGGTAGTTCTTGTGGAGGACCTGGCAGCACTTCTACGTGGGTCTGTTCATGGAGGGCGAGCGGTCTCGGACGGCAGCTCCAACTTTCTCCTTTCTCCTTTATGACGTTCATATCTGCATAAGAAAGTTCTCAGCTCCTCGGTTCTGCTCCGGCCTGAAGGAACTGTTCTCAAAACTCACGGAGATCTGGGACGTGCTGCTTTCACTGAGTAACTTGGAAATGGCTTTCGGAGGAACGTTTGTTGGCTTTTTTGGACTATAGCAGCCAGAAATGTGTGTAGACAAAGCTCTTCAGAGTACATGCTCCTGCACCGCTCAAGCTCGGCTGAGACAGACCTTACACTGGAGCGGGTCTGGGACACTTGGCTCTGCAGGTCCCTGATCCTCTGTTCCTGCTGCAAGCACAACGCTTTCCCGAAAGGACCGCCTGAGTGTGAAGTGGTTGACCTGCTGCAGTTTCTCTCTCTCTCTGCAGCCTCCATTTGTGCCCTCAGCTTCTGTAGTTACTCCTCCGTCCTCTGGCTGTTCTATAATGAGTGTTTCAGAGACGTCAGCTCATTGTGCAGGTCACTGTTGTCTTTGTCCGGCTGATGATGCTGCTGAGTCTCTCTGTTAAAAACTGCACACCGCGACTTCGCAAACCCGATGCTAAGTGCAGTAGTTTGCTTTGCAGTACGCTCGCTGATTGTGCAGTGTGAAGGGGAAGTCACTCAGTGCAGAGAGCGAAGCGAAGGGGGGACTCAGAGTGTCCAAAAATGAAACTTATAAAACACGTTAGCATTTTCAGCACAATAAAAGGTAACATAGTGTATCTAAATATGTAATGTGTTTGCAGATATTACCCTTACTACCCGACTACACTTATTTTCATATATGTGCATGAACTACTGTATTAGTTTATCATATTGATTACATAAAATATTTTATAACACTGACTTGGCTCTGTTCCTCTTGCATGCCCTTGACCTCCCTCCACCCCTCCCACACGTCTGTCAGTTTGGATAACCTTTATATTCTCTCTCATCTGAGCAGCCAGTGTTTGATGTGCGCCCCCTCACACACACACACACACACACACAACCCCCCTGACGTCCATCTGCACAAACGGCCTCTCCGTGTCAGATGTGCCCTGATTTATCCGGCGTCCATACGATCTGAGTTAGCCTGCTTCTAATGGCTAATGACATTTGAAGAGGCCTTTAGCGCTAGCGCCGTGCATAAGGCTAATTGGCGGTCCCCAGCACAGCGCTCTCATCTCCCTGTGGTGGAATCAGCGGGTTAGCGTTTATGGATGTGTGCGACTGAGCCGGATGGAGAGGGACCCCAAGGCAGCGCTGGAGGGCCGGGCTCTGTGCGTCTATGCCACGTTAGCACGGGCCACAGCTGCAGGTGAGTCCACGGGGTGTTTTACTCACTTCACTCAGATAGAGAGATATAGAAAGTGCAAAGTGTAATGATTGTGATGATATTAAAGGTGTACTTTGAGACTGATCTACTGAATTTCACTATTCATCTTTTTTTTTTTTTCGTCTCTATTTTTTGTACTCCAAAAACTTTCATATCTGCATCAGTGGATCAAGCTCAAAACAACGTCTGCTCATGATAAAACTGGCTAAACGAATTACTTGATCACAGAACTGATCAGAGCAAGTTTGGAGATGATGTAATACCTCATTCATCCAGGAGAGGGTCAACGTAAAGAAGGAATCCAGGAGCTGATCATAACTCTTACCCCAGGCTTAGCTACGCCCGATGTAGTGAGCGGAGTTAGTACTGACTGCATGAGCTCAAGATCGGCCTCGTCATAGCGGCACGTTCAGGCGAAAACGGCGATTCTGTGATTGTTGCCCGGATACAGCAATGGTTCTTTAGTTTAACAGTGTAAATCGTTGTGGTATTAATCTATTAGAAGGAATTGCATCAGGCAAAGAAACAGGAAAGCGAACATATTTCTTTTCTGTCCATCCTTGTTTGTTATTTGCTCATCATTAAACGATCTGTCGGTATCAGACCTTATCACAATAAAGCGGCATCTGTAGCTGGAACAAACAGATACCCTTATTTTGAAAGTGCCATGAGAAGTGTTTAGCTGCCATTTAGTCCTCGGTGTACAGGGGTGCAAAAAGGTACACTGCAACCTCAGGAAAAAATGTTTGCCACTTAATTCCACTTAACGGAAGCTCATTGCAGCCCTTTGAAACTCAAACGCACCCTCAGTTTGGTCTGCACTGATAGAGGAACCTCCACACAGCAGAGGTACTTGGGTCTTTTTTTCCAGATCCTCATTTGCTTCCACGGGGGGAAAGTCACCACAGCCCTGCCTGGGACCTACGCCTGCTCCACACTGGGCATAAAAGTTCCACCTGGGCGTAGTGCGCATAGGGCTTGAGTCTGGCTGGTGCACTAGTTGTTACTATAGGCTGGTCGTAACTTTCAGATTTAAACTGGATGTAGGGTTACGACCAGTGTTACGACCAGCTGTCGCTCTTAGCTCCAGATGACCACCGCTGAACCCTTTCTCTACATTGTTTGGACGATGAAAAACAGGATGAAGAACATTATAAAAGTTGGTATAAACTGTGAGTCTGTTGGTTCACAAGACAATTTCAAAACCTTCCACCTTTTGAGATGTTTTCATTCCCTCTTTTGCATTTCTATTATACTTACTAGATTTTTTTCTCCTGCCTTTTCTCCAGCCTTGCACCAGCCCCCTCCTTGGTCCAGATCATCACCAGCCAGCCACCCCCGAACACTGCAGGAATCGGCCCTCACAATCTCTGTAATGTGCTTTTTTATATACAAAACATAGTTTGTGCCCAGAAATGTTGTCCTACACTACTGTTTCTTACTGCATTTGTGGGTCAGTTCTTGTACACGTGCGATTCATTTAGTTTTTATGGAAGATTTAGAATTTTAAATGCCAAATTTCTAACTTTGAATCTTTTAACTTGATTTTTTAATTATTTTTTTTTCTGAATTGCCGGGTCTCAGATGGCATCACATCATTCTATACACCAACAATATGTTATACAGATGGGGCAGTCAAAATGAGTATAGTCAGAATGCAGATTTTTGTTTTAATCATAGACTGTACATAAAAATGGACATAGCTAACCTGCTAGTCGCCACGTTATTATGACTCTGGCTCAAAAGCTATGACCCCTCTCTGTAACTGCTGTTGTCAGGATGGTCATTTTGCTCTTAAAATGTTTGCATTAGTCCACAGTATCTGATCCCGGTGTTTTTATGTGGCTGTTTTATCCATAAATCAAGATATGAACGATAATAACAGACCGATGAGGTGCTTTATTTCCTCGAGGTCTTTCCCATTAGCATTAGCAACAGGTTTGATTGACAGTGTTGCTAAGCGCTCGATCCCTGCTAAACCAGTGGCGCGGGCGGGAAGGGGCATTACCTTCAACAGCCTCGGTCCAGATTGGCTCTTCGGTTGCTATGACTGGTCGCTTGGTTGCTCGTAGTCGGAACTCCAAATGTGGAGCTTGGTTCGTCCGCTTCTTTACACGGGCCATGGTTGAAATAAGTGTGAAGTGCTGAAGTCAGATTCAAGATTTGAGAATTCGCTCAGTAGGTTGAGTGTTTGTCCACTGATCTGAATGATCAGATTCAAGATTTGACCCTCAATGTCACCTTAACCCACTTCGCCCCCAGTGTCTGCGTTTATGGTAAAGTGTGTGTGTGTGATCAAGACGAAAAGCGCTTTGAGTGCCTTGAAAGGTAGAAAAGCGCTATACGGCATCATCCCATTCTGATCTGATCAAAGAAATCTAAAGTAAATGATCAACATTGAAAGAACAAATGGTAAGCAGTGATCTGAGTGAAATCTAAGAAAATAACATTGGGAACAAAGTAAGCAGTGGGAAAACGGGTGGGGGAAAACGGGGGAGCCAGCCACGTCGTCTTAAAAACAGGAGAATAAAGATCTCAAACATGCATGAATCACTCTCAACGCAACTTTGACAAGATAAATGAGACGAGAAACAACTATAAAAGTTCTGAAAAGTCGATGATGCATAATAGATCTGCTTTAACACACACAAAAAACAAAACACACTATTAACAGTACTGTATTTAAATGTGCTGTCAGACATTTTTCATTTCAAGTCTAAAGGGACAGTGCATTATCTCCAGTGGACACTTACACTGAACATCCGCTTTTTCCTCCACTCTCTCTTAATGCAGTGCAATCCACAAATGGGTCGTCATGCCAACGCACTTTAGAGACGGACATTTTGTGCTTTTCCTTTGGCAGAATCCTTCCAATTACTGTCCGCAGGCCGTTTCTGACTATAGTTTATTAGCTTTGAGACATGTTGGAAATGTTTTGTTTTCGTAGTCTATACAGCCCCAATTAAAAGTTAACCATAGTCACAACTGAGGCTGTTTTAGTTCTTATCGTCCATATAAGTAAACAGAGGGAGTGAAAATTGTTTGTTGAATGGATAACACTTGGGCGGTTGGACCCAAACCTGTAGAGATAGAGGAAGACAACATGGACTTGAGAGCGAGGCAAAAACAAGTGTTGTTCTGAGCTCATATGCTTCTAAATAATGTTAACTGAGAAAAACGTTCAGTATTAATACATTTGTAGCGGGGATATTATGCATAAATGACATTTTGGAGCTTTCCACCATGTTATAGCTGGTCCCTCATTAAAAATATGCCTGTGTGGTTTTATATGTCATCCATGTATGTTTGAGTAATTGTGTGATCTCTCCCGGGCACTATTCGAACTTTCCTCACGGCCAGGAGTACGAGACCACGCCTCTTGTACAAGGCTCAACCCGCAGCAACTTCAACTGAGGCATCGTGTTTTCTCCCAGATCCTATATGTACTCGGATCCCCGCTGCATGTAACGGCGCTGACCAATCACAACAGGGCAAGATTAGGAGAGGCATTCAACTGCAAGAGGTAAGAAGCAGCAAAGAAATGATTATGTGTTTGCACTCGCTCGTTTTCAATCGGCAGCGATGACGCAAACTACAGACTAGCCGTGTTGCTTAGATATCTTGAAAAATATAAAAAATACATTAAAGAGAGGGTATTACACTTCTATGGTGTATTAATTGCTAACACATATATTTAGGTAGCCATGTTACTCTTTTATTGGTTTTGAAAATGCTGTTTTGTAACATATTTAATAAATTTCACTTTCTTTTTTGACATGCTGAGTCCCTCCCCCTTCAGAGCACATTACACTTGGCTTCTTGCATTATGCCAGTGAAACTACTGCACATCACATCAGGTTTGTGAAGTTGTAGTGTATTGTTTTGTATCGTGCTTTTGAATATTTATGGAAAATGGTCGTGTGTGAGGATGGATGACGTAGGCTTGTGGGCTGAGATAGGATCGCTCTGCAAACCATAAGGAGGTTTCAATAGGGCCCGGAGAGATCACTAAACTACTTTAACATACCTGGATTACATCTAAAACCTCGTCAGGCATGTTTTTCATGAGGGAAAAACGTTATAACATGGTAGAAAGCTCCAAAAAGTCAATTTTGCATAAAGTTGCGGTACTTGATTTTAACACGAAAAGAGATAGTGAGCATTTAAAGATGTCTAGCCTGTTGCTGCTCTCACAGCTCCTTTTTATAGACGGCGAGGTGAAAGTGGGATGGACAGAATAAGCGCTGCCAATCAGAACGCTGCAGCCGGGGACCCCCAGCTTCAATGATTTTCTGTCTTGGACTCAGCCTCGGTGTTAATCAGTGCAGTCAATGTTATAGACTATGTGCTTTTGTAAATAATCTTAAAAGTTATAGCCTGTCTAAACAAAAAGAGAAGTTCAAAGATTCAAAGAAAATTATTGTCCTGTACACTGTGAAAAAGATTTAAACTATGCAATAAACTGATTGATTATAGTATAGTTAGATAAATTTAAAATCTATAGATCATACACTGCATAATGCCAGTTGCACTAGCTAAAGTTGCTGCTAATGTTAAACGCTTGGATCCAACAGCAAACTGTAAAATATAAATTGGGGCCCGTCCAGGAAGCTGACAATTACGCTTTTAAGAATATCCTGGCATACCGTCAAAATGTTTTCCAATAACTGAAGTGACTGAAAGACTTTGGCATGTCAGTCTTGATAAAAATGTTAAGCACTTTTTGTTGTTTCACTTTTTACTCCCTACACTCAACACAGACTATACTTTTGGGATCAGTTTGTACCAGGCTCATGGCTAAAAGCTAATGGGATAAGCTCCAATGCTCATAACATCAGAAACTAGCCAAATAATAAAGCAGTAACAATTTAGTAATTCGCCAAGGCACGAAGGCAAACCCGGTGTTACTTTAAATAAACTTTAGATGTCTAACTTTGAGTCTAACTTGTAAAACACCCAGTCAAATGTATCTCCACATCAAGGGTCTCGGAGCCCTAAGCCCTTTATCTAACCAGCCAGAACCACACATTTTGACAAAACTTTCCAAAAACTAGCGGATTTGAAACTATATCCTGTCTCCCTGATTTGAGTTAGGTGTGACTGACAGGTTTAACCAATCAGAGAAGCGCAGTCCAACGGGTAAAAAAAAGAGCACAGATTTTTGCAGAATCAACAATCAAAGCATCAGCTGTTACTTATGTCATGTACGAGAAGGTACGAGGCCCGTGACGCTCTGGCTGGTCAGGTAACTAAGCAGCTGCGTAGTCCACTTATAAACGGGGCCAGCCATGGTCAGCAGGCTTTAAGGACATAGTACATTGACCTTTGCTTTGTCTGGGTTAAGAAGAACATAGTAAAGTATCCTCCTTTTTTATGTTTGTCTACTTGATGAGTCTTGGTCAGTGATGTTACCTAATGGCAGAATTGTGAACATTATTGGGCCGAGCACTGAACCCTGTGGCACACCCGTACACTGTATAAAGAAGTGGACTAAGGGAGTGTGAGGTCACCCATAGCGTTCGGCTCCAGCTAAATGAATCTCATCGAGGTTAGCGGATATAGGGGCGGATTTAGAGCCAAGTTCCATGTTAGGAATTTGAACCGTGAGTATCATAGCAACCATAGCAACCAAAGAGCCAATTGGGGGAGCGGATTTCTTTTTTTTTTTTTTTTTTTTAATTATTAATGTTCATATCTTGATTTATGGGCACAATAGCAAATCGTGTAGAGCGGGTTAATATGAACATTTTAAGACCAAAATGACGAGGCTCACTGCAGCTGTTACAGAAGAAAGAAGGTGACAATTTTTCAGTGTAAAGTGAATTGGAGCTAGAGTCGTTTAAACCGGAAGCCTGGTACACCGCATGTTACTTCAGAATGCAGTCAGTGACAAAGGCGTGCTTGCTATCTGTTGAATGTCATAAGATTAAAATGACAAGTTTGTTGAACCAATCACTCATCAACATTTGTGAATTTTTAGGGTTGGAAATTTCTTTCAAATAATGTGAATTTACTGCACAGAACTGCGTAAACCCCTGCCCTCCACTTGAAAGTATGACATCAAATTCTAGCATAACACGAAACCTACGCTTGTGCAAATTACATGAGCGGTGACGTAATTCTGAGCTCAACGGCCAAAATAATTTATGACATTCTCTGAGCTTTTTGCCCCAGAAACTACAAAAATGCATTACGCTCTTAATTTCACGTTGCATCTGTTCTTCCTCCCATCTCTATCTCTCCCTTCCATTTGCGCATATCAGACAGAGCCGAGCCTGTCTACCCCTCCTCCTCTTCCTCCTCCTCTTCCTCCTCCTCTGCCCTCTCCACTCTCAGCACAGGCCCTCACATTCACCAGTGGAATTTTCCGACGCCGTAACCTTTAGGCAGATTTAATACCAAAGTTCCCCCACTCTTCCAACTTGCTTTTTGTTGCTGTAAATTCTGTCTCACAGCTCACTTAATTTCCATTTCCGACTTGGATACCGACTGAGGATACAGACCGCAGACGATCCATACCGGGTTTAATAACGCTGAGAGCGCCTAGAACAATGATTTAGACGCACTAAATAGATGCCGCACGTAATCAAGTTTGCATACGCGATGTGGGGAGCTCGCCGGAGTGCGCTGGCTTTCAAATGTAAATGCAACCCCGCCAACTTAAATCATTTAGTGCCTTTTACTTGAAGCATATCTCCGCCAACTATAAATCACAAGGTTGCCGCATCCATTAGCAAATTGGCTGCGCCGTAGAGGGGAGGAGGGGGGAGTGCGGTGGTGCTCCGTTCTAATCAAAAGTTGCACTGCGAGGAGGAGGCCAGCCAGACACTGCGGCACTTCAGGAGGCCGTAAAAGTGAGGTCGCCGAGAACACAAGGCTACAATGGGGCTATTGATCAGATGCTCGGGACAGTGCTTGGGATTCAGAGGCGCTCCTCGGCATGGAATCGAGTCGTTGTTTACTGTGAAACAAATGAAATGTCAGAAATGATTGGAACTGGAAGCGCTTTAATGGAAATTGGCTTGTCTTACTGGTACAGATGGGTGCAGGATGTTGGTAGGTTCGGTTGAGGTTCGGGTCTGCAGCGAAGGCGATTGGCCGTTTTCGCACCAACGATATTCACATTGATTTTACTGAGCCAATTAAAAAAATTAAAATGATTCATTGGAGCGTGATTCAGAGCCAAAACGGGGCAACAGCGGGACAGAGCGAAGAGGTCATTGTCCCATCAGAGAGAAAAACGTACCTTACCCACACTAGTCATTAATCAGTCACTCATGTAGGACACTTCTGAAGCGTAGTTGCCCTGGGGTAGACTTACGGCCAGTCTGCACCCTTGGTTTCCCCGACCACCACCAATCACTCTTCTTGTATATTACTGGCAGAGTACTCACCAATCACACACACACAATGCACTGGTCTACTGTAGCTGGTTCAAATAGTACGGTCTTACAACAGTTGTTATCGGTTCTGGACAAGTGTCGTAACGTCCAGACCAAAGATACAGACTCGGGAAAACAGTTCAACAGCATTTATGAACAATACAAAATGTGAAAGGTAGTTGTTGGAACAAGTGGTGGAGGGCTGGGTCAGTGGTGGGCGTTCGGGTACAGGACGAGGTGAGCTGGCTCGGAGGCTGTGGTGCATGAATAGTCCAAGGAGCGAAATCACGAGGATACGCTGACGAATAAACAGGAGCATGACATGAAGGACGACTTGTGGAAATACCAGAAGCAGATAAGATGATCTGGCTGGAACACGACATGAAGGACGACTTGTGGAAGCATCGAACAACAAGACGAAGACGATCTGGCCCTGAGTGTCGGGTCCTCAGTCCTTTTCATCCTCACAGGTGCAGCTTGATTGATAGAGAGTTGCAGGTGTGTGTGGGAGGAACCAGAAACTCCACCCAGCTCCAGGTTCAAACACAGAAGGGGGGGGGGGGGGGGGGGGGACAGCACTGAACACACACAAAAAACCCAAATCCTGACAGCAAGACACCCTCATCTCCAGTGACTATGAATGCGTCGCTGGAGATTGTCAGCCACGTCTCTGTCAGTCTTACATTACCACCAGTCTGTGAAAGAATAATAGTTATGTAAAAGGATGTGGAGTGTTGAAACAATGACTTGTTTATGCATTGTGGATTTCAAAAACAAATGTCGTGGTATTGCGTCGCATTTGAAGTACCTTGCGTTGGATTTAGAATACACACTTTTCCTTTACAAAGATGTGACTCCAATGAATCTCCCTCAGTTCTGATGGGTGTGACTGACAGGTGGATTAGCCAATCAGGGACACGTATGGTCTGGCCTGTATCAGAACAAATATGGCTGCTTACGAGGAAAGAAAAAAGGGAAAAAAAACATGTTGGATTTCTGCAGAATCAATGAGCAAAGGACTAAAATCTGTTAATCTGATGTGAAATGAGAAATGTCATTTTGTTTGTAAATGACAGATGACCAATGAGCTCCTTCATTTCACACGCATCACTGAAATAAAGAAATCTGATTGGACGGTCATGTTTGGTTCTGGCTGACCATGAGACTGTTTAAAGAAGTGCACTGGCTCCAGTAAAATGAAGCTCATCGAGGCTCGCAGTATAGGGCAAATTTTGTTTTTGGAATTCCAACTGTGAGTATCATAGCAACCAAAGAGCCAATCCGGAGCGAGGCTGCTGAAGGCCCCGTCCTGCCCACATCTTTGGGCAGGCGCTGAGCAACAAAACCTGTTGCTTACGGCAGCAGGAGCGACCTCGGAGAAAGGCACCTGATACGTCTGTTATTAATGTTCATATCTTGATTTGCACAAGTGAAATAAAAATGCCAAATTAATATGATTAACATGAACATTTTAAGACCAAAACTATACTGACAGCAGCAGTTACGGAGAGAGGGGGAGTCGATGGAGCCGGAAGTGCACCCATGCTCACTTCCTATTCTGAAACGTGGGGGCTAGCGGGTTAGCTATGCCCATTTATTTATACAGTCTATGACCTCAACCAAGATATTCCAGCGTGAATTGTTCCCTATGAATTGTTAATTAAAACATTGTTATCGTGATACTACAAATAATCTTGAGTATTCATTGCGGTCCATCCTAGCAACCAAAGAGCCAATCCCTGAAGATATTGAAGCTAAGGCCTTTTCCGCTTAGCAACGGTGTCAATCAAACTTGTTGCTAATGATTTGTCTCTTATTATGTTCATATCTTGAGTTATGGACACAATAGAGAAATAAATTTACCAGGATCATATAGAGCAGGTTAATACGGAAATTTTAAAACCAAACTGATGAGCCTGACAGCGGCGGTTAAGGAGAAAGGGACGAGGTTAGCTATGTCCATGTATATATGCCGCCTACGCTCGAGACGCAATGGAGAGCGTGGTGACCGGACTGCCATCCTGGAACTTCAATTGAAATGTACAGTTACTCACCAGTCACAGTCCCTGCCGGTTCAGGCTGGGTGCTCCAAAGACACCGCGCGAAAAGCAACAGCAGCCATCACTGTCTGAAGAGGCCGTGCTCTCTCAACGTGAAACCAAAACTCCAATGTCCGTGCTCCTCTTCTACCCCCATTCTGTCAGGCCCTCTCAGCCCGCCCACTCCCAAGAACTCTCTCCATCTCTCCCTTTTAGACTCATTTGGAGGGGCTTTTTGTGCGGGGCTGAGTGCTAGGCTCCTTCCAGGCAGCCTTTTTTTTCATGAAACACGCATTACGCCGAGTAGCCAGCGCCGTTACGAGTACAAAGGCTGAGACAAGAGGAGGAGAAATGGGGCCAATTAGGGGCCTGGAGCACGGCTTGCGATCCGGCAGGTCCGGGCCACTGGTTAGCGTGTGTGTGGCCATGTCTGTGTGTGTGTCTGTAGGGCCTGTTTGCTATAAGAAGGGGTAGAACCATGTGTGGAAGTTCATTATTTCTATTTTAGTGCGGGATATTACTGGAAGCTGGCTCGGTTATGCATTATGGAAATTGTGACTATTGTGGGTTATAGTCCAAAGAGTCCAAGAGTGCAGTATTGGTGTCCCCAGTGACCTACTATGAAATGAAGTAAAGGGTATTTTACGAATCCATATGCAATATAGAAAAGAGACATTATTAAGTATGCTGTGTATTATTAGAAACTGAAGGCTATATAGGAAGGCAGATATGTTACTACAGAAACTCGGATTTTTTTTTTTTTTTTTCTTACATAAAATGAGGCACTGCCAGTATCGTCTTTGAAATGAAAAAATGAAATAATCTCTTAAATCAGCTCTTTTCTTTTATCTCTGTAATTTGTAGAGATAATGAGCTAATGCTATGTGCAAAACACAGCCCATTATTACAAAAAACAAGACTGAAAAACAAACTATACAGATTTACATAAGTAATTTTGAGTGTGGAAAGTTACACATAGATAAGATCACACATTATTGTACCTCTGGAGAAATTTGTCCTCTGCATTTGACTCATCCTTCAATGCTGCTGGGATAACCTGAGCACCTGAGTCCCACCTCCAGGTCTTGAGCTCGGTCAGTCCAGACGAGAGTGCGACTTAGTCCACTTAACCGTGATGCTGCATGTGGCGTGGGGCAGTGTGCATCACAGCTATTACATCGTATTATACAGGACAGCTGGAAATTGAATTTGTGGGCACGAATCTGAAAACTGCAACTGACCATTTAAAACAGAGTGGAACAGTAGTAAACGTTAGTGAGTTGAAATGAAAATATATTTTAACGATCTTCTGTCGTGGATTTGGACGTGTAGTCAGTATATGTACGATTGTAAAATAATGTTAAAAGTTATATCACACAAATTAGAAGATCCTGTAGAAAGCACATCTGGAACAATGGAGTACTTAACGACAGACCTAAAATTTAGAAATAATTCTGTTAAACAACTGAAACGAGTGAAACTGAAATACAGTGTAAAAGTACAGATACAGGACCCAAAAATGTCGAAGTAGCACTTATAAAAATCTACTTGTAAGTAGAAGTACATAAAAGTATTGAAGTACTCATTTTAAAAAAAAAAAAAAGTATTTTGCAGATGTTTGAACATGAAACGTGATCTTGGTAAAGAATTGTCTTGATTTTTAGTCGACAGTGGGGACTGCTTCAATTACTCAATGTTTCAACACATTTTATTTAAGTATATTTTTTGCTCAAAGCTGGGACTTGAACTCAAAACCATTAGGCAGGATGGCAGGATGAACATGCAAAAAATAACATTTCAAACCATACAGAAAGTACTTTTGATTTTCTGTCCTGTTCAAAACTGTAGTGGAGTAGAAAGTACAGATATCTGCTCTCATGTGCAGTGAAGTAAAAGAAAACGGTATCCACTGTGAAATGTCCTTAAAGGTACAATAACTTTGTGAAGGTGGCAGGTCACCTGTGTGATTCAGTGGAAACAGAGTTAAAACCACACTTTGGAACATTCTCCATGGAGAGAGATAAGTTTTATGCCATTGTGTGAAATATTGCAGCCATAAGAGGAACATTTCCATGGAGACAGGCTGGAGGAGGCTGGAGGAGGCCGTCCTCGAGGCCGAATAAGTGTCAGGTTTGTGGAAATGCAAGCCCCATAGTAAGAAGTAAAGAAGTAAGTAAAAACCAACAATTCAGAATTATTTCAGTCTATTTTTCGGTTAAAGTTGCATAGCAGGGTTTTAAGTAAAGTACAAATTCCTACAGAAAATGACACAAGAGTACTTCTACTTTTGTACTTAATTATGCTGAAATGATCCATCTGAAAAAGTCCAAAAAAACAAACTTATATCCAAGAACAATCAATAAACTAAATATAAATAAGGTCTCATCTTCGAAAGGGTCAATTATGCACCTCGATATATTCAACTCCGTGCGACGACGGCGTCTGACAGAGTCTGCGTTTCTTTCTAAAGTAAACTTCAGAACGGTCTAATTGGCTCTATCCCGCGCTCTCGTCTTTGGTCTCAAACCTAAACGCGATTGTTGATGTCGGTTAGCGCCGTGTGCGTGGAATTCTTGTGACAGTTTGATATCATCTTTCATGTGCTCCCCGACGGTAAAAGTGATGGAGGGAGAGAATAAAAACCAGGAGAGATAATCGCGCAGTGGTTGTTTTTCTGCACGCTGTCATGGCGGAAGGAAATCGGATTGCCCAACTCTACATTCCGTATGATCAAAGTTAGCAGATCAAACAACCCCAGCAAGACGTTACCTATCCTACGGCTGCGGGAACGGCGTCTGGAAAACTCACAATTACTCATCCGTGGAGATTGTATACGGCTTACTGCGGAGATGTTGTAGACCTGGACGACGATATTTCCCAGTTTTGATGACTTGTTCCTATAGTCCTAAATAAACAAAAAGATGGTAGCCGTCTACTTTACAGCACAGTAACGAGACTGAAAGTAGCACGAGACAAAAGGTGCGATCACACTTACTAACTTCACACTGGTGTAGATATGTTTCCTGTTGTAAAACTTTAGTTCAGATTTAGTTCATTTTAAATACAGTAAATGGTCACATCTTTATATAGAGCTTTCTATACGCTGACAAGGCGGGTTAAGTGTCTTGCCCGAGGACACAACGGCAGCATTGGGACAGCTGGAATCGCACCCCCGACCTGCGGGTCACCGATCCGAGCGCTCAACCAGTCACGTTTATGTCGAGAGCGGGATTCGAACCGCCAACCTTCGGATCAGTGGACAAACAGTGGCACTCAACTCGACTGATCTACTATCGCTCATGTAACTATGGGATTATTTAGTTACTTTAGTTGAAGTTAAAGCCATACCCCGGAATATTCTCCACAGAGGTAGATTTAGGTAGATAGGTCTGATAACACACTGTGGAAGATTATGGTCAAAGGAACAGCATTTCCATGGAAACAAGCAGGAGGAGGCCACGCTGCAGGCTGAATAAGTAAGGTTTGTGGAGATGCAAGCCCGCGCTCAGGAAGGATGAAATACATGTTTATCTATTTATTATTTATTCATTTATGTATTTATTTTTTTGTTTTTTAGTACATTAAAAACACACAAAATGTAAGGAAAAAAAAAAAAAAGAACATGTCTTTATGTCTCGTGTTTAATCTCGTTTAACTCTAACACAAAGTTATATGGTGGGGCTTTAAATGTGTACATTTTAAACCAAAAATACACTAAAATAAAAGCATTTTTATTTATTTTGGTTGTGTTTATTGCACTTGAAGAGTAGAAAACATGTCCTTACGGTGAATGGGCTTGCATCTCCACAAACCTCACTTGTATTCACTCTTATTCGGCCTGGAGGGGGGCTCTCTTCTACTTGTTCTCGTGGAAATGTTCCTTTGATTATAATCTTTCACAATATGGCATAAAATGTTCCGAAGTATGGTTTTAACTGTCTACTTCCATGACATCATGTAGGTGACGTGAAACCTCCAGAAAGTATCATACTGTCACTTTAACAAGCGGCGTTTCAACAAACCACATCTCTGCTAATTAACAGCACGATAAACAGGAGTGTCTCCCCCGACACAACTTCAGGGACAGATCCAGGACTCAGGAGCTCTGCGGCTAATCAAGACTCTTCATCTGGACTGTACTCTCCTCAAAGTCAGTCCAGCAGCGTGCTGTCGGTCCTCAGGCACAAACCTGTGTGTGTGTGTGTGTGTGTGTGTGTGTGTGTGTGTGTGTGTGTGTGTGTGTGTGTGTGTGTGTGTGTGTGTGCAGTGCAGAAGAGAGAGAGAGTGTGTCCTGTGTGTGTGTGTGTGTGTGTGTGTGTGTGTGTGTGTGTGTGTGTGTGTGTGTGTGCAGACAGAGAGAAAGAGAGAGATTATGTGTGTGTGTGAGAGAGAGAGAGAGAGAGAGAGAGAGATCCTGTGTGTGTGTGTGTGTGCAGACAGAGAGAAAGAGAGAGAGATCCTGTGTGTGTGAGTGTGTGTGTCTGTGTCTGTGTGAGTGTGTGTGTGTCCGAGGTGTCTGCGTGCGTCCTGTGTGAGTTTGTGTGTGTGTGCAGAAAGAGTCTTAGTGAGTTTGTGTGAGTGTGTGTGTGTGTGTGTGTGAGTGTGTGAGATCATGTGTGTGTGTGTCTGCGTGCGTCCGTGAGTGTGTGTGTCTGTGTGTGCGTCCGTGAGTGTGTGTGTGTGTCCGTGAGTTTGTGTGTGTGTCTTAGTGAGTTTGTGTGAGTGTCTGTGTGTGTGTGTGTGTGTGTGTGCGTCCGTGTGTGTGTGTCCGTGTGTCTGTGTGCGTCCATGAGTGTGTGTGTCTGTGTGCGTTTGTGTGTGTGAGAGTTCAAAATGGTCATGTCATTTTTAAAGCGTGATAGAGGGACACCAGGTGAAAGTAAATGCCTGTTTTGTTCTTTACTGGTACATTTTGTCCCAATAGAATTTCTTCTTAGTCACATATTTTTGTTCCTGAAAACCTTCTCTAGAATTAAGTCAGCTCGGCCTATAATATGTCTTTATGTCCTTACCTCGGTTAAAGGACACACACTGTGGAAAAGTCTTTTAAGTGTTTAACCATGTTTTAATATTTGCAACTTGAGTTCTTTTTAAAGACAGTAAAGTAGGAGATGGATTTACATTTTTACGACATGTTACTTCTGCGAAGTTGCAAACCATCTTCAGAACTTTTTGGATTAAGTTTTAACATTGTTCTCTCATTCAAACCATGCCTGGAGTTGTATTTTGCTTTGCTTGTTTCAGTTATCCTCTGTAAAAAGTCCTTTGCAGTGAGAATACACAGTTTGAATTTGCCAGGATAGTTACGTCACTGGTAGAGAGCCTGCACAGTATTCAAGTCTATAAATCATCGCCGGGCTTGTTCAATGCATTTCTGCTGTCAAATTGCGTTCATTACAACTGCGTGCTCACTTCTAACATGTCGCCGCTTGTTCCTCATTAGCTTTTTTTTTTTTTTTTTTCATGGTAATTCTTTCTGCTGTCAGTATACACCTGAATCCAGTATGGGCGGCACTCAAGCTGAAAAATAATGTCTGGTACGTGGTCAGTATTTCAAGGTCTAAAACATGAGATACTAAAGTAAAAAGAACTCAAAAAAAGATCCTGTAATACACAAAATTGACACGTTTGAGTAATCCTAGTTCGTCAATCTACAAAGCTCAAAATGCTGTGTCCCAGTAGTGAAAAGAACCACTCCACTCCATAAGAGAATGTACCAACACCGTCGCAAGAGCAGCTCGGGACCCCAATCTGCTGTTCATCTCCATCTCAAACCTACTAACCACTCCTTTGAAGGTAGAGAAGTACAGATCTTTGCCACAGAAAAGAAATGGTTTGCGAGGAGAGTTAAAGAAGCAATTTTTCTTAAGAAAGACAATCCTTCGTCGAACAGGAATGCGGGCCTTATAACTCCATCCTAAATCAAAACAAGGAAAACTGTAGTGCTAGCCTGTATGCTAATAGACGTGACCTCATGTCTCAAGCACAGTTCACACTTTGTCCGCTGCATTTGAAGGACACTTACGTAACTTCCGGCGGGAAAAGGCCTGGCCCATTTCAATGTACCCGACGAATGTGGGTGACAAATGTGCCCTGTGTTTCCGCTGTTTCCATGGAGATCGGCCATGAACGAAGCATGAATCCGAGCACACGTCGTGCATTGCTATATCCTGTCATCTTCTTCTATGGGAGAAACAAGTAATATATTTTCTTAAAGTTATGTAATACTAGCTGCAATTACGAATAAAATCACCATGAACGTTATATTTGCGTTTGGATAATCAAAGGGAAAGATTAATTCCTTACTTCCCTACTTCAATCTAAACAAAAGTAAACGGCTGCGACGACACCTTGACTCTTCTTCGGTGAAATAATAAAGAATTAAAAATAAAACTGTAATAATTTCAGTGTCCCTTTTACACGCTTAGGTCATGAGTCAGCGGTCGTCACGGTTGCTAGGCGACGTAACGTAAGTGTTGTAATGTAAGCTACGCAACATAAGCGCACAGACAGAGGTTGAAATTGTCCCGTTTCGGCACAACCTTTGCGGCGATTCGAATGGTACTTTGAACAGTACTTTGAACAGTACTTCGAACGGTACTTTGAAGTGTGCAGCTGTCGAATTGGGACATGGCCCTCGTGTAGTTCAGTAGACCTAGCTAACAAACAGAAACAAATAGGCGTGGTTGTTTCAGTGTAGTTAGCTCCTCCCCTCAGATAGATATAAGGCAGTGTCCACTAGTAATCTGACCAGAAATGAAGGAGCAGCTTGGGCGAACACCGAAATTGTAATGTAATTGTACTGTAATTGTTTATATCCTTATTCAAAGTGTTTCATTCAAACCTGAGCGCTCTCTGCTGGCCACAGTAGGCACGAAATGATTATGAATGACCTTTACCAGTTTCCCATAAATAAACACACATTATTTAAAGTGGTAAAACATGACAGCCCAATGCTAATATGTAGCTTGAATAATGCATTATCAAAGCCCTTTAAGCTCCTTGGTCCTACCTCTGCACACCCTCTGCGGAGCGTCGTTTCTCATGTGACACGAGCTAACCAATTATTCTCGTCAAGTGGATCCTATCAGGCCGGTGTCACTTTAAAAAATACCCACATCCCCTTGACCTTTGCAGTGCCCTTCTGCGTTGAGCCCTACGACAAACAAGAACTGCGGATCTCCGGGCTTATAGGGCGGCTTACTTTATCGTCATCAAGTGAACCAGTGCAAGGGACAAGTCATCCTGAAAATCTGCGCTCAAAATCGCCGAGGCCCGGGAAGGAGTTGTGGTTTTATGTGGCGTGGAGGGGGCTGTTTTGGATGGCAATAATCCGACCTGGAGATAATACGGCGCTCTTCCATAAATCCTCTCCCAAAACCGGGGCAGTTAGGTGGCTATTGGCTCGTCTCGTACGGCCGCGCTCGGTTAGCTGCTCTCCGCATACAGACTAGTATTCTTTTCTATCTCGTTCTACAAACTGGAAGCCGCTGTAATGATTTCTGGCATGTAAGCGGCACAGTCAGACAGTAAATAAATACATAAAGAATCTATATATACCTGAATACTCCTCCAAATTTAAAGGTGCACGATGCGACTTTTCTAATGGAGCATCCAGAACCTGTTTCACCACCGAGACGTCGTGGAAAATTGCAGGCAAACGCAGTAATAACATGTCCACAGAGACCAGAGTGAAGCATTAAGTAGTTTTGACTCATGTGAAATTAATTCCTTAAAAGAGATTACTTGTTCCTTCTGTTACATTTCGGACTGGTTAAGTTAAGTTAATTCCTTTGATTAATGTATTCTTCTGCATTTGACCCATCCTTCAACCAAAGCTACTGGGATCATCTCCAGATCTTGAGCTCGTCTCGGTCAGGACGACAGGGGCTGACAGTGGCTCAGTTGTTGCTCGGTGTTTGTTGTCTGATCTGAAGGTTGGGGGTTCATATCCTGCTCTAGACATAAATATCATCGGTAGAGCTGTCAGATCCTCTAACACACAGGTTGGCGGTGCGATTCCAGCTCTCACAGGATGAATGCTGTTGTCCACGGGCAAGACGCTTAAGCCTCCAGTGTCTCCAGTGTCTGTGTGTGAATGGGTGAGTGGTTCCTTTATGTAAAAGCTCTTTGATTGCCTTGAAGCTGGAAAATCACTACAGTTGTCCCTCACTATATATTGCGGTTCACCTTCCGTGGTCTCGCTGATTTTTTTACTGTAATTTTGCCTGTTTTCTTTACATCGTATGAACATGCATTGTGTTCTGTGTCCTGATTGGCTGAGGGACTGTAGGCCATTGTCCATCAGTCTCCTCCGTGTCTCCTGTACAGTACAGAATGTGTTCAGTTTGGCAAATTTACATAAATGTTGGATCGCAGTGTGACTCTAAAGTGCTGTATGTTTGCAAGTTTTCTCCCCGACAAAACCCACAATGTCGATGAAACGTTCTGCATCGACAAAGGCTTGAACTTTGACAGTGTTTAAACAAGAGAGAAATGTGGGAAAGTTTTAATGCCTGTCTGAGAAAAGTGTATAAAGTGTGTGGTGAGGGGTTTTATAGCCTTGCAAAACATATATAATAACTGTATTTTGCCTATTGTGGGTTGGCCTGGGAACGCCTTGGGGACGTGTCTGGGGTGAGGGAAGTCTGGGAGTCCATACTTAGACTGCTGCCCCCATGACCCAGCCCAGGATAAGCAGAAGAAAAAGGATGAATATATCTGACTGATAATAAAGATAATAACTTTCATATAGTCATACAATTTTGCTTTAAATAACTCCACTAGATATCCCCTTATTTTATTGTAGCGAATCTCTCCTTGTCAGTCTCACTGTACAAACTAGAAGTCACATCCTGAACTGTAAACACACCCGACGTGCCGCCCACTGTTGTATCTGTCTGGATCATGTGATGAAGAATTACAGTGAGGATTCAGAGTGTCGTGATGTAATGTCTGACCTTAAGCACGCCGAGAATCCATCAGCCCACACACAGCCTGACACTTCAGATAATGGGAGTTTGGGAGAGGATTTTACTCTGCAAACAAGTCTGGGTGAAGGTGTCAATATCCAAATGGAGTCTTCGGAGCTCAGCCAAGAAGATTTCAAAATGAGATGTGTCTTTGTCTGTGGCATCACCTAGTAAAAGACACATTTAAATACAGTTTACATATTTTGAATTACAACAATGTATTTTATTGCAGTGTGCTCTTGGGTTAGAGTGATTGTTATGAAATTGACTCTTTTGCGATTTTAACCATATTATAATCATCAGAAACATACCTGGAATTGTGTTTTGTTTCATTCACTTGTTTAATTAATCCATTCATTCAAACTATGTTCACATTTTACCGACATTGTTGCGTCAGAGGTAAAAAATTCGGACTTCCCTAAACCATCACTAGAATCGCTCTGTGGTCAAATTGTGGTCGCGTAAATGTATGGCTCTATTAGCATACCATTCCCGTTACCTAAAGGCTACATTTGTTTATTGCACCGTTGTTGATTCCAGCAGAGGGAGCTCCAGCGCCCAAATGGAAATAGAAGTGTAGTTTATATTGGTATATTTTTTCAAATGCAGATTATTTTAAGATTATTTTTAAGTCAGAATATGTGAAATACTTATCCCGACGTGAAAAAAGTGTGTTTAAATGTTTAAAACAGAATTAAAACCACAAGAATGCGTAATATGTGTCCTTTCAGTGTTTTAAGGTGACCATGCGTGAGGCATACTTCTGTTTTGCCACTGCTGTGTGTGGAGTGGATATTGCATTGTAAAGGTTGTGAGTGCCTTGAAAATAGCCGTATAAATCCAGGACATTATTGTAGTCACTTCCCCTCTGCCTAAGAGTGAATGCGTTGTGAGAGTGATTGGTGGAGGTCATGAGAGTGCTGATTGATTGCCCGACCAGCCGGCCCCTCCTACACTCTGTTACAACGCAGAAAGTATCAGACCATAAAGGCCTCAAACCTCCATCATAACTCGGGACAATCAAACCACAGCTGCTAATATGTAAAAAAGTGTCTCTAAGATGCAGAAGACAGTTGTTTAATAAACCCCAGGGTAGTTGTGGCTACACAGTCATTTTACCATTAAGAAATAACATATTGTCTAAATGGGGAACTTCAGTTTACTGGCTGGTTAACATGGACGACACTATTGGGATATATTTCCAAAATGTGCCCTTTTATCCATCACTATTGGTTTGAGTCTGTGGACCCTCCTCCAGATCCAGATTTTGGAATACAGTGGTCCCTCATTTATCACAGGGGTCACGTTCTAAAAATAACCCGCAATAGGTGAAATCCGGAAAATAGTCAGCTTTATTTTTTACAATTATTATATATGTTTTGCGGCTGTAAAACCCCTCACCACACACTTTATACACTTTTCTCACACAGGCATTAACATTTTCTCAGATTTCTCTCTTGTTTAAACACTCTCAAAGTTCAAACCTTCGTATATTATCTCCCTCTTCCTCGATGATGCTTTAAATGTGTTGTCCTCATGCCTCTGCGATATCCACAGAGGCGCCTGTCCATGCACAGAAACACTTTTGAGTCCAAAGCGTTTCTGAAATTTGTCAAACCAGCTCTTGGTGGCAATAAATGGGTTTGAAAAGTACTCGTCGATGGCCTGGGCTCCGCATCATCCTGCTCCTCACGGTCATGAATGTCATCTCTGTCAGCAAAGGTTTCAGCACTTTAGAGTCACACTGTGATCGAACATTTATGTAAATTTGTCAAGCTGAACACATTCTGGACTGTACAGGAGACACGGAGGAGACTGGTGGACAATGGTCTACAGTCCCTCAGCCAATCAGGACGCAGAAGACGATGCACGATCATACACTGTAAAAAAACATGTAAAATTGCACACACAAAAAAAAAAACCCCAAAATCTAAGAAACAGCGAGACTGCAAAAGGTGAACCGCGATATAGCGAGGGACAACCGCAAATGGAGAAATTACTCACCTGCATTTCACCCAACATGCCAAGTATAGTACAAACTTACACAGAGGTCCAGAAATTGAATCCAAAACCTTGAAATTTGCGTGAAATACATTGCCAAGACACCGATTTCAGCTGCAAAGCCTTACCTCTACTGAACTCAGATCTGCAGCGGCCATTTTGTTCCCCTAACCTCAGCCTGTGGGCATATTCACATGTTCCACCTAATATGAGTAATCTGATGTCTTTCTGATTGTTCACACCACCACACGCACCAAAATCACCTTTAATTATTGGGTTATTTGTTTATTCTACGTATCTGATTTGAACCGGCCATGTGAACGTGCTCATAAAAAACACATCATAACACAATTTTGAGGCATAAACGTCTAAGTAAGAGCAGTGTTTTGGGCAGCAGACAGACACAGGCGGCTTTCGGCGCAGCTCGAGTGTGAACTGAGTAAACAAAGAGTGTCCCTGGGAGAGCCCGCGGGCCGCATTAGCATACGCAACTGTCAAATCCACTCTGAGCCTTGTTCAACAGCAGCACCTTTAATTATACACACACCAGATAAAAATGCACTCCAGCTCTGCCAATAACGCAACTTACATTTGTCATATTATGCACGCTTTAAAACACGTAAGTAACATGGAGTAGTGCTTTGTGTGTATATGTTGAAGTAATCCTGTTTGTGGAGGGGGTCTGCTCTGGAACAGATGACGCGTTCATGGACAAGCTGTAAACTGCAGGGTACTTGAATAATTCAGTATGACCTGCACGATACAATGCAAGTGACTAAATATGCAGTTACTCCAGTGGATTATTATACACAGCCTGGCCAAAAAAAAAAAAGGTCTTACACTCAAATATTTCATTGGATCGCCTTTAGCTTTGATTACGGCACATTCGCTGTTTCGATTTCGCTTCTGCAGAGTCACAAGACTTATTTCCATCCAGCGTTACATTCATTTTTCACCAAGATCTTGCAATGATGATAGTCGAGTCTGACGCTGCACAAAGTTTCTCCAGCACATCCCAAAGATTCTCAATGGGGTTAAGGTCTGGGCTCTGTGGTGGACAATCCATGTGTGAAAATGATGTCTCCTGCTCCTGAACCACTCTGTCACTATTTGAGCCCGATGAATCCTGGCATTGTCATCTTGGAATATGCCTGTGCATCAGGGAAGAACAAATCCATTGATGGAATAACCTGGTCATTCAGTATATTCAGGTGTCAGCTGACCTCATTCTTTGAGCACAGACTGTTGCTGAACCTAGACCTGACCAACTGGAGGAGACTCTGACCTGTTTGCTTAGTTAAATCCAGGTGGCGACTTTTTTTTGGGGGGCCAGGCAGTGTATTATGTCAAACTTTTACAGATACAGGAAGACCAGAAAATATGTACTCCTGTGAAGGTGTGTCCTGCATGGTACTACACCTTATGCCCTGTGATCCAAGCAATTTTTCATCGAGATACAAGCGATTGTACTTTTACAGTGAACTGCGTGGTGAAAGTGGCCAGGATGGATGGATGAATTCATCTTGCCGCACGAGGTTAAGGCACTACTCCAATCACCTTCAGTCCACACCTGGAGGTCTTCAGAAGGGCCTCGTATGTGTGAATCCATCATTATCCTACAGGAAGATACCTAGACACGCTCTTCAAATGAAACTGATGGTGATATAGAGCCAGGCTGTACATCACTGGTGGAGCAGTCGTTTAAACAAATACAAAAATAGGATCAATAGACCAAAGAACTAAGGTACGAGATGCAACCTCCAACTTACGATGAACCTGAGTCAGACCAAGAGGATGTCGGCCCCGGGGTCACACACCCAGAGGTGCTGCAGAGTTGGGTGACTCCATCTACAAACACAAAGAGCTCCTAAACCAGGGATGTGGCCATACGTTTTATCTGATGGTTCTGCAAACACTTTGGACGGATCCTTGACTCCCTTGAATAGAGGGACCTAAGAGTTTGCACTTTTTTTTTTTTGTCGTAATTATTTTAAAACGCCACATGAACACCTCATAAATACTTCATACAATTCGAGACTTTCACTAAATTGAGAACGAAAAGCCCAATAAGTCCATTTGTAAAGAAGTCGCCTGATTGGCTGAGCATATGTGCTATTGCCAGGTCATTGAAGAGAATTAATGTAGTGAGCTCCGGGCGCTCGAGAGCAGCGTGTGCCCAGCTGCCAGTGTGAGACAGGCGGGTGAGACCAGTGCCAGTCTGGGCCCCTGGGTGAGTGTGCCCGCGGGCTGCACCACCCACCCCCCTACACCCTCCTGCCCCATGTGTTCAGGAGCCAATTAAAACAGAACAAACTGAAAGCGCAGTCACAAACATCTGAGGTACAGCAGTATGTCCCTCAGCCAAAGTGTATTTTTACTGCTTTATTTAAAGGGGATGTTAGGATGAATCTGCAAAGATGGTCCCATCTTTATGCAGAAGGGCAAAAAATAGTCAGCGAGCGATTGTGCAAGTTCTCCCACTTAAAAAGATGAGAGAGGCCTGTAATTTTCATCATAGGTACACAAAAAAATCCAGAAAATCACGTTGTCTGATTTTTTATTTTTTTTTTAGAATTTCTTTAATTATGGTGGAAAATAAGTATTTGGTCAACAACAAAAATTAATCTTAATGCTTTGTTATATACCCTCTGTTGGCAATGACAGAGGTCAAACATTTTCTGTCTCCACAAGGTTTTCACACACTGTCGCTGGTAGTTTGGCCCATTCCTCCTGCAGATCTCCTCTAAAACTCCCTACAAAGATGTTTTATGGGGTTGAGATCTGGAAACTGGCTAGGCCACTCCAGGACCTTGAAATACTTGAAATACTTATTTTACCAAGGAAAAAAAATCCTACAATTTGATTTCCTGGATGTGTTGTGTACCTATGATGAAAATTACAGGCCTCTCGTCTTTTTAAGTGGGAGAACTTGCACAATTGGTGGCTGACTAAATACTTTTTTGCCCCACTGTATAGCGCTTTTCCACCTTCAAGGCACTGTGTTGCCCAAGGACACAATGACATCATTCATCCGTGGGAGCTGGAATTGCACTGCCAACCTGTGACTCAGTGGATCTGACCGTGGAAGCAAAAGTTTTAACGCCAAGAGCGAGATTTAAACCGTCAACCTTCAGATCAGTGAACAAACGCACTACCATCTGAGCTGCTGTCGCCCTATCAAACCAACTTTTTTGAGCTTTTATCCGAGTTATCACAGTATTCTCTTATCATCTTACTCAGAGTTGTATGTTGATTGGTTCATGCATGTTTAAGTAATCCAGTATCGTCCTCCATTTGAGGCTTTACTGGGGAGAAAAATTCAGTTTTCACCTACCCCCATCTCTACCTATTTTTCAAAAGGGGTCACATTCTAAAAATAACCCGCAACAGGCGAAATCCGCGAAGTAGTCAGCTTTATTTTTTACAATTATTATATATGTTTTAAGGCTGTAAAACCGATCACCACAAATTTTATACACTTTTCTCAGACAGACATTTTCTCACATTTCTCTCTTGTTTAAACACTCTCAAAGTTCAAACCTTCATATATTCTCTCCCTCTTCCTCGATGATGCTTTAAATGTGTTGTTCACGTCGCTTCTGCTCCAGCGGTATCCACAGAGGGGCCTCTCTGTGCACAGAAACACTTTTAAGTCCAAAGTGTTTCTAAAATGTGTCGGTGCAGAACATTTCATCGACATTGTGGGTTTTGTCGGGAAGAAAACTTGCAAACATACAGCACTTTAGAGTCACACTGTGATCCAACATTTATGTAAATCTGTCAAGCTGAACACATTCTGTACTGTACAGGAGACACGGAGGAGACTGATGGACAATGGTCTACAGTCCCTCAGCCAATCAGGACGCAGAACATAATGCACGTTCATAACACTGTACTCACTTCATCAAGAGGTACTTGATGAAGGTCACTTCTCCATATTGTGATAAATGTTCAGAGAACACGATTGGTACTTTTATCCACGTGTTTTGGAACTGTAACGACATCAATATATTTTGGAAAACTGTACATTCTTATTTAAAAAAAAAAAAAAAAAGACTGTGTGTACATGTAAGTATATATGTATGTATATAGTAATGTATAGGTGTGCAAGTATATATATGTTTTATGGAATAGGTGTGTGTATATGCATGTAAGCATATATGCATGGAAGTTTTTATATTTAGTTTATGTATTTTGTAAGCGTGTGTACACATACACACAAACAAATATGAAATATTTTGATCTTGTACATGTGGAGCCCAGGGAGGGGGGTGGGATATCACCATGAGCTCGGGACCGGGGTTTCTTTTTCTTTCTATGTTTAAATGTGGTATCTTACAGTGGCGAAGCGCTAACCAATGTGAAGGCAAAATCTTAACAAATAAAACTCCTTTTAATCCTGACTCGAGACAATTGAGCATAAAAAGACATAATCCAGCATGTTGACAGCAGCAGAGTGTGTGCTCTGTCAGTGGCGACAATCCTCTTTTTTCTCCACACTAAATAAAAATAAGCCTTATTTTATTGCTGGTGTGATTTGCGCTAAACTTATTTTAGAGTCAATAAAGCGTAAGGCAGGGCAAGGCATGTTTATTTGTACAGCACAATTCGTACACAAAATAATTCAAAGTGCTTTAGAGAATAGTGGCTGGTAACAGTTTGAACAATAGTAACAGTAGGTCCAGCGCTGTCCCTCAGTCATGACGGGTTAGAGCAGCAGAGCGAACTAGAGTCAACAAAAGCACATTATTCTGAGGGCACATCATAGACTTATATATATAAATGGACCCTGGTCGCCGTTCTCTACATCGCTCGTCATTTTAAAATGTTTGTATTAACCCGCTCTATATTATCCTGATATTTTTTTAGGGAGGGAGGGAAAGAGCAACAACCAGGGCAGGAAATTCAGGGATCATGACAGTTGGCAGCACTGCAAACCCTTGACCTTCTCTCAATGAGCTTCATGATGAGGTCTCCTGAAATGGTTTACACTTCATAGATGTGACACGAGTTGATTTTCTTAGTTTTCTACCTTCTACATGTGTCATTCATAGTTTGGATGGCATCAATAAGAATCTACAGTGTAAATAATCATCGAAATAAACAAGAAACATAAATGAAAAAGTGTGTCCAAACTTTTGACTGGTCGTGTTTTTGAGAAGATTCAAGAAGGTCCCGAGTTTTGACTCCTGGACAATAAGAGCTCGTTCTGTGTGGAGTTTGCATGTTCTACCTGTGTCTGGGTGGTTTTCCTTCAGGTACTTTGCATTTCCAACGAAAAAAAAAACCATGCACAATAGGTCAAATCCTGCAGCTGAGTTAGTCCTGACCAAGACTAGCTCAAGATCTGGAGATGGGTCGTGATACTTTTATCCCAGCAGCACTGACGGATTGCACATATGCAGAGGACAAATTTCGCAATGAAGTTCTCCTTATCAGAATCAGAATCAGAATCAGAATCACTTTTATTGATCCCCAAGGGGAAAATCTCTTTGTTAAAGATGCGCGACCACAGAATAGGAATTTAAAGAATAAAGAAAAAAAGACAGTAAAATAAAATAAAATAAAATAAAAATAAAAAAAAAAAATAAAAAAATAAAATAAAATAAAATAAAATAAAATAAAATAAAATAAAATAAAAAAATATCGGTACATGCAGTAAATACAGATCAGTGGACATAGGGGGTAGGTGAAAACAGACTTTTTCTGAGCACATCCATACAATTGATACTTTGCAATGAGATCACTCTGGGGGTATTCTGCATATATGTGTACTGGTGAGTTTCCAGCAGTTACCATACGCACATTAGCAAATACAGCCAAAAAAACAGTTTAAAACAACTGTCTAAATAGATTTAAACGGCACATTTACAGGAGCTTGTGATCTGTCCGAGCGGTCGTTGTCCTGTTTAGGTGTTGGACTAACTGAAAAACCGTTGGCTAATGCTAGCTTGTGACTGTAATGTTCTTTGAGAGGGACTTACAATCTCACCTGTCGTAGTTCCAACTGAACCGGCTCTCTCTGATCAGATTCCTTTTAAAGGGCTAATATTAGGTGATTTTCTTATCTGTATTCCACCTTGTGATGTCATACGGTGAAACAGGAAGTGCTCCACTATGTTTGAGTTCAGTTGGGACAATGTAACATTAAGCTAATAAAAAGAGATGTTTTAAACCCAACACACTTTCACTAGAATCATTTGGATGATTTCAAACTTGGAATTGCCAATCTGTACTGAACTAAAGGTAAAAGGAGCTGTTAGCTTGAAAACTACCACTTCATGACATCACAAGGTGGAACAACAGAGCATTTGGAGACGTAGACAGACTCATAATAGACTACTCAAACATATGTGAATGAAACAAAACACAACTCCAGGCCTGTTTTTGAAGATTATAACACGGCTTAAACCTATATTGAGTAACAGAGCTTCAGACAGAGCAGTGCATCACATCTCCAGGGATTGTTGATGACATCCGCTGCACGTTTATACAGACGCCTCTCTTGACCAAACCAAGTGTTCACTCCCTCCCCTGCCCTCTTCATCTCTCTCCCTTTACCCTCTGTCTGTCTATTTCTCTTTCTGTCTCTTCGTCCCACCCTCTCTTATCTTCCCTCTCTTTCCCTCCCTCTGTCCCTCACTCCTGTGATTCTCTCTTTCTCCCTATCTTGTTTTCTGTCTGTCCCTCACTTCCTGTTTCTTCTTCTTTATTTCTTTCTCTCCCTTCCTCTCTTCTCCCCCCTCTCTCTTTTTGTCACTCCATCCCTTCATCTCTTTGCTTTTTCTCTTCCTCCTTCTCTCCTCTCTCTGTCTCTCCCTTTCACCTCTGTCTTTCTCTCTTCCTTCCTCTCTCCCTCTCTCCTTCCCTCTCCTCTCCCTCTGTCACTCCATTCCTCCATCTCTCTCTCTTTCTTCCTACCTCTCTCTGTCTTTCCCTCCCTCTCTTGCCTCTCTGTCTCTTGCTCTCCCCTTTACCGCTCTCTCTTTACCTCTGTCAATCCCTCCCTCTCTCTGACGCTCTCTTGCTCCCTCTCTCCTCTCTATCTTCTCTCTCTCATCTTACCTCCCTCTCTCTGATGTTCTCTTCCTTTCTCTCTCTGTCTTTCGCTCTCTCCTTTACCTCCCTCCCTTTATCTCTGCCAATCCCTCCCTCTATCTTGCTCTCTTTCTCCCTCTCTCCTTCTCTCTGTCTCTCCCTTTCTTACTCTCCTACTATCCCTTTTTCCCTCCATTTCCAGCTCTCTCTATCACTCACTCTCCTTACTTCCTTCCTCTTTCTCCCTTTGTCTCTTTGCTCTCTCCCTTTACCTCCCTCTCTTTATCTCTGTCTCTCCCTCTGTCTCTGATGCTCTTTTCCTCCCTCTCTCTCTAACTCCCTTCCTTACTCTCTTACCATCCCTCTCTCCCTCTCTTCATCTCTCTCCCGCTTTACTCCCTCTTTCTGTCTCTATGTCACCCTCTACCTCTCCGACCCTCTTCCTCCCTCTCTCTGTCGCTCCCTCCCTCTCTCATCACTCCCTCCATCATCCTCTCTGTCCCTTTCCCGTCTTTCTCTCTCTCTCTCTGTCTCCCTCTCCCACCCTCTCTCTGCCTTTCTCTTCCTTCCCCCGTCTCCTTTTCTCTCTCCATCCCTCCATCTCTATCTCTCTCTTCCTCCCTCTTTCCCTTCCTCTCCCTCCCTCTTTGTCTCTCGCTCTTTCCCTTTACCTCCCTCTCTTTATCTCTGTCGCTCCCTCCCTCTGACTGACGCTCTCTTCCTCCCTCTCCCCTTCTCCCTCTGTCTCTCCCTCTCTAATCCATTCCTTTCTCTCCTACCATCCCCTTCTCTATCCGTTCCTCCCTCTCCCCATTTCTCCATCACTCTTCCTCTTTCTCCCTTTCTCTCCTTGCTCTCTCTCTCCCTCTGTCTCTGTTTCTTTCTAACTCCTTTCCTTACTCTCCTACCTTCCCTCTCTCCATCCCTCTCCTCACTTCCTTCCTCTTTCTCCCTTTGTCTCTCTCCCAGCTTTCCTCTTTTTCTCTGTTTCTGTATGTCATTCTCTACCTCTCCGACCCTCTCCCTCCCTCTCCATCCCTCCCTCTCTTCCTCCATCCCTCCTCCTCCTCCTCTCATTCCCGTTTATGTGTTTTGGATTCCATTGGCATTCAGCGTGCGGTAATTCTATTAGCCGGTGAGAAAGGTCAGGGTCGTAGGGGATTGGCCGGTGGCGCGCGGGCTGCTAGCTAACGCCGCGCTCACACTGTTTAGCTAATTAAAACGTGCCGCGCTGGAACTCACTCGGCGACCTTTAGCAGCGAAACAATTAAAAAAGCCAAACCCCAGCAGCACCAATGGAAAGATGCTCTGGATTTTAATCAATTTTCCAAAATGAAGTTAGAATATCAATACCGGCCCTCAGGTGGACGCGGTGCGGAGCGGGAATGCTAAAGTGAGCCGTCACTGAAGGAGCCGCCGCCGACGTCGTAAAGCCCTGTTCATTTATTCATGTGTTTGTTTACAGGTAATTAACTCAATCGTTACGTCATTTTTAGGCAGTGTTTTCTGAAAAAAACGAGGTGGGAGTAATAATTTAAGTAACATTTTCATACAACTGTAATACTCAGAGCAGATACTTTTACTACAAAGTGACAAAAAAGTTTATGTTGATGATATTAAAGGAGCTTATTGTAAGGTTTTGATTTAAAATGTCATAAACTTGACTTACAATTAAAAAAAAAAACTAAAAAAAAAACTTGCCATTGCCTTAACCTGCAGATAGAGGACATGACGTTAGCACAGCCATGGGAAAACTACGGCCCCGGGGCCACGTACGGACCTTTAGGTTTATTAATCCGGCCCGCTAAATGTGACCAAATAATATTAAACTAGATAAGGGTAAACCGTGATCAGTTTACTTTTCAAGAAGTTGTTGAGCTATATCCATTTATACATACAGATGGTTGCCAGAGCCGGCGAGTTTTTTGCATTCTCAGTTTATGGACAGGCCTCATGTGAAAGCTCAGAACCTCCAGAATTCACTCACTGAGCTGCAGAGGTTGCACTGGCACTGAGTCATGATTAGCTGCAGGTGCTGAGGTTAAGGGAGTGACCGTTCAGATCAGAGAGTCTGTTTAGGTTGAAACTAACTGGATTTCCACATTCGAACTGGCAACCCAAATGAGACTCATTCTGTTTTCTGATTGGATAACTTTCTAAGCCCTGTAGCGTTGGATGTCAATTGTGCTTCATGTAAATTGAGATGGCGTCTCAAAGCAGAGGCACGGGGCTCTTTAAGGACTGAGCACATATAGACAATTATAGCTCGTCTAGACTTTTTTTTTTTTCTTTTTTTAGCCATAAAAACCATGTTAAAGGAAGTATCAGCATGTACTTTTGCCTTTCTCACTGGACTATCTCTATTTTAGATATCCATCCTTATTTTTCCTTTGATGCATCAAATAAGCTGACTGGGAGAATCCTGGCGGCAGCTGCGCTCTGATTGGTCGTCTTCGAGTGACAATGTAAGCATGTTACAGTAATGACAGTGACATATTTAAAGAGCCCCATGTCTCTGCTTTGAGACGCCGTTTGAATTTACATGAAACACAATCGGTTGTGGAGTTACAGTAATGGAAAGTCCACAACTGCGAGACTATTGGCGGAGATAGAATCCGACGCAACAGGGTTAAGAACCAAAACGCCAATTTTTTATCAGTAAAAGTTTGATTTGAACATGTTTACCTCGTATCTGGGGACACAAATAGCTCAAGTTTATGAAATGTTTGATTAAAATCTTGCATACAGTTCCTTCAATATTCATTTGTTTGTTCTATATTCTTCTGTAGTTGCTGCTCTGGGGCAAACAGGCAGAAATGTGACTGGTATTATGAGCCAATGGCCTTTAGACCAGGCACCACAATCACATTTTAACCTAACGGCAAGTCCTGCGCATTACGCTAATTAAGATTCTATATATAAATTGCCAGAAGTAAGAGTTTTTAATTTCATTTTCAAGTCAGGCAAGTTTAGTACAAACTATAAATGACAAATAATGATCTGAATTATTCATATGCCTTTTCCAATTTTATCGAATCACTTCAGCTCAATATGCAATGCTGCTGTTTCCTATGCAATCATAATAACGCGTAAACAAATCTATCAGCTACGCCTCCATGAAAAACACACAATTAGACCAGAATACGGCTCTTAAACGTCTTACCAAAAGGCCACCGTGGAGTAGTTCACACAATGTAAATCCGTCTGAATGTACCCAGCGGGGCTATAGTCCTGTGTCGGGTCCTTCTCCAAATCGCCTGCTATTTAAATATGAAGTGGTTACATTTTTAAAGTCCTATTAAGTGGCGTACATGGCCTGGGTTGCGGGCGGCTCTTAATAATGGATGAGAATGGAGCGATATGCATGTTTAATAGGAGCTGGCTGTGAGCTGGGGTTAGGTTAGTATAGAGAGGCTGAGGTGTGGGGTCACGGTCTGCGTTTGCATGAAGAATATACCTGAATATACCACTCTATTTGGCAATTTCACGTCTAAATGTACTTGCTTTACCACGTGGGTCAGTTGCGAATAGTCACAGTAAAGAGATAAACACATGCTACAGGAAAGCATTTGAAATCAACTTGTGTTTGTCGCATTTTTATACAACTCCTTACCGACGTCAAGGCAGTCAAAGCGCTTAACGTCAATGAAGCAGTCACACATTCATACACCAGTGTGCGCAGACACTGGGGTGAGGTGGGGTAAGGGTCTTGCCCAAGGACACAACTACAGTATTCGCACCGCCAACCTGTGGGTTAGTATATCTGATCGCTCTACCAGTAACGTTTATGTTGAGAGTGAGACTCGAACCGGCAAACTTCTGATCACGCGAAATACAGTGGTCCCTCGCTATATAACGCAGTTCGCCCTTTGCGGTCTCGTTGTTTCGGCGATTTTTCCAATACACTTTAACATGCTTTTTCACGGATTGTGTTCTGCGTCCTGATTGGCTAAGGGACTGCGGACCACCGTCAGTCGATCTCTTTGCCGAAATTTTACATAAATGTTCGATTGAGTCACTATTAATTAATTAAACAAGAGAGAAATGTGAGAAAATGTTAATGCCTGACTGAGAAAAGTGCATATAAAGTGTGTGGTGAGGGGTCTGGCAGTCTTAAAACATACATAATAAATTGTAAAAAAAAAAAAATAAAGTTGACTATGAGGGACCATTGTACTGTGGATTTAGTTTTGGAATAAAGAGATGTGCAAATTTAAAATGAACCTGCATCACTGCATAAATAATTTTTTTGTTAATCCTAATGCGATGTTTGCTCTTAATTTGAGGAAATAACTTTCTGTTTTAATACGCTGCATTTGATGCCATTGCATACTATTGGGAACTATTTATAATACGCTGCATCCCAATGGACACTGAAGAAGTCAATACGTACCTGGAATTCACAGTCTGATTTGCATTAAGCGCAGATAGGAGAGGCATTCAACTGCGCTGGGTAAGAAAGAGTCAAGAAAATATAAGACGTTTACCCGTTTTAGATCAGCCGCGATGACAAACTGCAGCCTCTCCGCCGACGACGCACAGTTCGCAATTATAGCTGCAAAGTTTTAGCGCTATGCTAAATTACTCTCTCAACGTCTTGCATCGCCCGTTCGCAGCTATTTGGTTGTCTGACCTGCTGCAGACTGGGACAAGAGTGCTCTGACAGGTTTTTGAATTGAGTTGTTTAGCGCACGTGGAGGTCGCTGTGCATGTAAAGGTAGTGAGCGTGTCCTGCTGACCTCCTTCACTGACTGGTGGACCAAGCACAAGGAAAAAGTGTGAGGAGAAGAGAGCAGAGAAGCGACAGAGCAATGACAGGATCCCAAATGCAAATATGTCTGTAGGTTTAGGTAGCGCAATGTCATGTTGGTCTGCAGACTCACAGCAAGAGGGTCCTTTCTGACCGGGAGACTAGAATTTGATTTGGCCGTGACTCAGACAAGACCAAGACCACGACCCATCAATGACCCATCTTTGTACATTTTCTACATTTATTTGTATTTTACGATCTTTTGGGAACATGCGTAGCAATGTTTTTATACTATATCTATCTCCATTTCGTCTGATTAATGCAGATTTAAGCCTCAAATATGCCAAACAAACAACACTGTCCTAATATTGGAACCTCACCCAATTTGAAAACCTCTGTTTCAAGCCAACTTCCACTTGCCCTTAATAGAAAACTACTTCAAAATGAGCAGGATTTTAAACATGTGCCACAACACTTTTTTGGCGTTCCTAACTGGAGTTACATTATGTTGATGGATATGCCGTGATATTTACCAGCCTCTGCACTTTACCACCATATACAGGCAAACTTCAGCCCACATGACAGTACTTTACACGGAGACTGTAGAATAAGTATGTGTGTGTGTGTAGTGATGTGCCAAGCAGTGTCCGCAGGCTCCAAACGAGCGTCAGGCGGCTTTGAGAAGACCCAGTACAAGATTGTAGGTGACAGCAGCGACCTAATGAAAGGTGAGCACACTCGCCGAGTGTTAGACCTCGAGTCCCAGTGCGAGTCCCAGTGTGAGTCCCAGTGCGAGTCTCAGTGCCCTCGAGTCAAAGTGCCCTCAAATCCCAGAGCTCTCTAGTCCCAGTGCGAGTCCCAGTGCGAGTCCCAGTGCGAGTCCCAGTGCGAGTCCCAGTGCGAGTCCCAGTGCGAGTCTCAGTGCCCTCAAGTCAAAGTGCCCTCAAATCCCAGAGCCCTCGAGTCCCAGTGCGAGTCTCAGTGCCCTCGAGTCCCAATGCGAGTTCCAGTGCGAGTCCCAGTGCCCTCAAGTCGAAGTTTCCTCAAGTCCCCATACAAGTCCCTGTGCCCTCGAGTCCCAGTGCGAGTCCTAGTGGCTTTGAGTCCCAGTGCGAGTCCTAGTGGCCTCGAGTCCCAGTGCGAGTCTCGTGCCCTCGAGTCCCAATGCGAGTTCCAGTGCGAGTCCCAGTGCCCTCGAGTCGAAGAGTCCTCAAGTCCCCATACAAGTCCCTGTGCCCTCGAGTCCCAGTGCGAGTCCTAGTGGCTTTGAGTCCCAGTGCGAGTCTCAGTGCCCTCGAGTCAAAGTGCCCTCAAATCCCAGAGCCCTCGAGTCCCAGTGCGAGTCCCAGTGCGAGTCCCAGTGCGAGTCCCAGTGCGAGTCCCAGTGCGAGTCCCAGTGCGAGTCTCAGTGCCCTCAAGTCAAAGTGCCCTCAAATCCCAGAGCCCTCGAGTCCCAGTGCGAGTCTCAGTGCCCTCGAGTCCCAATGCGAGTTCCAGTGCGAGTCCCAGTGCCCTCGAGTCGAAGTTCCCAGTGCGAGTCCCAGTGGCTTTGAGTCCCAGTGCGAGTCAGTGCCCTCGAGTCCCAGTGCAAGTCCAGTGCCCTCGAGTCCCAGAGTGAGCCAGTGCCCTCAGTCGAAGTGCCCTTGAGTCGAGTCGAAGTGCCAGTGCCCTCGAGTCCCAGTGCCCTCAGTGCGAAGTCCAAGTGCCAGTGCGAGTCCCAGTGCCCTCGAGTCCCAGTGCGAGTCCCAGTGCGCCTCAAGTCCCAGTGCCCTCGAGTCCCAGTGCGAGTCTTAGTCCCAGTGCCTCGAAGTTAGCAAGGCCCGGGAGGGGGGAGAATGGGTAGTATCCCCAACGTGCGACGTCTCAGTTGCCTTCGAGTCCCAGTGCAAGTCCCAGTGCTCAGTGTACCAGTTTGCACTTGAGTCGAATGGGGAAGTGATTCGCGAAGTCCCAGTGCTGCGAGTCCCAGTGCGAGTCCAGTGCCCTTGAGTCGAAGTGCCCTCAAATCCCAGTGCCCTCGAGTCTGTGACAAGACCGAGTCTAAATGCGCAAGACTGAGTTTAAATGTGCAGTGCCCTCGAGACCCAGTGAGAGTCCCAGTGCGAGTCCCAGTGCCCTGAAGTCCGAGTGCGAGTCTCAGTGCCCTTGAGTCAAAGTGCCCTCAAATCCCAGTGCCCTCGAGTCCCAGTGCGAGTCCCAGTGCCCTCGAGTCCCGGTGCGAGTCTCAGTGCCCTCGAGTCGAAGTGTCCTCAATCCCAGTGCCCCTCGAGTCGAAGTGTCCTCCAATCCCAGTGCCCTCGAGTCGAAGTGTCCTCCAATCCCAGTGCCCTCGAGGCCATCACAAGACCGAGTCTAAATCTGCTCAAGTCCGAGAGTCTCAAGGCTGGTCTTGAGGCCAAGGCACAGTCTACAACACTCGGGGTTAGGTTAGTTAACTTGGCATTTGTGGTTAAAAAAGAAATAAAAATTAGAAAATTGGAAAATATGTAGGAAGCCACCAGAGCGATACCGAATTTTTGGGCCATGGACTAAAGATGAGTGAAATGCCTTGCCCAAGTTGAAACAGAAGGTGGGAAAGAATTAATTTTTTAAAAAATCTGTCTGGGCTACTGCGTATGAGTAGAGTGATGATTTAGAAAGGAATTAGAAAATTGTCAAGTAAATACCAGACTGTAGATGTGGACATAGCTAACCTGCTAGCTATTGGAAGTGAACATGGGCACAAATTGGTCAGCTCCCGCTACCGTTAGCAACAGGTTTGATTGACACCTACTGTGCGTCGTTGTTAAGCATCAGCCCTCTACCTAACCGAGGCCCGAAGGTGTGTGTACTACCTTCAACGCCCTCGATCCTAAAACAAGTGCTCAGAATTGCAAATATGGAAGTTGAGTCCAAACGGTTAGCCTTGATTGACTTCAGTTGGCTGGAGCTCAACAATATGGCATCTGTACGTCCACTTCTACATACATCCTATGGTAAATACACAAATCATAAATACATTTTATGCTTTGCTTTATAATCCTTTAATATGTATATTTGTTTTAATATCCCTGCACAACCATCACTTCTACAGCCCATTAGCTTTTACAGTTATCGAAACTGAAACAACCCCACGCTAAAACGTTACTACTTGTACTTGTTCAAATAAAATCATTGGTGCATTCTAAATTGATTCGCACAGAACAATGCTTATTACACGGCATTATAATAACCGTTATGGATTGATTTGCCCATAATTCATCGCAGCAGGGCCGCGCTGTAGCTACATATATCTCCCATAATAGTTCAATGGATTTTCTTTTCGAGACGTTAAATAGCGTCTCGTGTGTGTGCTCGGACGCCCCCCCCCCTCACATGTTGCTAACGCGGGTCTGTATCGCGGTGCTGTGTGGACACTGCTGATTACACTAATTATGTTGATGAATGGCAGCGCTGGGCTCCTCCATCAGCGCTTCACAATCTGTCCCCCTCTGCAAAACTCGGAGCGCCGAGACGCCACTCACTCCGAGCTCAATTAGAAATCATAAATCACCGGATTAAAAAGGGACGTGCGATGAAAAATCCATTTTGGTGAGGCTTTAGACGTTTTGTCGAGTTTTGTCGCGTCACATCATCTAAAGAGTGGAATTAATATTTGGTTTAGATCAAACTGTTGCAAATCTTTTAAACAAATTGAAAACAAAAAGTGCTTGCATGCGTCTTTTTTAAATGGACTGTATCGGATCTTATATTTCATTTAATTAAAGTGGACTAAACGGCTAAAGTCGGCCCACAACCACATTTCAAATAGAGCTGCTAAACTGGCGAGTGCAAGTAAAGAAACGAGTGAAGGGGAAGGAGGGGCGGAGTCTGTGGGTATAAGGAACAGTGTGATTGGTCTATCCACACTTTGAACTCCGCCCCTACAGTCAGGTTTTGGTTATCAGAAAACACCTAATCAGGGCAGTGGCACGTGATGTCACCAGCTACTTGAAATCGTAAAGCCCCCTGAAGGCAGCACGCACTTCGATTTAGGGTTTTTTTTGACCAGTTTGCTCTAAAATTACCCAAAATCACTAGCAGTAGATAATGCTATTCAAACACTACATACACAGAGTCAACATGAGACCTATATCTGTTTTTTGAATCTAATTATAGAGCATTTTATTCTCTGCTTATCAGAAAGTGCGCTATTTGCATGTTAATGTTGGTTAGGGTTACCACACAACAGTTAACTCCGCTCTGGTCTCTGAGAGTTGTGAAAAAAACACTTACGAACTCATTGCAGTGAATAATTAGGACGCTAAGAGTGCATACGATCAGTGAATGGTGCACTATGTAACTAATCAGCTTGTCTCCATGGAGATGTGATTGTTTTGCCTGGAATGTTCCACAGTATGGTATCAGTATTATCTGTTTTGCACGTAACTACGGGTGTTTTTATGACTCAAATACCTTGGAAAACTTGTATTCTTATGACGCAAGTGTCTGAACTGTAACTTGGTGGTGTCCCATGCTTTTCCCCGTCGTGGAGATAGATGCGTTTAATGTCATATTGTGGAACATTCTGCCTGTATGTCTATGATGGAATGTTCTTCAGTTACCACGGCAACACAACGCACACAAACGCTGCTAAATAAATTTTTAGATCGTCTGAAAACTCAAGAAAAAGTAGAAAATGGATTTAAACAGCACATTTTCAGGAGGCTGTGATGAGAGCGAGCGTTCATGGTCGTGTGTAGGTGTGTGATTTTTAACAAAAAAGGTGAGAGTGACTAACTGAAAAAAAAGTTGGCTAATGCTAGCTAGCTTGTGACTGTGATGTTATGTGAGAGGAACTTGTTTAACAGCACAAATCAGCTCACCTGTCGTGGTTCCAGCTAAGTCAGATTGTGTTGAGACAAAGCTCGGATTAAAGTCTAATTTATAGAACAAAGCTTCAAACAAAGCAGTGCCTCCAATTAGCCTCACCCACACCATTTAAATTCCTGCTGTTAGCTAACATTATTTCTCAGAAGAATTCGTAAACCAGTGCATTAACCCAGAGTGTATTTTTACCCCTGGAGCAGCAGCTGTGGTGGGGCGTGTTTGGGTTTGAGCTGTAAATCTGTTTGTTTTCACCGAGCTCATGGAGTGATTGGATCGAGGAGGTCAAAGGTCGCGGCGGCTGTGATCTCACCTCATTTGTGAGAGAATGCGGCGTGTTAATCCAAAGACTTTAGTGTCCACGTCAGAAGATCAACCGTTCAATGGACTGGTGGTGATGGAGATGCGGTCACCATGGTCCAGGCAAAGCACATGTGACGCATTTTGCACATTTTTATCAACGAGTCATTTCCAAAGATCTCTAGAGACGTCTAAATACAACAACATGAACAATACAGTGAATTATTGCTCAGTTTAACTTTACTAGGCCTACAACTATAAAATAATTAGGTACTACAATCACAACTGAACCAGGGTCGCCAGGATGGGCTGTATAAAGAAGCGCTCTGCTCCAGTTAAATGGAGACTAGCGGTTATACGGGCGAATTTAGAGCTATGTTCTATATTTGTAATTTCAAGATATCCTGATTTTTGCCTGTCTAATGTTGCGTTGGGAGTTGCAACTAAAAAGAAATATCTTGGGTATATCGTCAGTGCGGACATGGCAGATAATGACGATATTCATAGACGATGCATGATGCTGTATACTCAAGCTAATACTCCTATGTGCAAGTGTGTTTTTTGTACTGATGATGTAAAGTTGATGTTGTTTTAATTAATATGCTCAATTTCTATTTGAAACCCCGTGGCTAGCAGGTTAGCTATGTCCATTTATGTACAGTTGAAACCAGAAATTTACATACACTATATAAAAAGACATATAGGATTAAAGATGCATTTTTTTCTCTCTGTCTGTCATGAAATCAGACTAAACTTTTCTCTTTTTAGGTCAACTAGAATTACCAAAATTATTTCTATTTGTCAAATGCTAGATTAATGAAAGAATTTTTGGCCATTCCTCCAGAACTGGTGTAACTGAGTGCCACATTTGTAGGGCCATCTTGCTCACACATGCATTTTCAGGTTTGTCCATACATTTTCAGTAGGATTGAGATCAGGGCTTTGTGATGGTCACTCCAAAACACTGACTTTGTTATCCTTAAGCCACTTTGTAACCACTTTAGCAGAAAACTTTAGAAGACTGCAGTTTCTCCTGCAGCAAAACAATCTGTCAACCTGATGCTGCCACCCCCGTATTTCACAGTCGGGATGCTGTTCTCAGGCCTGCAAGCTTCTCCTTTTTCCTCTAAACATAACGATGATCATTATGGCCAAACAGTTAAATTTTAGTTTTGTCAGACCACAGGACATGTCTCCAAATATGTGTGCATTTGCAAATTGTAATCTGGCTTTTTTATGTTTCTCTTGGAATAATGGCTTCTTCCTGCAGAGTGGCCTTTCAGCCCATGTCGGTACAGTTGTCATTTCACTGTGGATTATGTCACACTCTTAGCAGCTTCAGCAGCATCTTCACAAGGTCTTTTGCTTTTGTTCTTGGGTTGTACATTTCAGACCAAAGCACATTCATCTCTGGGGCACAGAACTCGTCTCCTTCCTGAGCGGTATGATGGCAGTCATATGGTGTTTATACAGTATAATAGTTTGAAGAGATGAATGTGGCACCTTCGGGCATCTGCAAATTACACCAAAGATGAATCAGACGTGTGCAAGTCCACAATTCTCTTCCTGATATTTTGGCAGATTTATTTTGACTTTCCAATAATGTTGCACAAGTAGCACTGCGTTTCGTGTGTGACTCCACACTGTGGATTATTCTAATTAACACAGATGTTGTCCATAAACCAATCAGAAGCTTCCAGAGACATGACATCATCATCTGGGTTTTCCCAAAGACATAGTAATTTCCTGAGCATTGTATGTAAACTTCTGAGAAAGTCATATGAAACATAGCAAGACGAAGTTGAAGAATCTGTGAAACTGGCACAAATCGTTGTAGGATCTGAGTGAATTACACCAAAGATGCTCATCCAAGCCGCTTCTTCAGTTCTGATCAGATTACTTGGATATTGAACACTGCCTTATATCTATCTCCAAGGAGGGGCTAACTCTTTCTGACTCCAGGGAGGGGCCCCTTGAAACAGATCTTCACTCCTACAACCATTCAGAAGTTTCCACAGATTTGAACTTCGTCTCTGCTTTCCCAAAGACCTGGACGACTGAGGGTAGTACACAGATTGTATTCACAAAGAGAAAGTAATAAAACATTTTCTTTAAAAATCCGTCTGTCATTAATATGGCATTTAGCAAATAGAAATAATTTTGGTAATCCTAATTAAACTAAAACTGGAAAAGTTTAATCTGATTTCATGTCAGACAATGGGGAAAAAATGTATGTATTTTTGTATAGTGTAAGTATATAGTGTATGTTCTGGTTTCAGCTGTATACAGTCTACGGCTGCCAGTGCCTTAACCTACAGATAGAGGACGCATATACGTTTTTCTCATGCTCATTATATGGCCACAGCCTCATGTGAAAGCTCACAACCTCCAGAATTCACTCACTGAGCTGCAGAGGCAGAGAGGACCACATGTGAAGAATGAAAGTGGGTCTTAAAGTACACCAGTGTGATATGAAATGTAAAAGGTAAAAACATGAGCAAAGCAGCATTAGCATTAGGTAGCATGTGGAGCTATATGAACAAGTACTTTATACTTTATTTATCTTCTATCTTGTTTTCTTTATTCTTTATATGTCAGGGACCATGTAAATATGAATTAATCTTCAATCAAAAGAAACAATGATTTGTAAATGATTTGTATATTTAGCTACTGCTGCTTTACATCTGCAGTCCCTGAACAGGTGCAGTCCCCGGGCAGGTGTTCAGTCCTTGGGCAGGTGCAGTCCTTGGGCAGGTGCAGTCCCTGAACAGGTGCAGTCCCTGGGCAGGTGCAGTCCTTGGGCAGGTGCAGTCCCTGAACAGGTGCAGTCCCTGGGCAGGTGCAGTCCTTGGGCAGGTGCAGTCCCCGGGCAGGTGCAGTCCTTGGGCAGGTGCAGTCCCCGGGCAGGTGCAGTCCTTGGGCAGGTGCAGTCCTTGGGCAGGTGCAGTCCTTGGGCAGGTGCAGTCCTTGGGCAGGTGCAGTCCTGGGCAGGTTCAATCCCTGGAGAGGTGCAGTCCCTGGGCAGGTGAAAACATTAAAAATACTCATTCCATTACAATTACATTATAAGACTAAGTTAGTTCCTCATTAACATTAGCAGTAAAATACAATATAATGGTCAGCATTTCCTAGAGTCCATACAAATATCCATATAGACATCATTATGTGCAGGTTAGACAGTGAATACCGAACAGTACAAATGAACTGGACTGATGCCGAGACACTTGATTATCCAAAATGTGCTTTTTCAAATTTCTAGTAAAATTATTAAGATCTACAGACAATTTCAGACTGTCTGGAGCTGATTCCACCGTCTGATGGTTTGAAAAGAAAAGGTCGACTGAGCAAAGGACGGGGATCTTTTTGGAACAATGCAATTTCAGTTCACAGAGGAGCGAGTGGTTTGGGGAGTTTGTTCGGAACAGAGTTTAGTACATATTTTTGTAGAGAGATGGAGCTGCATTATTAATATTTTTGAATAGATTTCTTAGTTTTGAATAAAATTTGTATTTACTTTTTTTTTTTTTCATGCCTTTATTAATGCCTGAGTCTCAAAAACATACCTGGAGTTGTGTTTTTGTTTCATTCACACATGAGTAACCCTTTATTATTACTCTCTCTAAATCTCCAAAGCTCAAAATGGTCTGTTCCACCTTGTGATGTCATAAAGTGGTAGTTTTCAAGTTAACAGTATCTTTTTGCCTTTAGTTCAGTAGAGATTGGCAATTCCAACACTGAAATGATCCAGATTATTCTAGTGAAGGGTATGGAGTTTAAAAACACAGTGGAGCACTTCCTGTATTACCACTTGATGACATCACAAGGTGGATCAGAGTGTTTTCTGTTTGAGAGAAGAACTCAGCCTAGATATGCAGGATTTGTGTGTTAAACATGTGTGAATGAAACAAAACACACAACTCCAGGTCTGTTTGTGATGAGGAAACAATAGATCAAAAAAATAGCTTCATATGTTCCCTTTAAACCTTGTTAAAGGCACACTACCTGAGTTTTACTGTCTTAAAAAGTGCCTTTAATGCCTGATTATAGATGGATCTAGATTTGAGCTCGATCACATTGTCCTGAGACGAGCAGGACACACAGTAGGTCATGTGTGGGATTATTCTGGCATTGATAAATATGTGAAAGTGACCTTGACTCTCAAGCTGTTCGTCATGTGTCTTTAAAGTCTATGTGTAAATGGACATACTGTAGCTAACGTGCTAGCCGCTGCATTCCACACGGGGGTGCTCATATGGGCGTGCTTCCGGCTCCATCTACTCTTGCTCCAATTTACTCGTCTCTCCATAACTAGTGCAGTAAGCCTCATCATTTTGGTCTTAAAATGTTCGCATTAACCAATTCTACATGATCCTGGTGTTTTTATTTCACTATTGTGTCTGTAAATCAAGATATGAACATTAACGACAGACAAATCAGGCGCTTTCTTTCTCTGAGGTCGCTCCCGGTAGCTTTAGCAACAGGTTTGATTGACAGTGTTGCTAAGCGCTGCTCCCTGCTAAACCAACGTTGTGAGCAGGACGGGGTTACCTTCAACAGCCTCTCTCCATATCCGTCTATCTTTGCTACAATAGCATCGATGAGCTTCGTTTGACTGGAGCTGTAAGGTATTTTCTAGCAGTGCAGCTCTACATTAAACTGGTATCTTCATGTACTAATGCTAAGGTAAATAACACGTGCCCACCAGGGGGGTGCAGACCAACAATGCATGGGAACTCTTGAAGGTATTGTGCAGATCAGCGGGGATCTTACGAGGACGCTGTGTGGATTAGAAGAAGGACCCTTCTCATACCCACACTCACACACACACACACCCACACACACACACACATTGGAGGACCATATAAAAGCTGTCAACATGCACATCTCAGGACTCTGTTCCTGGCCTTTTTACAGAGAATCCATTGCTTAGACTACTGTAAACGGTCTCTCCAAACGAGCCTTAAGACAGCTGCAGTACATCCAGAACGCTGCTGCTCGGGTCCTGACTAGAACCAGGAAGTACTTCACACATGTGTCCTGTGCTCAGGTCTCTGCTCTGGCTCCTGTGGCTCAGAGACTTTAAAGCAGCTCTGTGTGAACAAGTCTCTCCATGGACCAGCACCAAAGAACATCTCCCACATGTTAGAGCCACATGAACCATCTCACACTGTGAGGACTTCAGGGACCGGCCTCCTGCTGGTCCCAGAGTCAGGACTAAACCAAGAGTAAACAAGGACTGAACCAGGACTGAACTAGGACTGAAGCAGGACTGAACCAGGACTAAACTAGGTCTGAACATGGGGGATCAGTGTTTCAGTTTTATGCAGCAAAAACCTGGAACAGTCCTGAAGATGTGAGACAGACCTCTACTTTGACAATGTTTAAATCCAGGCTTCAAACAGTTGTGTTCAGATGTGCATATGACTGAAAGGGTTTATTCTGCACTTTTCTGTTTTAATGTTAATTTTATGATGATTATTTGTGATTATTTATGGTTTGATTTGTGTGATTTTAATGCCTTTCTTATTCTGTAAAGCTCTTTGAATTACTTTGTGTAAGAATTGTGCTGTACAAATAAACTTCCCTTGCCTTCATTGTTCACTTTACCCGTGTGGAACTCATTAAACTCTTCTGACTTCATGTTTGAGTCTCTTTGACGCTTACACCTTACAGAGCCGAACGCTATGGTTGACGTCACGCTCACTCAGTCCACTTCTTTACACAGTCTATGGTCTCAGATGTTTTATATGCTGTTTGAAAGACAAAGTTTGGTCCAAATTAACCCCTAGGTACTTTCTGCAAACGTAAAAGTCTACACAACTAAACCAGAAACCAGTGTGATCGCAGCAGTCAAACATTTTACCTCAGTTAACTCAAAAATACCGCATACATTTCACATATAACATCCATAGAGGCTCGATAACGCACATCTCACCTCGGTCACACCTCTTCCACTGCATCTGTGTTCTTTATAAAAAACCAATAGAGCCCTACTCCAGACAAGAAAAAAACGTGCTACTAAGACATCGCACCACTTAACACTACTGCATAACGGAGCATTGTGAGCTTTAAATACACACATGTACACGCAATCTGGTGTATGGAACAATATGCTACGATCATATGAAGTAGCAGTGTAGTGTCAGGCTGCACTCGCGGAGCAGTGGGAGTGGGATTCGTGTTGCGAATTGCTTTGGGAGACAGCCGCAGACATGCTCTATCCAATCAGTTTATTTTGAATGTGTAATATGTACTTTAAATGACTTTGAGTACTGCAGTGGAGCCTTGGTACTTCCTATAGATGGACGGATGGAAAGAGAAATAGCTAGATAGTGACAGGTTTGTATGATTTTCAAATTTTGACTTTTTTAAATTCGGTGGGATCATATACTTAGGTCTTAAATGGTGCACAGTTACAGGGTTAATTCTTCAACCAAATACAGAAGTCATCCACTTTCTGTCTTTTTTTTCCCCCTTTTTTTTTTTTTTTTTTACCAAAGTTACACACAGACAGAACTTTATACTAGGGAGAGAATGTATAGTAAATTTAAAAAAAGAAAATTAAGTACAAAATCAGAAACACAAATGAGGAGACTGGATATGACACGTTAATAACAAACAAATCAGGCGACTTCTTTCCCCGATGTTGCTCCCGCTAGTGTTAGCAACAGGTTTGATTGACAGTGTTTCTAAGAGTCCGCTCCCTGCCAAACCAGTGGTGCGGACGGGAAGATGTTAACTCCAAAGGACTCGCTCCGGATTGGCTCATTGGTTGCTATGATACTCGAGGTCGGAATTCCAAATACGAAGGTCAGCTCCATATTCGCTCCCAGCCTCGATGAGCTTCATTTGACTGGAGCTGGACTGAAGATTATTATTATATTATATTATATTAATTATATTATATTATATTATATTATATTATATTATATTATATCATATTATATCATATTATATCATATTATATCATATCATATTATTTTATTTATTTATTTATTTTTCAATTTTTTCATTTAATTGTGTTAGTATATACACTTTTTCTGTCTGTTTATATTATTTATTGTTTATATTATTTATTTATTTATTTATTTTTCCTCTTACAAATTTTCTGCTTTCATAAAACAGTGTGTCAAACTCAAATGGCAAAAGTAAAAAACATAACTACCTGCCAAGCCATCAAAAGAAATATGTGTATAATATATAGTACACTTATGTATGTAGGATGTAGAATGTGTTAATGTGCGTGTGTATATGCTACATGTGTGTGTATGTATGTGCCTTATATAGCGTTGACCATTGTGGAAAATAAAATTGAACTGAATTGAGCTGGACACGCTAGGTGACATTGCACTTCCGTAGTTCACGTCTATTCACAGTCTATGGCAGGGAAAATACCTGCTGTAAATAAAGAAGCAGTAAAAGTCTAAAACATAATCGTGACTTCTGATTAGGGAGACTCAGAATTCCATCTAAAGGTTAGGCACAATATACATCCACGAAACACAGTTTTTCCCTCTAACTGAAATAAAAGGGTTTTCATACATGGCCAAACAAAAAATTGGCATTAACAAAAACAGGTCACACACCCTAATATCTGGTTGGACCACCTTTAGCTTTGATTACGGGACATTCACTGTGGCGTTGTTGCGATTTCGCTTCTGCAATGTCACAAGATTCATTTCCATCCAGTGTTGCATTAATTTTTCACCAAGATGTTGCATTGATGATGGTCGAGTCTGACGCTGCACAAAGCTTCTCCAGCACATCCCAAAGATTCTCAATGGGGTTAAGGTCTGGACTCTGTGGTGGACAATCCATGTGTGAAAATGACGTCTCCTGCTCCTGAACCACTCTTTCACAATTTGAGCCCGATGAATCCTGGCATTGTCATCTTGGAATATACCTGTGCATCAGGGAAGAACAAATCCATTGATGGAATAACCTGGTCATTCAGTATATTCAGGTGTCAGCTGACCTCATTCTTTGAGCACAGACTGTTGCTGAACCTAGACCTGAACAACTGGATGAGGCTCGGACCTGTTTGCTGAGTTAAATCCAGGTGGCGACTTTTTTTTTGGCCAGGCAGTGTATTTTGTCTATATTAGCAGAGTTTACCCAGTGTGCTCCATGGTTGCGAGGAACACCATGTCACAAAATTTCCTAAATGTAACTTCATAATGTCCAATCAGGAAGTAAAAAAACTAAGTATAAACCTAAAAAATCATCAGAATTTGTAACTTCCTTTAGAAAATGATAAATATAATTATCTTTAATGAGTAGTTCAACCTGTCAGAGGTACAAGAGGACTGAAATCGGCAGATCAGGGCAGTTTGAGGAGAGTAAGAGCGCTTAATCTGCTTTATCTGTGTTTATTTGAAGAGCTGGACTAATTTGAGCTCATTTTCACCAAAGAAAACTATATTTTCAAGGTAGGATCTAATACAACATGGTCTGAGGAGGCGTTTCGATTTCAAATGGGGATTTAAATCATGTTCGCTAAGTAACAAAATCGAGTACTTCTTCCGCCACGCCACAGCAGACATATTTTGACAATATACTTGTACTAGGCCAAGACATATTTTGCTCAAATACATGGAGAAAATCTGGTTAAAACTGGAATATGAAGCTTAAATGTTTTTGTAGGCTTCTTGGGCGCTTCTTCGGCATTGTCCGTGAAACGTGCTCGCCAACACTGAAAGGATTACGCCCTGGTCCCCGTCCGCCTTCTACGTAATTGGCTTAGATAAATATCTGAAGACTTAAGCTGGATTTAAGCCTTGCAATTAGTGGAGTGGTGTTATTGAATTCGCAAATGCCACAATCTCTGGTCCCGAACCACCTCCCCGTCACTCCACATGCTACGGACCCTTCACTGTTGTTTATTTATACCGTGCGGCTGGCTAAAGGATGAGAGCGCTGAGAAAATTGCTTAAAATTCAATATGCCATGCAATTATCATGTGTAATAGCCTGTAAAATCCTTAATATCTCTCCAGCCGGTTGGGAGAGCACCGAAATGGCGGCGTCCACTTAGCCCAGTTTGGTAGCTCCCGTTCGGGCCATGACGGACGGCCGCTGTCGGAGAAGCACACAGGAATAATACGGGTCATATTTCATTCAAAGGCCCAGTCACCACACTCATTTTTTCTCTTTAACTGACTGCGGCGCTCTGTGGAGAGGAGCCATTACCTCCAAAGGATCAGCAGGGGTAATAGACATCCTCCAGCCCGGCCCGGATCACACCGACGGAGGCTCTGAGGATAGTCCAGTCCTGATGCGGTGTACTGAGGGCAGGATTTAGTCCGTCCAAGGATGAGTCGTAGTTCATTTCGAGAGCTCTTCTGGCGCTTATTGATTCTTATGATGAAATTTGTCCTCTGCATTTGACCCATCCAGGAAACTCTGGGGTAATCTGTCAGGAGGAGTGGGCGACGGCAGGACAGGGTTTAAATGAAGTTTAACTCATAGCAGTAATTAGATGGGTAACTTTTGGTCTTGGGTTAGTTCAGAATAGACTGGGGTTACACAGTTTTTCCCATGGTTTAGCTGGCATTCGGTATAACTAAAGTAAACGCAGAAATAGGTTTAAAACGCCAACAATGTCACTGCGCATAGCTCACAAACAACAAAATATATCCAAGCTAAAGGACACACGGTCACTGACAGGTGGTCATGGTTCCATTTAGAGAATGACTTGCGTGAAGTGATATTTTATTTATTTTTTATTTATTTTTTTTATTTTATTTTATTTTATTTTATTTATTTTATTTTATTTTATTTTATTTTATTTTTTATTTTATTTTTATTTTATTTTTTTTATTTTATTTTATTTATTTGATTTATTGATTGATTGATTTTTTATTTTGATTATTTTTGATTTTTTTATTTTATTTTATTTTATTTTATTTTATTTTATTTATTATTTTTTTATTTTATTTTATTTTATTTTACTTATTATTTTATTTTTAAGGATATCTTTTTTTAACTTCATGCATGCCCTTATTTGTACTTATTCATGTTTTTATGTTGCACTTCATCACGAAAGTTCCTAATTTGTGAGCTGTGTTCACTAACAATGGCAATAAAAGTCTTCAGATTTTGATTGTGACTCTTTAAGGTTTGTTCAGTTAAAACATTTCAATGTGTTTCATTCTCATTCAAGGCGAGGCAAGTTTATCTGTACAGCACAATTCATACACAAAGTCATTCAAAAAGACATTAAAAAAGACACAACAAATGAAAACATAAATAATCAGCATGAAATGAACTAAGAGAAGTCAAGTGAAGATATATATCCTTGTTTTAACAGTGTTTGTATCAGTATAGTGTTAAACCAGTTGTGGAAATTAACACAGCCTCTTTAATTATAATCTGGGCATGGTAATCAGACGAGATTTGACTAATCAGGGTTTATGGGCTACATGAAGATGCCCCTCTGATCCCCTCACACTCCTGTCCCTGTGACTGGAGCAGATGGTATTTCACATCCTCGTGTCGCAGCTCCATAAACATGTGGAGAGTGACTGTTCAGCAGCGTGAACTCTTCACCCGGTGTCGCTGTAACCGGCATCTCATGTTTTTTTCACAGTTTTGACAAAAAAAGCACCATCATATTGTTGTTCCTCCAGTCCAGCCTCTTGGAAAGTCGAGTTAGTATCTTACAAACATGAAAAACTGTAGTTCATTGGTCCAAACTTGGAAAAACTGTCAGTGACCTCATGCATTCAGAGCATCCTAAGTACTCACTTCATTGAGTTTATAAGCACAACTTTCACAGACCAACATCTAGCATGCTACCAAGTACTTACAGATGTATAATTAGACTCAGACAGCAAGCGATGGACATATTTTCACCTCAAGAGCTGCTTATACAATATATCTGTGCTGGAGCAAGACACATTTTGCTCAGACACATGGGGAATAATCAGGTACAGGACCTTTACACATCGGACGACTTTCAACACAAGTCTTTTAAAAAAAAAAAATGTGAAAGGCTGGATTTGAACCAACAACTCAGAGACATTCTTGTAGATCTAACCCGTGGAAGTATAACACAATCTGGAAAGTGACCCCGAGATGGCGCTGATTGGCTAGCACGTCCCACCATGTGACGTCAGAATCAGAGCGATAGCTGCTAGAGCGGAGCTAGCGCGGGCTCGGATCGGTGCCGGACTAAACCTTACAAAGCTAACTTTTAGGGAGTTTGAGGATTTTCAAATTTTACGTGTTCGTGCTGTGAAAATGGAGAAGAATCCCAACAAAATCCGGCATTTGTGAAAGACGCAGATTCCCCGTCAGCCAAAGCCGCCGTCTGGATCGAATTATAAAGCGTTTTTTTTTAATCATGAAACAGGAAGTAACGCTAGTGTGGTGTTTGCATGCTAGTTGTTGGCAAGAGTGTGACACCATATATGGGGCGACAGTAGCTCAGTAGGTTGAGTGTTTGTCCACTGAGAAGGTTGGCGGTTCAAATCCCGCTCTCTACATAAACATCATTGGTTGAGTGGTTAGATCCACTGACTCGAAGGTTGGCGGGTGCAAATCCAGCCCTCACAGATGAATGCTGTCGTTGTGTCCTTGGGCAAGACACTTGCCCCCAGTGTCTGCGTACAACTGGTGTATGAATGTGTGTGTGGATGGGTGACTGGTTCCTTGTTGTAAAGCGCTTTGAGTGCCTTGAAGGTGGAAAAGCGCTATATAAAGATGTGACCATTTACCATATAGATTTTCTTCAATGTATTATCATGTTTATTAAGTTTCGCTTTCATTTTTACGCCGAGTCCCCCCCCGTCCATACATGCAACGCCCTTTAGGCACATGGCAAAAACCGATTGTACATAAGGTTTCCCAGCTAGCAATAATAATGCTAATAAGCTGAGACTGCTCGCTAATCGGGGTTACATGAAGATGCTCCTCTGCTGTACGTGTGTGACTGGAGCAGATGGTATTTCACATGCTCGTGTTGGAGTTGCACACATGTGGAGAGTGGGTGTGGGGCAGTGGTCAGCTCCTGCCCGGGCTCCACGGTAACGTCGCCTCCCGGTGCGCCCTCATCCATATTCATGCGGGCGGAGGCTATTCCAGTCGTGCCAGTCACAAGTGTGGTGGTTCAGACGTCAAGAAAACTAACATCACTGTGAATATATCTCCTCAACGACCTGGAAACACTTATTCACTATTCCGCCAAACACTTTAACCTCCTGAGACCATTTTGGGTTGATTTACCACAGTGCAAATGTTTAGAAGAACAGCAACAATGCAAATATGTTCAATTTTGAATATTTTTAAGAATTTATAGAATATTTTATTTATTTTTTGTAAAAGCTCATGTCTTCCTGCAGCTCTTCGAATGAGCCACATTGTTCTAAGAGGCACAATTGTTTTTTACACTCAGGACAAATCTTACTGTGTTCAGGCACTTAATAAATAGTTTTAGCAAGTCATCATTCAAATGTTCTATCAAAATGATTAAAACGTAGAACGAATGTCCTCACATTTTCTCAGAAACGACATAATGTAAAAGGATAATTCTTTATTTTTACACTTATCAGGTCCAAATCAGCCCAAATAACACAGACAAATTGATAAAACATGTCATGCAAGAGCTCGAGTCTCAGGAGGTTAATACTGACTAACATCTGATCAGAAGAAATGTGAATCTTAAAGCAATTTTTTTATAGAGACTTGTGTTGAAAGTTGACACTGCACATGCGAACTCACTTAAAATATTTCGTGCTTTGGTTCTCAAGATGATTGATCCATCCAGGCAGAATGAGCCTCACAGCTGAAATTAAACCTAAAAATGCCTCTCTCCGATCTGAATCCTCTCTAAACCCAGCACAGATCACGAATCAGAGCTAGTGCAGCCTCTGAAGCTCAACAAACTTCCACATGAGGCACGGTCTGTTCACCAGGAAGTGCGCAGCTATCATGCTAGTTGGTGTAGCATTAAAAACTCCGCTCGGGTCTCTGAAAGTCGTGTGAAAGTCTAGTACATCATTAAGATGCTCAGGCTGCATAAGGTAAGTGCGGAATACTGTGCAAACCGTTTAAAATGAACAAAGCTATTGCATTTTTCATGTTTTGACATAAAATCACGTACGCCGCCTTTAAACTCGGCAGTATTAGCTTCATGTGGACAACCCTTTCCGAACAATTCTCTTCTGGAGCACTTAGCCTCGCGCTCCAACATCGTCCTCATTGTGTATTCTCATTGGGCGACCTCCAATCATCAAAATTCAGCCCTCCGCAGATAAGAGGCCGCCAGACACACAAGACGCATTAGGCACAAAAATATATATCTTTCCATTTTTAAACCGCAGACGGATTTGACTTTCTTCTCTCTTTCGCTCTATCCCTCGTTCGCTTCCCTTTTCGCTCCATAGAAAAGTAATTAATGTGCCACAGAGACGCGGGCTGGCGGCGCTGCCCGGTGGTCGGAGAAACAGGCCTGATTTTTAATAAACCCACGAGTTATTAAGGAGCAGCCATTTAAAATTCCATTATCAGAGGAGAGCGTGTTTTTCCAGAGGAGCGCCGGCGTCACCTCTCACACTGCAGTCCGGAGGGTAACCACGGCGACCCACAGGACCGAATTTATATACTGCACAATTAGTCTAAGGGTAGCGTATGCAGCACGACTCTGGTTTCAAAGCTTTACAATCACTAAACTTTCTGTCTCAGTTTATACATTGACATCAGGAGAGAATGTATCAAAATCATAATAATCGTAATATTCACATCATCATCGCAACAAATCATGAGCCGTTTAAAGCAGACCTATTGTGCAAAATCGACTTTTCAGAGGTTTTAACCATGTTGCAGTTGTTTTTGGAGTGATTCATGGATGTTTGATCTTTAATCGCTTACTTTCGAGACGCCATCTTGCCGATCGACTCCCGTTTTCATCTCCACCGGTACACGCCCACTGTACTGCCTCTACTTACTTCGTTTTCCAATTTTATTTTCTTTATCTGTGATATTCATACGATTCGGCAGCAGCAGTGTGTAGTCACTTTGGTACAAATGACAAAAATAAACATAAAATCAGTGGCTCGCTAGCATAATCTGCAGCTATTCATTGGAGGAGCCATCAACTTCTCGGTTCTTCGTTGCGATGGCGTTTACAGCAACGTTCCATTGGGCACTGCGGTTTTCCAATGCAGAAGTCAGTGGATTTGTTTATTTTATTATGTAGTTTTAAATCAGGGGTGTCCAAACTTTTCTCATTAAGAGCCACATACAAAAACAGAGACAAAGCTGAGGCCAACTGAGGGCCACAGACTGGTCGCCAATACAGTGAATACTTCAAATCTATGTTATTATTACAAGTTAGACTGAACCATTCGACCTCTATTCATGCTACATCCTCAATGGGACACATTTAATATTTGATATGGGCTTGTTAAAGTAGATTTTCAGAAACGTACAGTAAAAAGTACTGTTTAAGGTAATATGGGTCAACTCACCTAGAAGCTAGAGCTTCAAGAAAAATTGGTCTGAGGGCCACATTTGGCCCCGGGCCACAGTTTGGGCATGCCTGTTTTATATGAATATTGTTATTTTATATGCAAAATATAACATAGATGTCATAAATTATAACTATATAGCAGACACAAGCATAATATGCACGATTTTGGCCGTCTGTGATGAAAGATTTCTGATCATGGGGTAAATTTTGAGTGTCAGGGCGAGATCAGGACAAAGATCAAACTTTGAACCTTTGTACGACTGAAGAAGGGCTGCAGCTGATATCAATGTTTGTCATATACATGTGGTCAACAGTGGTTTTCAAAGGCCTTTACCACAAGGAGTAAAGTCTAGACTACACTTTGGTTGTAAACATGACTTATTATGTGAACCGTCCATAGGGTTGTCAAAAGTAAAGCAAATCAGACACTGATCAACCCTAAAAGTAGTATAGAAAGTAGATTTGAGACATTTGAGCAAGTATCAACAAATAAAGTCACATTCACAGAAATTAACCTTTCTTGAATAGTTTTAGAGCAGAGGTGTCCAAACTATAGGCCCGGGAGCCAAGTGCGGCCCTTGGCCAGTTTTTATTGGCCCTCAGGCCTTCAGTTGAACTGGCCCAATTGATCATGATCAGTACTTTTTATGCAAATTTGAGTAATCCTACTAATTCTACAACTCCATCCTCAAACCCAGAACAATGAGAACAATAGCAGGGTCGTTAAGGGCTGAATAGGGTAGCTCCAGCTGAAACTAGAGACAATAGATGTTTACAGTTTCAGTGTAGTTAGCTCCTCCCTGCAGGTAGATATAAGGCAGTGTCCAAAAGTAATCTGACCAGAACTGAAGAAGCGGCTTTGATGAGCAGTGAAACGTCTTCACTCCTACAACTATTTGTCTAGTTGACAGATTTTTAACTTCTTCTTTGGCTAATCCTACTAATATAACATAAATAACATCACATTGTATTGTCATACAGACCCAATATTATATTTCAAGCCTTATTTAAAGTATGAAGTCAAAGCTGTGTCAAATGCACCATCTGGATTATTGACTGGATCATGTTATGGCCCTTGGGGGATTGAGCCCCAGATTTAAAACAATCTTGAGCTGGAATAGTATAAGAAAGTACTAACACGCCCATGGACACTATGGAAACTCACTGAGGGATTGCACTGTTGTCTAAAAAAGAGTACGATTTAATATTATCATCACATATATCAGAAGAAAATGTATTCGGTATTGCAATCGAGTCTATTCCTTAATATCGAAATCGAGTTTGAAATGTGGCTTTTGTTACAAGCGTGGACGCGTGTTGTCTTCTTTTATTCCTCGTGTAGTGTTTCGTTCCTCATGTAGTGCGGCACACAAAAAAACTCAAATGTCTTTATCTTGGATTGTCAATTCAATACTTCCAAAATACTTCCCAGGATACTGAATACTAAAGAGCTCAAATGTGAATGCCAAAGTTCCCATTAGTAAGGGAATCTGATAAGGCGAACTAACTTCACTGCATAATTCATTTTAAGTTCGGGGAGTAAAGTTACCTGTCAAACTTTGGAAGGAGACACAAGCTTTTCTGCCAGTGTGGAGTTTACGCAGTTTAGAACATGTGGGTTTTAAGTTTTGTTTCTGTAAAATGTAAACGATCATGTGCAAAGTTGCATTAAACACATTAGTCTAAACAGTAGTAACATGAAACAGGCGGCTGTGGCTCTATGAGAGGAGTGCAGGGACGAGCGGGACCAGAGCGAGGAGCAGGGTCTGAGGCAGAGTCCAGAGACGGGAGGTGCAGAGACAATAAGACAGACTGTACCGGGACTGGGAAGCAAGGTCAGAGCAGAGCCAGGAGTGAAGGAGCTGGGACGGACCAGGAGGCGGGATCTGAAGAGTGGCAGAAAACATCCAGCAAGCGAGACAAAAAGAGAGCAAAAAATACAAAGACTAGGAACAACTGGATAGTCACTTGGACACGCGGACGATCTGACCCCGAGTGTCTGGTCCTGGCTCCTCTTATCCCCGGCAGGTGGTGTTGATTGCGCTGATGAGACTCAGGTGGAGCCAGGAACTCCGCCCATGTCCAGCGTCAGGCAGGGGAGGGAGGGGGAAGGAGAACACAGGGGGCAAAAACAGAGCAGGAACACATGCATCGTGACAGTTTAATTTAATTTAAAAGAATGCCAGATTTTTTTGTTTATTTTGTGAAAATGTGAGGAAAACAGTATTAATTCAAACTGTTTTTTGGTGAGTTTGGTCTCTTAGACTTTAAGCTTTCATGTGGAAATAACAAAACTGTCACTCTGCAGATACAGATTTATATGGGACACAGCATTTTACCCCCTAGAGTCGTAAGGATCAGCCCTTAAAGTAGCACTTACACATCAAACTTTACAATCTAGTACTTAATAAAATTTAAGATTTAAGCACTTCATGACATCAGCAGCTGGCTCTGGAGTGTTTTGAGCTGGAGACAAAACTAAATATGCAGAATTACTGAAATGCAATTCCAGGAACCATATTTTCCAGACGATATGTCACACTTTTTTTCATAGTTTGACCGGGGGTGCGACTTATACTCAGATGCGACTTATATGCAAAATTATTAAAATATATCATTTCAATTTTATTATTATTATTATTATTATTATTATTATTATTATATATTATTTTATTATTTATTATTTATTATTATTATTATTATTTTATTTTTCATTTATTATTATTATTATTATTATTATATTATTATTAAATGTCCCCCAAAAATGCGACTTATATATGTTTTTTTCTTCATTATTATGCATTTTTTGGTTGGTGTGATTCATACTCCAGAGCGACTTATAGTCCAGAAAATACGGTAAATATTTCAAGACGAAACAACAGCTGCTTAAAAGCTCCAAATCTGACCATCGCAAATCACATGAGCCCTTTAATTCCCAGTTTAAAATGCAAAATTAAAACAGTATTAATTCAAACCGGGGGTAGAGATAGCGCTGCACATTCCACGCTGCATTGTGATCGGTTTGACCCATGAGCTGAATGAGACTCTTAATAAAGGCGGCGGATGAAAAGCCGCTCTGCTGTTAATTAACATTTTTACATGAGATCTGTGGCAGGGGTCAGTGCACCGACAGAGCCAGCCAACTGCCGCAATGCAAACCACACAGTCAGCTCCGAGCGCAATGTAACCGTGCGGGAATGAGATACACGCGGTGTCTCGAGTTATTATCGATATTAAGATGTGGAAATTTGTGTATAACTAATCAATTAAAGCTCCTAGATTACAGAAAATGGACTCATGTAACCTTTATCCCATGTTATGATGTTGTTAGCTCATCAAAAACATGCCTGAAGTTGTGTCGCACATGTTTAATTATCTGATTATTAGTCTGTCTACATCTCCAAAGCTCAAAATGCTCTGTTCCACCTTGTGATGTCATGAAGTGGTACTAGATACTGCAAGTTAACAGCTCCTTTTACCTTTAGCTCTATAGAGATTGGCAATTCCAGAGGCTAAAATGATCCACATGATTCTAGTGAAGGTGTGTGGAATTTAAAAAACACAGTGGAGCACTTCCTGTATCACCACATGATGACATCACAAGGTGGAACAGAGTGTTTTCTGTTTGAGAGAAGAACACAGCTTAAATATGCAGGGTTTGTGCGTTAAACATGTCTAAATGAAACAAAACACAACTCCAGGTCTGTTTGTGATGAGGAAACAACATTATAACAGATCAGAAAATAATGTGATATGGGCCCTTTAAGTATCACAATCATTTAACAGGAGTTTTAAAGGCACAGTACGTAACTTTTTTAAGGTGGTAATTCCATGCGAAATAGAAAGTTAATATGATTATAGGAACAACATTTGTATGGAAACAAGCAAGAGGAGGCTTCCAGGCCAAATAAGAGTCAGGTTTGTGGAGATGCAAGCCCGCTCACAAGAATGTATGTTTTTTCAATGCAGTGAACCCTCCAAAAATGATAAAACAATTAATGTATTTAGGGTTTAAGTTTGAAGAACCCAGTTTATGATATTTCCTGTTTAAGTGTTTTGTCAGTTACGTCCATGTGTGTTGAGGGGTGGGTGGTGTAACCTCGTCTATGGCAGCGAGCAGCAGACCCTGTGCCAGCTCACCCTGAGCTCTGACCACAGTCCAGTTGGCTGCTACACCCTCTGCCTCTGCAAGCAGCCAACAAAAAACAACACAGGGCGCGCTCCTGAACGCACCACGAGCCAGCAGACATGACACCAGTCACTTCATAAACCCGCAATCATCCAACTAAAGCCTAACACTCGAATGTCCCACACTCTGCATGTTCCTGAACGCATCACGGGTCACTGGACATGACACCAGCCTCTGCATAAACCCGCAATCATCCAACTAAAATCCGACACTCAAATGTCCCACACTCTGCACGCTCCTGAACACACCATGAGTCAGAAGACACAACACCAGCCTCTACCCTCACAATCATCTAACTAAGGTTGAACACTCTAATATCCCACACTCTACATGGTCCTGAACGCACCACGACCCAGCGGACATGACACCAGCTTTACCCCTCAAAATCATCCAACTAAAGTCCAGCACTCAAATGTCCCACACTCTGCACGCTCCTGAACACGCCATGAGTCAGTGGGCATGACACCAGCCTCTGCATAAACCGACAATCATCCAACTAAAGTCCAAAACTCCAGTGTCCCACACATTCTTTAACGCACCACGACCCAGCGGACATGACACCAACCTCTGCATAAACCCGCTGACTCACACCATGAGTCAGTGAACGTGACACCACCTTCTACTCTCACAATCATCTGACTAAGGTGGAACACTCAAATGTCCCACACTTTACACGCTCCTGAACACACCATGAGTCAGTGAACATGACACCAACCTCTGCTTAAACCCACAATCATCCAACTAAAGTCCAATTCTCCAATATCTCACACTCTGCACGCTCCTGAACGCATCACGACCCAGCAGGCCATGACACCAACCTCTGCATAAACCCACAATCATCCAACAAAATCCAACACTCCAATATACTACACTCTGTACGCTCCTGAATGCACCACGAGCCTGAACGCACCACAAGCCAGCGGACATGACACCAGTTCTAAATCACAATCATGCAACTAAGGTCAAACACTCTAATGTCCTACACTCTGCTTGCTCCTTAACGCACCATGAGAGTGGATATGACACCAGCCTCTACTCACAATCATTGAACTAAGGTCGAACACTCTAATCTCCCACAGTCTACACGCTCCTGAACACACCACGACCCAGCGGACATAAAACCAGCCTCTACTCTCACAATCATCCAACTGAAGTCCAACGCTCGAATGTCCTACACTCTGTTAAACTCCTGAACGCACCACGACCCAGTGGACATGACACTGCCTCTACCCCCAAAATAATCCAACTAAAGTCCAACAATCGAATGTCCCACACTGTGCACGTTCCTGAATGCATCATGAGTCAGTGGACGACAGCAGCTACAATCATCCAACAAAGGTCAAACACTCTAATATCCCACACTCTACACGCTCCTGAACGCTCCACAACCCAGCGAACATGACGCCAGCTCTACCCCCAAAATCATCCAACTAAAGTCCAACACTCTGCAATGATCTAACTGAGATCTAACACTCAAAAAAACATTCAGCTTTATGTCCTACTGGAAGATAGGGGTGGGATTTTATACATTTTCTTTTCCCTGCTCCTTTTCGAGCTTAAATGAGAAAAAAAAAAAAAAAAAAAAATGCGCATTAATGCATTAAGCGTGCTTGATACATGTGCTCGAAAAAATAAATAAATCAAATGAAATGAATGAAAACTCGAATATCTCACAGTCTGCAAGCTCCTGAACGCACCATGAGCAACCTGCCATGGCACCAGCTTCCCAGCAGAACTGCACAATATATCGCAAAAACGTTGAATCGCAATATTGGCTAAAGCAAAAGTCCATATTGAAAGAAAATATGTTTTTGAAAGTAAAATGGACAAAGCGTGGCATAATTTTCTTCAAAAATAAGAAAATCTCCTGTATTCTGCATAAAAAAACTGCTAAGATCTGTACAAACATGTTCTGAAATCTGATTCTTGTATCAGTTTGGCAGCTCATTCCGTTTTTTTTGTTTTTGTCAATTCTTCCGGACGTGTTTAAAATGTGAACTTTGAACAGAATCCTATTATTAAAACATAAATCGCAAATCTTTCCGCAAAGTCACATTTCATCATATAACAGCACCTCCGAAGTCCCACATTCTCCCTGCTCTTGAACGCAGCCCGGGCCAGCTGCCACGACGCCCCCCTCTCCACCTCGCCAGGCGCCACTCGAACACCTCACTTTGTAATGGACACTCCGGTCTGCAGCAGCGCCAAACAAAAGGCCGTGTGACTAACTCGTCGAGCCCACACGTACTCGGAGCCTTTCAGCAGTCACACCTCCTGTCACCTCCGCTTTGTTTGGACCAATAACGGCACACGTGGATTTGTTAGCGCTGAGAGGTTTACTGCCACGACCTTTACGCAGTATTACAATATGTATTACACACTTTAGTTTGAGTTTGAGGTCGCAGCCTAAGATCTGAGTTGGTTTAGTAATATAGTTGTTTGGTTAAAGCCCAAGTATGTAACGTTTTAGCAAAAAAATAAAGTAAAAAAGCATAAAAAGCACGTTGGTTTTCTTTTTATCTTGAACATTCATCTTTGCTGTGAGGATGCTCTATGAAAATGTTGTTCCATTGGCTATAATTTTCCACTGTATGGCAAAAACTCATCTATCTCCATGGAGAACGTTCCAAAGTATGGTTTTAACTTTGTATTTCCATGCAAATCACCTCAGTTACATTATGTTACTGTTAATATGAAATTTAAAAAAAAACATTGGTTAGTTATTATTATTATTATTATTATTATTATTATTATTATTATTATTATTTTTATTATTATTTTTATTATTATTATTATTTTTTTTTTTTATTTTTTTTTTTTTGTTGTGTGTAATTTTGCATGCTTTTTTTTTTTTTTTTTTTTTTTTTTCCAGTGTATGGACGTGTGTTGTGTTCTGTGTCCTGATTGGCTCCTGTATTTATTTTATTAACAATGAATAATATATATTTTATTATGTTGGATACATTTTAATCTCAATGAGTTTGTTTTTTTTTGTTTTTTTTTTTTAGTTTTTTTTTTTATCCTGGTTAAAATAAAGGTTAAAAAAAAAAAAAAAAAAAAAAAAAAAAACATTACTTACTTTCTTCATAATATTGGTTCCTACTTATTGTTGCGGTACAGCACATTTGAGGAGCGCACCGATAAAAATGTAACAAGACGAACGAGCACAGGGCGTGAACGAAACGAGTGAAGCTGAATAAAGACGAGCTGTGACTGTTCTGTTGGTTTATTTAAGCAGGACATGGACCTGCTGAGGGCAGGGAGAAGTTACACGGCTGTAGGGGGCGCCATTACGGAATAAATGACTCTTCTGTTCGTTACATAAACAAGGAGGAAAATAACATAAGGACGACAGCAACAATGAGTTTGAACAAGGATGAAAAAAGGATTATAACCATCGTGTGGCTGCAGGAAAAAGAACATTATGCAGGAAACCAACATCATCAGGGCAAAAGCTAAAACACTTTATGAAACACTCGCGCCAGGACCAAGAGGCGGGGTCAGAGGAAGAGGCGGGGTCAGAGGAAGAGGTGGGGTCAGAGGAAGAGGCGGGGTCAGAGGAAGAGGCGGGGTCAGAGGAAGAGGCGGGGTCAGGGGAGGAGACGGGGTCAGAGGAACTGTGAAACACGCCTGAGTCACTATTAATCATTTAATGTGTAATCTGTCATAAATATATTGCACAACTTTTATTGTTACTTTCCAGGGTGACGACTTCACCATCCGTCCAGGGACAACAGATGAAAAGTAGCTTTTCTGGCTAAATCTGGTACATTTACAGAAATGTTGATTGATGTGCACTGTCCCTGTCAAATAAACCAAATAAATAAATAAAATAAAAATAAACCTCGTAGGTTCATCATTAAAATTTTATTTGTTACAGTATTTCTAAAAGCTTCATTTTTATTCACAGTACAGTTTAGTATTTGGTTTTGTTCTATAATACTGTGCTTATTTTAAAAAATGTTTGAGCTTTGAGTTTAAACAAGAGAGAACTGTAAGAAAATGTGAATGCCTGTGTGAGAAAAGTGTATAAAGTGTGTGGTGAGGGGTTTTACAGCCAAGAAACATATAGAATAATTGTAAAAAAAAAATTAGTTTTCTACTTTTCATTTATTGGGGGTTATTTTTGGAACATAGACCCCCGCGATAAACGAGGGACCACTGTATCACACAATGTTGTTTTGATAAAATATTACTGTTTTTGTTTGTTTTCATGGCCGATGACTCCTCGTGTCATCCCGATATTAAAAAATCTGGGAGGTCAAAGTTGTATTTCGCGCCGTGTTACCATGGCGATGAAGCGCGTCAGTGCTTCTAGTGTCTGTTGACTTTGTTTAGTGGCATGTACAGCCCAAAGCCACAGTAACAGACGGAAGTGAAGTGTGTGGAGGCCGTTTGACGCCGCTTGCAGCTTTAAGTTATAATTATTACTTCTTTCTATATTGTCTCCTTTCTTTTTAAATGTTTCTTATGGGCTTTAACTTTTTTGCGTATTTATGTTAAAGAATATGTTCCAGTTTAAGGGGGAATAAGAGAAATCCCACTCCAATGACATAGTTTTTATAAAAGCCAGTTATATGATGTGATGAGAAATATGAAAAACGTCAATGAATGTAGAAATGATACAAAAACTAATCCCGAAACATGTAATTTGATCTTATTTAGATGAATTTACGTTTGAAGACAACTGCGCCACATTCAAAGTCACTTTCATCCGACGCTCGCTCTGACCTCGGGCGGGTCTTAAACGCCCCCCCCCCCCCCCTCCGTGTGATTGGACCGTTGGCTGTTTGTGTCGTCGAACATAATAAAGCTCCACCTTCTTCATTTGTACTTTAACCTAGCTACTGAACGCTGGCTCCACACATTTAGACGTCTATTTCTAATCACAGGGACTTTCCCGAGCTCTTTGTGAATGCGGGGATGGAGAAAGGTGGAGCGCCCCCGTCCCGGCAGCGCGGTGGAGCCTGGCATGTGGCACATTCATGGCACATTACCCGCCGTGCTTTCAGGGCCAGCTCCTTCCAGACGGTGCCAAAACAAGACCCGGGGTTGGTGTAAGAATAGGAGCGGGGGAGGCGGGACGAGCCAAAACCGGGCCGGATCGCGGGACGGGGGCGAGAGAAACGGGAGGACGGTGTCGGGAGCGGTCAGATGAGTGACAGGTGCGGCTTCTGGAAGGGCAGGTCCTATTTTGGTTACGTCTCAAGCGCTAATGGACTGGATCGTAGGTGTTATTGAGATAATGTAGTGATGAGGAGATAAAGGGGGGTCTCTAGAGGCGCAGATGACTATTATTTCAATGGTTTTAAAGCGACACTGTGTAACCTTCTGAGGGAGAATCCACCACCTGCTTGTCCCCATGGATTTAAACTTACGTATTTCCATGGAGGCAAGGAGGTGAAAGTATAACAGATAGAACATAGATACATTTAATGCCATATTGTGAAACATTCCAGGCTAATAAGCAATAAGAAACATGGCTCTGACTACCACCAACTAACAGGTCAGGTCACGTGGAAGATGACGGTGTAATCTCTCATTCGTGCGGGAAGTGGTCCAGTGTAGAGCAGGTTTCATCAGGTCCGATCAGAAATGTTCAGATCATCATGTTTGTTAGTTTTTTTTTGGAGATGCATTGATTATCGTTCTATGTGACCTGTCGAGTGTCCGAAAAACATCCAGGGGCCTTTAGCTGAGCGTTAAGACAGCTGCAGTACATCCAGAACACTGCTGCTCGGGTCCTGACTAGAACCAGGAAGTACTTCACACATGTGTCCTGTGCTCAGGTCTCTGCTCTGGCTCCTGTGGCTCAGAGACTTTAAAGCAGCTCTGTGTGAACAAGTCTCTCCATGAACCAGCACCAAAGAACATCTGTAGAACTTCTAAGATGCTTCTAAAAATATTAGGCCCAAAGTATTACAATTAAGACAGGAATTTCATAATTTCAACTTTGGAACAAAAGATTAAGGATTAAGACAGGCGTGTCAAACTCACATTCACAAAGGCCAAAATTAAAAACTGTGACTAAGTCTTGGGCCAAACTAAATATTTACAGGTAGCAGATGCTAATAAGTGTCAACAGAAGTGGTGGGGGTCGGCGCCAACGTATTTGCAAAGCATTCTGGGACTCATAGTATCAGAGCAGTGTCCAGTGGGCCAGCTCTAAGATACATAATTGATATGATCTCGCGGGCCAAATATAATTATATTGAGGGCGAAATCTGGAGGCCTGAGTCTGACATGTCTGGGTTAAGAGTTCAAAAACGTTGTGAAGGCTAACCAGCTACATGCTAACTAATATCCATAATGCAGTTGTTTTAAGCCACAAAAGCACATTTCAGCACAGAAGATTCAGCGAAATGCTTTAATAAGTTGACAGTATATAAAGTTTCAGAAACCGATTTTAAACAAAATGATAGGTCTTGTGATCATTAGTTACCACAGAGCTGAGAGCTTTTCAGACTTTTAATATAAAGTCTATGAGGAAAATGAATGAGAAGTTCACCTCTGGAGGCAGGAAGTGGGCGGAGACTGGTGAGCTCCATTATGCTTCATCAGGACGTTGTGTTTTAGACCTGTTCATTCTTCATTCACACTGACTTTAAACTTGGCTGAAAAAATGTGCCAACGTTCTCACTCCCACCAACACCAATAATCTACTAACTCATGGTGGGTGTTTTGCCCAAGAGCACAACAACAGACACCAAGCCGGCCAGCATGGGAACTTTTCAATTTACCTTCACCTTCTGTACTCACAAAATTCATGTTTGTCTTGATCGGCGATACCTGGGATTTTTTGTAATTATTTTGTATTAAAATGCACTGAAACTCATTTAAGACTTTTTAGAGTCGTCTTTACTCCATCACAGCTCGAACTGATCTAAAAACGAAAAGTCCACTGTGTAACATTTTATCAAAAAGTCGACAAAAACTGCGAATGTTCCCGAGTATAGGTTTAACTTTTTCTTCCTCATTATTATTATTAAGTGATATACCACCTCCAGAAAGTTACACGGTATCACTTTATACATATGTGCAGATAAACTCAAATATACGCTGTGTATTTCAAAAACTGACTCCAATTTTATGAATAAAACTGAATTTTTGGAGATTTTCTGAGTATCCGTATTTTTACATGAGTATCAATACTTTTAAATACCTCGTCAGTATGGATTTTTCTTAGTGATTACAGTTGTACTTTACGAGGAAATATCAAAAACGGTCAATGTACAAATGTTGAATCTGATCATTTTTTCTATTTGTGTCATCATCTTCTCTGGGGTCGTGATGCTAACTGTAGGCACTGCTCCGTCTGAAGCTTTGTTACTCAAGTTAGACTTTAACCTGAGCTTTGTTTTAACGCAATCTGACCAAAAAATAATGGATTTCGCTAAAACTAGAAACAGAAAAGCCGATGTGTGCTGTTAAACGAGTCCTTCTGACCTTTTTTTGTTGAAAATCAAGCACCTAAATAGGAGCATGAACGCTGGTTTGGTCCTTTTTGGGGGATTTTCTTGAGTTTTTAGACTATATTAAAACTTTTTCGGCAGTGTTTGCGAGTGTTTGTTGTGTCACCATGGTAACAGATGAACATTCCACCATAGATACACATGCAGAACACCCCTAGCACCCCAGAAACCCAGCTAGCATTACTGAAGACATATATAATTGAACATATATGAAAATGCGCTCTTTTAGCCTTACACACAGGAGAGGTTGCCACGGCGCCGCTCTTCCCCTGATGCGGGAGATGAGGTGAGGGATTACGGGCCGGATCTGCGGGCTGGTGTCACCTATCCCCCAGCCTCACAAAGCGCTGGGCTAATCCTGGCAGAACATAGGCCTCTGTGATACCTCCTCGGGGCTCACATTTACATGTACATTAGACTGGTGATTATAAAGGCACCTTCCATCTGCAGAGACGGCGTAACACAGGGGCTCGGGGGACCGTCTCATCGAGGGCGTGGGGCTGACGGAGAGGTCACCTTCAGGCTCCGATACTTGTGTACGGTGCAAATGGAACAGTGGGGAGCAGGGGGGTCCTAACTCTGAGCTGAGTACTTCACAATTCAAACACATTTTACGCTATTTCCCCCTAAAAAAGTGAATCATTTAACAGAGTAACCCATGATTCAACAACAGGAGCTAAACTTTGAACTATGCACATCTGTAAATGACAGTAGTAGTGCATAAGTCTTATTTAGCACCTTATTTAGCACCTTTCCAAAGTCTTTGTCCAATTTCATGCATTATTCATTTACTCCAGCAGTGGTAAGTTACAGAGTGACAGTGGCACCTTGCATTGACCCGGGACAGTCTCCGTTTTGAGCCTGTAAGATATTTTCCAGCAGTGCAGCACTACATCAAAATAACACGTGCACATCGGTGGATACGGAATACTTTGGGGATCACCAAGACGCTATGCAGACCAGAAGAGGACCCTCATTATAGGCACATACATCGAGAGACGCTATAAAAGCTGTCCAACATGAACATCTCAGGACGCTCTTCTATCCTTTCTTGAGAGTCCGCTGCTTCATTGTTCACTTTACCTGTGTGGAACTCATTAAAACCCTTCTGTCTCTTGGTCCTCTTTGACGCTTACACCAGAAACGAACATTCTTACAAGTTCTACGTCCCCTGTCCCAGTATATTTATCCAAAACCACTAATTTACCCTTGTTTTATACAAGAAATGTCGCACCAATTAGATCCCTTCCAACAGTGAAGAAGGGAATATATTGTCATTTGTTTGCCTAAAATACAGAAAACTGCTTGAAAATGAGCATAGATCAAAAGGTCAAAAGATACGCCGACATAATTGCCTCAGATTATATAAACTGACCCACAAGTGCCTCGATAACGGACAATGTTACGTGTTCTTCTCCCAGTTTTCTTGATACCAACCTTCCCAAGCCGGGTGTGTCCCCAAATCTGGTTATCCTGAATAAACTTTAAACATCGCTCAACTTTTTATTGACAAGTGACAAATGCCTGTTGTCCAGAGGTAAGTCCCTGGCAAACATTCATCTGTCACTTGTCTATAAAGTCGGTTTCTACTTTGTCGTTATTCGCTGCACTTTCGTCCACCTCTCTGCGATGTAGTTGGTTGGTATTTGGTTCAGTTTCTCGTTATAGTGCTCAACCAAACCTGCAAACCGGGCTAACAGGCAAGAAACGCCTAATAAATATGCAGGTTTAGTACTTGTAAAGAGGTTTATATATGTGAGAAAAGCCTTATGTGGACAATACAAGAGGTTCACGGAGCATGGATTGTCCACACAGAGTCCAGACCTTAACCCCATTGAGAATCTTTGGGATGTGCTGGAGAAGCTTTGTGCAGCGTCAGACTCGACCATCATCAATGTAAACATCTGGGTGAACAATTAATGCAACACTGGATGTAAATAAATCTTGTGATGTTGCAGAAGCGAAATCGCAACAACGCCACAGCGAATGTCCCGTAATCAAAGATAAAGGCGGAACAACTAAATATTAGACTCGCGACTTTTTTTTTTTGGCCAGACAGTGTACGATTGAAGGCTGTAAAACCCCTCACCACACACTTTATACACTTTTCTCACACAGGCGTTAACATTTTCTCACTTTTCTCTCTTGTTTAAACTCTCTCAAAGTTCAAACCTTCGACCTTTGTCAGTGCAGAACGTTTCATCGACATCGTGGGTTTTTTCGGGGAGAAAACTTGCAAACATACAGCACTTCAGAGTCACACTGCGATCCAACGTTTGTCAAAGAGAACGCTTTGTGTAGTGTACAAGAGACACGGAGGAGACTGATGGACAATGGTCTACAGTCCCTCAGCCAATCAGGATGCAGAACACAGTGCACGATCATACAAAGTAAAAAAAAAAGCATGCAAAAAATGACCACAAAAGGTGAACCGCGATATAGTGAGGGACAATTGTATTTAAAAATGAGCTCATGATGGGTAATTACGAGGCTTGGAGTCTGATTGCGAAGTGAGGACTAACTTTGGACCACTGCAAACCATTTAAAATGAACTAGTTCTGTTTTTAACGCTCTCTCATTCTCCTTCCTCTCTGTTTGCCCTTGGATTTGAGCAATATTCCACAGGCCGAGCCCCCCCCCCCCACTGGAGCCATTTACGGCCCTCGTCCCGTAAACGTCCCCCCCTCCTCGTCCCCTCGTGGGCCCTCGGACGGGCAGCTGCGACCGAGAGCGCGGCACAGCGGCGGCATGTGGGTGACACTTGTGGTCTGTCGTGTTAACACCTGTTTACAGCCGCGCCGGGCGGAGGGAGACGTGCGGGACGGGACGGGCTTTGAAGTCCGGAGGGGGAGGGGGGACAGGGGGAAAGGAGGGAGGGGAGAGAGGAGGAGAGGAAAGGGGGAGAAGAGAGTAGACAAGAAAGAGGGTGGGGAGGGGTGTGAGGGGGGAGGAGGAGGGAGGGGGAGATGGGGTAGAGGAGAAAAAGAAGAGAGGAGGGATGAGGGGGAGAGGAAAGGAGGAGGGACAGAGGAGGCAGAGAGGGAGAGGAAAGGGGAGGATGGTGGACAGGGGAAAAGAGAGAGAGAGGTAGAGGGAGAGGAAAGGGGAGAGAGCGGAAAGTAGAGAAGGAGAGAGAGATATATAGGAGAGAGGAGAGGGGGAGATGGGGTAGAGGAGAAAAGAGGAGAGGAGGGGGAGAGGAGGGAGGGGGGGAGAGAGAAGGGAGGATCAGGACAGAGGGGGAAAAAGAGAGAGAGGAGAGAGAGATGGGGGTAAAGGAGAGAGGGAGGGGAGAAAGGGGGAGAGCGGAAGAGTAGAGATTTAGGGAGAGGAGATAGGGGGAGAGGGAGAGAGGGGGAGAGAGGGTAGAGAGGCATGAGGGGGAGAGGAGGGAGGGCAAAGGAGAGAGAGAGGGAGAGGAACAGGACAGAGGGGACAGAGAGAGAAGAAAGAGAGGGAGGGAGAGTAGAGAGAGGGGGAGGAGAAGGAGAAGATTTAGGGAGAGCAGAGAGGAGATTTAAGGGAGAGGAGAGAGAGAGGGGAGATGGGGTAGTCGGAGAGAAAAGAGAGAGGAGGAGGAGGAGGGGAGAGGAGGAGGGAGGAGGGAGGAGAGGGAGAGAGAGAGGGAGAGGATCAGGAAAGAGGGGAAAAGAGAGAGAGGGAGAGAGGAGACAGGGAAAGGAGAGAGGGAGAGAGGTAGAGGTAGAGGGAAAGGGGGAGAGCAGAAGAGTAGAGAAGGAGAGAGGAGATATAGGGAGAGAAGAGAGGGGGAGAGGAAAGGGGGAGAACGGAAGAGTAGAGAAGGAGAGAGGAGATGGGGAGAGGAGAGAGGGGGAGATGGGGTAGAGGAGAAAAGAGGAGAGGAGGGATGAGGGGGAGAGGAGGGAGGGTGAAGGAGAGAGAGAGGGAGAGGAAAGGGAGGAGTGGACAGAGGGGAAAAGAGAGAAAGGGAGAGGAGATGGGGGAAAGGAGCGAGGGAGAGAGGTAGAGGTGGAGAAGGGAGGAGAGAGGAGGGGGAGGGAGAGCGGGAGAGTAGAGAAGGAGAGAGGAGATATAGGGGAGAGGGGGAGAGGAAAGGGGGAGGAAAGATGGGGAGAAGAAAAGGGTAGAGAGAAGAGGAAAGTGGTAGAGGGGGAATGAGAGATGGGGAGAAGAACGGGATAGAGGAGAGAGGAAAGGGGATGAGAGATGGGGAGAGGAACGGTGTTGGTGAGTGAGAGCTAGAGGAGAGATGGAGAGAGGGTAGGAGAGAGGGGAGAGGAAAACAGAGGAGAGGAGAGAGCAGCTGACCCACACGTCTGTCCTTGATCCCAGTCAGACACAAACGCCTTCGAACACTCATGGAATATAATCATTTTAAGAACTGGATTTAGAGCTAGATCCTTGAAAAAAAAAAAAAAAAAAAAAAGACGTCATTGTCAATTGATATTTTGCAGCTGATGTCATCAACATTCCCTCGGGGTGTGACGCTAACTGTTGGCACTGCTCTGTCTGAAGCTCTGTTACTCGTTTAAACTTTAATCTGAGCTTTGGTTTAACACAATCGCACCAGAAAGAACTTAGTTGGAACTACAACAAATGAGCTGATCTGTGTGTGTCTCTCTTAATTTTTCAGTTGGTCTCTTTCACTTTTTTGTTGAAATTCAAACATCTAATCAGGACATGAACGCTCGTGTCGATTCACAGGCTCCTCTTGAGTTTTAAGACAGTTTAGATCCTTTTTTGACAGTGTTTGCCACCATGATATCACAGCAAAGTACCTAGTTTCAGTACAATAGAGTAGAGCCGAGACTAAGCTTTTCCAATGCATAGGTTTCAGAATGATGATAAACTGTTGCCATAGCAATTAGCAATTTAAGTCAATTGTATATTTTGAATGGTGAAAAATCTGTCTGTGGGAGCTAGAATCGCACCGCCAACCTGTGGCTCGGACTGCTTGACCAATGATGTTTATGTCGAGAGCGGGATTTGTACCGTCGACCTTTGGATCAGTTCATTTCTGACACTCTTTCGTCCCTTTGCTCCCCACGCTAAAGCCCTCCCCCTTCAGAGCTGTCACATTACGATCCCACAATGAAACTACTGCTTATCGCATCAGGTTTGTCAAGTTGTTGTGCACAGTTTTGTATCGTGGTGTTTTATATTTTTGGAGAATTGTCGTGTGTCATGGGTGATGTCGACCTGTGGGCTGAGCATTGCACAAACAGATAAGACTAAGGAGTCTTACAGATAAGACTAAGGAGTGATCGAACAGGGCAGTAAGAGAAATACTCAAACATGCATGACATCTAAAACGTCTTCAGACATGACCCTCCATGGGTGGTCTTTTGTCCACGCTCGGGTCCTCTAACAGAGGCCTGGGAGCTTGAGGATTCTACAGTATCTTTGCCGTTCCCAGTACTGCACTTTTCTGGACTGAGATGTTTTTTCCTGGGATCTGCTGTAGACGCTCCAGTTTGGGGTCACTGGAGGCACCACTGATGCCACCAGCTCTTGGTATTTTTTCCTGATGTTCCCAACAGCTCTATTGTTTATCCACCAAAATGTCCAGTTGGTTCACCATCACCATTCTGTCAGTCTGTATCTGGAAGTCCTCGGCTCAATCACTCTCTACTACCTTTAGACGTGTTTGTCACCTTGGTTATGCCGCCTCATGTGTGTTTTCCCTGCCAGCGTCTTACACCCTGCCGTTGTGTGCTGGGTTGTGTACACCTTGGGTCTTGTCTGGTGTGGGCCTCTGTTGTCTGTGGTCTGTATATCCTGGTTCAGTCAGTTTGTACCTTCTCCCTCTACTCTTTTCAAGCCCAAATGACATTCCAGTGTCTGTGCTGTAGATCCTGATGGTGTGGATGGAGTGGGATGATATGAGATGCAGACTGAGGACCCATTCCTGAGTCAGTATCTGTAGCGGGCTGTTGTGTCCTGTTCATGTTGTATAGCACTGCACAGGTTGGTCTGGAAGCTTCTGTGACTGTTTGATACAGAGTGCAGCCTCTGCAGCTCAGTGAGAGAATTCTGGAGGTTCTGAGCTTTCACATGTGGCATAGAGCTGTCCAATCAGTTGCAAATGTAATAACAGAAAAAAAAAAAAAAAACAGTAAGTCTGCAAGTTATATACAGATCCCTGGTGGTACTTACTGTTCTTGTACTTGTAGTACTTGGCGTGAAAAGTGTGAGAGCCACTGCTTTAGTAGAGCCCAGCCCATGACACTGCATGATTTTGGTGGTTACAGCTGTCCCCTAAACGGACCCCCTGCTCTGCTGCACTGTCTCCTGTTACACTGTGTTTACAGACACATCAGTTGCTGTGCCGTCAGCCCACTGAGAGGTCAAAGGTCACCGGGTCATTCTATTATTATTTGTGTTAAAACGACTTGAAAGGCAGAGATTGTGCTACTGGTTTCATAAAATTGATATGCAGTTGAAGTCAGACAGTCTGTGAGAAAATGTACTTATTTGTGGCCGCAGCACTTATCTCCTCAGATCTCAGAAGCTAAACAAGGTTGGACTGTAGTCGGGTCGTGGTAAGAGACATAGCCCCCTCGAATGTGTGTGTGAATGGGTGAGTGGCTCCTTGATGTAAAGCGCTTTGAGTCCCTTTACTGTACATGACAATCAGAATGTGTTCCACTAATGAAACTACTTCACATCACCTCAGGTTTGTTATGCTGTAGTGTATGGTTTTGTATCATGATGAGTTTGAGCGACGGATGAGTTTGTTTAAATGAGTCTTAGGTGTTTGTAGCACATGTCTGTAAGTTGGCCTATTGTATTTTGTTAATAGTGTCTTATAAGTCCATTAAAGCCCATTTTTGTGTGCAAGACACAATAATAAAAATTATTAATTAATTAAAAAATCAAAATTAAATCAAATTTATTTGGAAAATTGTTCTGGAGAGATCACAAAATTACTCAAACATGCATGGATGACAAATAAAACCTCTCCAGACATGTTTTTGATGAGGGAATCAAGTTATAGCATCAGTCATCATCGTCAATTTTGCATAATATCACCTCTTTAAATATTAGTACTAGTACCATTAGTACCATGTGGCCTTATATCTGTGTAATCCCTCAGTTGTCCAGGTATGTTCTGCAGTCGTCCATGGGCGGATACTACAGTGACGTGCGGGGAGGTTTGTGGCTGCTGAGGCACTGATGTCGTCACATTCAGATTTACAAACATGTAAATCAGGTGTTGGCGAGTAAATTTGGCCCCTGGACAATTTCTCTCCCAGTAAGTGTTCTGGGGCCAGAATAAAAAATTATTTCAAAATAAAAGTTCCGAATTCTGTATGAAATATCTCTAATTGTATGAAATAAAAAGCTGGTTTTGTATTGCCAGCCTTTTCGTACCACTCTGTTTGAAAAGAGCGAGTCTTTCATCCTGTTGTCTGGAGCAAACCATTTAGCTCCTTTAGCGATGATCTTCATTTAATTCTAACCTAACAGGAATGTTACTGAGGACGCAGGGGCTGAAGATCTGCAGACTTTGGAAGGCAAGTTCTGCATTTTTTTTTGCGGGAAAAGACATACATTTGGATGAAAGAAGTATTGCGGCATGTCACACTCTTCCGAGAAGGGACAAAGGCAAAGCCTGCGATCATTCTACGATTTGTAAACCGTAAACACAAAACGGATCTTCTGCGACAAGGAAAAAAGTTAAAGGGATCTGAGGTGTATGTGAATGAACATCTCACAAAGAAAACTGCGGAAATTGCCCGAGAAGCCCGCATTCTGAGGAGAAATAACAAGATCAGAGCAACGTGGACAAGAAACTGCAAAGTCTTCATACAACTGAACGGATCCACACCGGAGCAACCAAAAGTGCTACTGGTAAGGGATCTTAAAGACATTGAACAGTTTAAGTAATGACAATAATTAAGACAAGCTTGAACACTCACTTGTTTAGAGGGAGGAAAAGGATGCTGGCTGCGCGCGGAAACTATGAACTGAATAGTGACGTAGTGGATAAACAAAGGAGAACTAGTGGATGGATTAACGATTGTCTTTTTTTGTTGGACAGGGGAAAAGTTATTTGGACAACCTTGGGAGACTTTGTACTGCTTTACACTGGAGAGAGAAATGAACAGAAAAAAAAAAAGGAAAAAAAAAAAAAAAAAAAAAAAAAAAAAAAAGACTCGTGTGTGTGCGCGCGCGCTGTGTGTGTGTTATGGGGTAACAAGGGTAAGGTTAATAACAAATAAATGGCTCTAAGTGAAAATGAGTTTCTAAATATACTTAGAGGAATAGACGATGATGAATTGGATCAGACTGTTAGTTATAATGTAAATGAACTTTGTAAAAATGTGGAACATATAAACTTAAAGACGCATGAAACTTTGAATTATAAAACGAATGAATTTGGAAATGATATAGATCCGGATGGTCACTTTTTTCCTGATGATGTAATTAATAATTGTAGATATTATACTGATGAACAATTTAAATGCTTAAATACGAATGGTGCCTTCACAGTAATACACTTTAATTGTAGAAGCTTGTATAAAAACTATAACAATATTAAGGAATACCTTAGACAATTTAAAAATTTAGTGTTATAGCTGTGTCTGAGACCTGGCTAGATGCTGATAAAGGTTGTGATGTGGAAATGGAAGGCTATGAGCTGTTTACATTAAACAGGCCTAATAAAAAAGGTGGGGGAGTTGCAATATATGTGGATGCAGAATTAAAATGTAACATAATTAAGAGTAAATCAGTTGCTGTAGATGGAGTCATGGAGTGCCTGACTGTCGAAATAAATTTAGAGAAATCAAAAAATGTAATTGTTAGTTGCCTGTACAGATCACCCGGATCATGTCTTGACAGTTTCAACCAAAAAACTGATGCCCTGTTCACTAATTCAAGAAAGGTTCATATTGTGTGTGGTGATTTCAATGTTAATCTTTTGAATCCCCAAACAAATGCAAAAACAACAGACTTTATTTCAGGTATATATAGTAATAATCTATTTCCACTTATTACAAAACCTACGAGAATCACAAATGACACAGCTACACTGATAGATAACATCTTTACAAATCAACTGGGGAGTAAAATTACAGCTGGACTACTTATTAATGACATAAGTGATCATTTACCCATATTTAGTGTCTTTCATCAGCTGCTCCAAAATGTCAAAACTGCATCACAAAAAACTAAACATCATAAAATGACCAGACTCAGAACACCTGAGGCAATAGCTTCTTTAAAAGCAGACTTAAATACACAGACATGGGATGACGTTTATGCTTCAGACCCCAACATGGCTTTTGATGCGTTTTTGTCAACTTTAACTACAGCCTATGAAAAGCATTGTCCCCTCAGATATGTAACTAAATACAAAAACAGACTAAATAGTCCTTGGATTACGAATGGAATTCTAAATGCATGCAAAAAGAAAAATAAATTGTATAGATTTTATCTACAACACAGAACTAAAGAAGCAGAAATACACATACAAGACATATAAAAACAAGCTGATAAACATAATTAGATTGAATGAGAAATATTATTACCAAACATTATTAGAACAGCAAAGAAATAATATTCAAGGGACTTGGAAAATATTAAATAGTATAATTAAAGAAGGAAAGAAAAGACACACACATTCCCAGATTATTTTATGAAGGATAATGTTATTGTAAATGGCTCAAGCGAAATGGCAAATGCTTTTAATGATTTCTTTATAAATGTTGGACCTACATTAGCAAACAAAATAAAAGAATCAACAAAGTCAGATGGATCAGCTGTAAATTACATACAGCAAAATCCAAATTCATTATTTATAAGTGCTACAGATGAAAATGAAATTATTGGAATAGTTAATAAATTAAAAAAAACAAGAGGTCAACTGATTGTTTTGATATTGATATGGATTTGGTAAAGAACATCATTAACTGCATCGCCACACCGTTTGCACATGTCTGCAATCAGTCATTTTTAACAGGAACTTTTCCAAACAAATTGAAAATAGCCAAAGTAATTCCCATCTTCAAAAGTGGTGATAGACACCAGTTTACTAACTATAGACCTATATCTCTTCTGCCACAATTTTCCAAAATTTTAGAAAAACTTTTTGTATCAAGATTGGATAATTTTATTGATAAGTATAATTTACTGAGTGATAATCAATACGGCTTTAGGCCAAAGAGGTCGACTTCAATGGCCATCATGGAGCTTGTGGAGAAGATATCTACAGCAATAGATAATAAAGAATATACTGTAGGTATATTTATAGATCTTAGTAAAGCCTTTGATACCATTGATCATACACTACTTTTAAAAAAAATTGAAAAATATGGCATCAGAGGAATTGCTCTCAGTTGGCTGGAAAGCTATCTTCTGAACAGACCTCAGTATGTACATATAAATGATATAAATTCTGATGAAAAAATTATTACGCATGGGGTTCCGCAGGGCTCTGTTTTAGGACCTAAATTATTTATTATGTACATAAACGATGTCTGTGAGGCAATGGACAATGTGAGCTGTATTTTGTTTGCTGATGACACCAGCCTCTATTGCTCGGGAAAGAACTTAGAAAAATCTTATACACACAGTAGTAAATGACCTTAGCAAAATAAAACAATGGTTTGATATTAATAAACTTTCAATGAATTTAAATAAAACTAAATATATTATCTTTGGGAATAGAAAAAAATTGATTGCCCAACTAATATTAAATTAAATGACATTGAAATTGAACGAGTGACTGCAACCAAATTCTTAGGTATCTATATTGATGAAAAACTTAATTGGAAAACGCACATTAGTTTTCTTCAGACAAAGCTAGCTAAAATTGCTGCTATAATGAGTAAAATGAAATTTATGTTGAGTCAGATTTCACTTAAATTATTATACAATAGTCTATTCTTACCATATTTAAATTACTGTGTAGAAATCTGGGGTAATAATTATAAATCTAATATACAATCAATTTTTCTACTCCAAAAGAAGGCCGTCAGAATTGTTAATCAAGGAGACTATCTCGCGCCAACGAATCCAATTTTCTTTAAGTTAAAATTAGTAAAACTATTTGATCTTGTTGATTTAAGCACAGCCGTAATAATGTACAAGGTATATAATCATAAGCTCCCCCCTTCACTACAGATGCTATTCAAACAGAGAGACAGTCAATATAATTTTAGAAGAACAGGTTTATTCAAAAAAATTAAAACTAGAACCAGTAAAAAAACGTTATTGTATTTCTGTACGAGGGGTCAATGTGTGGAATAACCTTAATGATAAATTAAAAAGCTCCTGCACAATAAATGCATTTAAAAAGCAGTATAAAACATCACTTTTCGAAAATTACAGTACTCTGGAATAATCTATGTGAACTGTCGTGGTTTGTAGTTTTGTTTTATGTTTTTTTTGTTTGTTTTTGTCTTTTTTCTTTCTTTACAAAGTCACGCTGCAAAACTGATTCTTGCTGCTATCTTTTGCATTTCCATGTGTTACTAAAATGGGTGAGGCATTATAAGTAAATTTTACTTCAGCCTAAACCCTTTCGGTCATGATGTGGATGTTGAGTTGTGTTTGATGAATGTTGAATAATGTTTTGATTTTGAATGTAATGACCGAATAAAATACCTATCTATCTATCTAACCTCCTGCTTCGACTGAAAGTCCAGTTTAGAAAACTGCTTGAGCTTTAATATGTATCTTCCTCCATTTAAAAAATAGGGCCAGACAGTGAACGGATTGCTAAACTTGATTGCTAACTCTAAATTGCAAGTATCCCTGGGCTCATGAGCGCCCCCTACCATGAGGCAGGGTAATTGTGTGCCTCACCTGGCACCTTTTCACAGCCTAAAAGCAGCAGCGTCACTGCTGAGCTACAGCACAGTCAGTCCATGTGAGGCACGAACGGCCTGTGTTCCACCGCATGTCTCTTGTCAGTATTTCAACGGTAAAAGTAAAAATTCAGCGATTTTGAATTTTAAAAAATCACATCACTGGTGCACGAGTCTGTGTGTCTTATACTTGTTCTGACAACATCATTCTAAAGTTATTATACTTTCTGGCGTCTGAATGAGACTTTTTTTTTTAGCATCTAGTTTCGATACTAGCTTCAGTATCGCTTAGTATTTCATCGTCGATACTTCTGACAACCGTAGCGGTGTCTGACCTTAGCGTTGCGGCCCCTGGAAGCCTCTCATCTGGGTGTGAAATGTGTGTGCAAACAAGCGGGCCCCCCATCACCTCCGGAGCCCGCTGCTGGACTCCTCACACTGTGCATGTTTAGAAGTTTGATATTTACCCATCACCAGCGCCCTCGAGTAACACCCTCCCTCCTCTCCCCCGCTGGGTCAGTCCGAAATGTCACCCCGCTCCTCGCTTCAAACGGGACATGCCGGCCCCGCCCCCCCCTTCCTCCGCCTCCGTTGACATGACCCCTCCTCCTCATCCCCCAAGAGCAAACAAACACACGAGGGGGAGGGGAAGGGGGAGGGGGAGGAGATGGAAAGATGGCGGCCGGCGACAGAAGCGAGCGGAGACGATGCAGATAGCTGGCAGGCAATTTGTCGGGCCAACCTTGACCTTTGCGCGCGCTTTGGTGGAGATGGTCGGGGGGTGAGTCAGGGGTGAGTCGGGGGTGAGTGAGTCGGGGGGCCAGGGGAGCGCGAGAGGGGAGGGGCAGAGGGGTGGAGAGGGAGAGAGGCGGAGACAAGATGGATGTGTTGTATGGAAAGATTCATGAAGGACTTGGTCGACTGTTGGTATGATCCTGAACCCAGATTATATTCAACATTTTACTTAAGTACATTTTACAGTGGATACTTTTAACTTTTGCTTCACTATCCGTACTTTCTACTCCACCACATTTTTTAACTCGACCCAAAAGTAAAAAGTACTTTTCATATGATTTGAGGGTTTACTTTTGACATGTTAGTGCAAATATCCTGATTAACGTTTTTAAGTTCAAGCAAACAAAATAAATACACAAAATTCATAAGAAAAATTGATAAATTGATGCATAATGTTGATCAAAATATGTAGCTTTTTTGTATCAGTATAATTGCATTCATTACTTTAACAACACTTACATGTACATTTTTAAACAAGTGCTTTAATACTTTAATACATTTTTTTTTTTTTATGTGATACTTTTACTTGAGTAACTTTTTACCTCTGTATGTGTACTTTTACTTCTCATCAGCTCACACAGTTCTCAGGTTCTCTTTCACAAACATGATCAGTGAATTCACCTTGTTTTCTTCAGTACTACACATCAGAAACTCAACCATAAAACCAAAAAGTACAATTTGTGAGAACTTAAAATCTAACAAGATTTGACATGGTGTGACACACATACAGACACACACACACACAGACACACACAGACACACACAGACACACACAGACACACACACACACAGACACACAGACACACACACACACACACACACAGACATACACACACATATACACAACACACACACACATACACACATACTCACACACAGACATATACACACACAGACACACACACATACACACACACGCACATACATACATACAGACACACACCCACACACACACAGACACACACATACATACATACATACACAGACACACACAGACACACACACACACACAGACACACACAGACACGCACATACATACATACAGACACACACCCACACACACACACACACACACACAACACACACACACAGACACACACATACATACATACATACACAGACACACACACACACACAGACACACACAGACACAGACACACACACACACACACACCTTCAGCATAAGCATTTTTGATTAAATACTGTAAAATGCATTTATGTATTTTTTTTTTAAAGTATTTGAATATATTAACTAGTTTTGGACAAAAAAATTAAATAAAACAAACAAAACCTTTCAGCCAAATATCGGTGCACGTTTAGTGTGAACCCCGGAGTCACACTGCAGTAAACCAGTGACTGTGGCGACTGAGCAGGACAAAAGCCTCTGAGCCACACTGTCACATGAACGAAAGAGCAGAGAAAACACATGACCAAAGAGGTAAAAAAAAAAAAAAAAGAAAGAAATCACACCCCCTAGTGCTCTGGAGGCTCCGGTTGTCTCGTTTAGCGCTCTGCTCCGTGCTGTGAACCTGCGACAAACTGGGATTTTCAGCTCGGCTCATTAACATAGAGCTGTTAAAACGAGCACGAACAGGACTCCCCATCACGAGCACAGGCACATCTACTGTCGAGCGACGATTTAAACACTCTCTGCCTGAGCTTTACCTCCTAAAAACACAAAAAACAGAACTAGATCGTTTTAAACTGCTCCTCACTCTTCCTCAGTCACCTTTATGCATACACATTATTCACCATGATGAATTTATAAGCCCATTTATAAGTGCACAACTCCCGGAGACAGAGCGGAGCTTGCCATGACGCTAAAGCTAACAACAACTACCATGCTAATGTGCACTTCCTGATTATGAACAATACAATGCTTTCTAATTAGATGCAGACAGGAGCATGCAGAGGACTTTTTTTTTTTTTTTTTTTTGTACAATATATCTGCGCTCAGGAAATTCATATCTAGCCCAAAAAAGATAGAAGAAAGAGATACAGAGAGATATAGAATACAAACTCAACTTTTATGATCTTTTTAAGGCAAGGTAAGTTTATTTGTACAGCACAATTTGTAAAGAGTAATTCAAAGTGCTTTACAGAATAAGAAAAACATAAAAATCACACACGTCAAAACATTAAAAATCACAAATAATCATCATTAAAACAGAAAAGTGCAGAATAAAAGCCTTATAAAAAACCTTTCACAGCTAAACAGAACTGGTTTGAGCCTGGATTTAAACATTTAAACAAAGTACAGGCCTGTCTCACATCTTCAGGAAGTACTTCACACATGTGTCCTGTGCTCAGAGAATAGACTTTAAAGCAGAAGAACATCTCCGACATGTTAGAACCACACGAACCATCTCGCACTCTGAGGACTTCAGGGACCCAACTCCTGCTGGTCCCAGAGTCAGGACTAAACATGGAGAATCAGTGTTTCAGTCCTGACGATGTGAGACAGGCCTCGACTTTGACAATGTTTAAATCGATGATGGTTCCTAATGGTTCTGTTTATCTGTGACTGGAAGGTTTTTATTCTGCACTTTTCTCTCTGCACTCTTTGTTGTATTCTGATTTTAATGTTGTTTTTATCCTGTAAAGCACTGAATTACTTTGTGAACGAATTGTGCTGTACAAATAAACTTGCCTTGCTATTTAGATCTTTTTATTTATTCATTATTACTATTTTTTTTTTTACCTTATGCTCTTTTGTGTTTGACAGAATGACATTATATTTTCAGTCTCTGACGCAGTATGGGTTGATATCAGGCAGCAGATACTTCTACTTATCGATATCGGAACAGAAAAATCTACGCTTGGTACATCCCTAATAAATATGTTAAGTGTTAGCAGTTAAAACCCCATAAAAGTCTGTAACATTCTGCATTTTTACTGTCCTATACATTTATCATTTTAGTCGTGCACACTAAAACCCTGCGACGCTCTTAATAGGTCCACGTCCCCACATGTCCGGGTACACCGGCGCACACGCAGCGTTCTGCAGAGAGCTCATCAGGAGGTGTTCCGGGCGGTAACTCGTGCTTCCTCTATCGATCGTCCGCCCGGGTTTGTTTGTCTGCGGATCCTTTGGGACTGGCTCCGGAGAGCAGGGGAGTGAGGGGAGTCAATGAGAGCAGAGCCAGCCACAGCAGCAGCCCCGGTCCAGCAATTAGACCCCGCACTAGGGGCCACATGTCGGCCGTGGTCAGGGGGGGGGGCCAGAGGTGGACGGAGAGAAGAGAAGGGAGGGGCGCTCATTAAACAGAGGGATCAAGGAAGACGGAAAGACACAAACAGGAAGGCAGCTCTGGTGGATGCTGGAAATGGGCGAGGTGGAACTACATAGAGTAATATTTAAAAAGACAGTATGTCATGTTCTCGTTTCGGTTTATTGCACTGAAAAACTTACTGTGAGTGGGCTCGCATCTCCACAAACCTGACTGTTATTTGCCGTAAAGGTGGGCGTACCCCGGCTTGTGCTGTTTTTTTGCCGATAATCTTCCGCACTATGGCATAAAACGTATTTATTGTCATGGAGAATGTTCCAATTGTGGTTTTAATGTTTTATTTTCATGGAATCATACAGACGAGGTGCCTCCTTCACAAAGTTACCTGCTGTACCTTTAAAATATCAAATTAAATAAAAGAACAAAAGCTCACTAATTATGCTTAATGTTGCTTTTAAGACAGTGGCAGATTCCCCGATCTGAAGGTCAGAGGAACCATTCCCGCTCAGACCGAGTTTTCTTGTTGTGTCCTTTAGCATGACACTTTCACCCAACTTGCTTAGTATGAGCTTATGCGTGGGGTGGTGGTTGGAGGGGCTGAAATATTATATTATTAGGATAAAAGGTAATATTTATACTCTGTTTTCAACCTCTGTTTGGATTTCAAAGCACTTTACATGAAGAGTCCACACACACACACACTGGGTTTCTATGATTCTTGGGACATTCCATTGACTTACTTAACCTATGATCACTACCTGCCTAAGCTCAACCTTAACCCAAACCTTAACCTAAACTCTAATCTTAGTCTAAACCCAAACCTTAAAGTAAACCAAAACCTTAACCTAAACTCTAATCTTAGTCTAAACCCAAACCTTAACCTTAAACTAAACTAAAACCTTAAACAAAACCCAAACCTTAAACTAAAACTAAAACCAAACCTTAAACTAAACCCAAACCTTAATCTTAAACTAAATCCAAATCTTAAACTAAACCAAAACCTTAAACTAAATCCAAACCTTAAACTAAACCTAAACCTTAAACTAAACCTAAACCTTAAACTAAATCCAAAACCTTAAACTAAACCCAAACCTTAAACTAAACCTTAACCTTAAATTAAACCTTAACCTTAAACTAAACCAAAACCTTAAACTAAACCAAAACCTTAAACTAAATCCAAAACCTTAAACTAAACCCAAACCTTAAACTAAACCTTAACCTTAAACTAAACCCAAACCTTAAACTAAACCTTAACCTTAAACTAAACCTTAACCTTAAACTAAACCTTAACCTTAAATTAAACCTTAACCTTAACTTTAAACTAAACCTTAACCTTAAACTAAACCTTAACCTTAAACTAAACCCAAACCTTAAACTAAACCCAAACCTTAACCTTAACCTAAACTAAACCCATATCTGAACTTTAAACTACATTGTTGTTCTACCTTTTGAAGTCCAAAAATGTCTCCTTCTAAACTCCGGTTTCTTGTAGTGATCCACTTATTTGAAAAATACTTCGACACATGGGTCTGTGTATTAAATTTGACACATAACTTTATTTTCCAGAAGAACCAAACACTTTGGTAAATAACCCTTTTGTCATTAGTGAAAATAACAGTTTGTCAGAATTTCTGGGCGGGTTTATGAATAATTTCTCCAAACAATGACTAAACCGTTCACGCTCTTGGTAATAATAGAGATGATGTCCCACGTTTTGGATTCTCGGTGTATTTGTCCTGCGGAACAGCACGCCTCCTGGATTCTTTAAAGACGAGAAAATGGGTTTGAAAAGATGAAGGTGGAATTAATGACGGCAGCTGTGGCGTTGTTCTCCTGTCACTTCTCGGTTTCACTTTAAACGCTGCACCAATAAGACCACAACAGATTAGAGGTGATTTGGTGACTTCTTTTAGGCCCGTCAATAACACAACCGTGATCTTGCAGAAGAAAGGCAGTGTGCTCGAACAACTGCAAAATATGAATGTTTTCTGTCAATCCTCATGCTACAAAATCCACCACTCCAACCTGAGTCGTTCTAGATTAAAGAAAAGTGCGTAACTTTCTGGAGGTGGCATGTCCGTTACATCAGGGGCGTCAAATAAAAAAAAAAACTGACTAAATCTCAGGCCAAAATTTCAACAATATCTGCATGTTTTTCAGACGGGTTAGGGTTAAATTTGAGTGAGGCGACAGGTAAGCTAGGTAGGCTAATAAGTGTCACAGAAGTGGTGGAGGCCGGTGTCAACACATCTGCAAAGCATTCTGGGATTCGTAGTATTAGAGGTGCATGCGCTGTACTGGTGCGACATCCAGCGGGCCAGCCCTAAAACCTATTTTACACGATCTCGCGGGTCAAATTTGGCCCACGGGCCTGAGTTTGACATGTCTGTCTCGCATACTTCCAAAAACCAGAATGTTTTCAGTTTGAGGGAAGAACTCAGGCCTAAATATGAAGGATATGTGTAAATGAAAAAAAAACCCAAAAAAACTAAAGGTATGTTTTGATGAGGAATTTTTTTTTAAACACAAATCAAAAAGTAAAAAAGTACTTTAATGAAATGTCAGGACCTAATGATGATATATGTCATGAGTAAATAATATTAAATATATTCTACAGCGATAATTTAGCCATATAAACATTCAAAGCAATATTAGAGGTCAACCCATTATTTTTTCCTTCTCATTTCAGTCGACATTTAACTTTCTTTTTTTCCAGTGACCATAGTTGGATACGTGTTGTCAGGGTGCATTGTGGGAAACATTGATTGCACTTGTTTTTTACCCCTGGACATTCAGACAGCTCCACAAAATGTCATTACGGCTATTTAGTGTTTTTGCAGAAATCGTGCAGACATGTCACCGTGTTTTTATCATTGCGAGACAGGGTCAACGCCTTGGAGCAGGTGAGTGGTTCAAACAGGGATCGGTACACTCACCTTGTGCTTTAATCACTCCTCGTTTGAAAAGACGACCATTTTGTTTTTTTGCGATATCTCAAACAGCCAACTTCCAAGTGTGAAATTGTTCTTTGAAATGGATTATTTGTTGAGCGTGAGCGACGTGTCAGTGGGGGCTCAGAACAGGCTGAGCGTTCGCTTTGTTTCTGGTAAACACAAGAAGTGAAGTTTAGGGAAAACAGCACCACATGCACCGCCCTGTCAGATTATTTTTGTAGCTGGATAATTAAAATGAACTTGCACCGAATATCTATATAACCTTTGCTCAAACATCACAGCTTCTATTGGGACCCAGTGTTTTGCAGTTATGGAAAAACAAAAAAAAAAAAAAAACTATGAAGCACAGTCATCTGTCAAATGTTCAGCTCAGAGGTTGGTATAGAAGCAAAAGAGAACAATAGTAGGGCCATTAAAGGTTGAATAGGGCCATTAAAGGCTGAAACTGGAGACAATACTCTTTACAGTTTCAGTGTAGTTGTCTCCTCCCTTCACACAGATATAAGGCAGTGTCCACAAACGAATGAGCAGCGAAACGTCCTCACTCCAACAACGATTTGTCCATTTGACTCAACTTTGTATTTTTGAGGTTGATAGTTAAATTCTTACAATGGTGCTTCGGTGGGTGCAACGCATTAAAGTGCCAAGGTTAGAGGAGCAGCATCTCCTCCAGCAGCAGAACACAGAATGATGGTTTTAGGCACCTTTTATATGATTCTACTGACTGGATTCAACTACTGTAAAATACCAGGGATGTTCTAAAAAAGATAACATTAGCTCTTTACTCTAACCTTCATAAAACCAAAGAAACCAATTAACCTAATAAACTTTATAAATATATACAGAAATAACCCTAAAAACCAACACCAAATATGCTTAAAATCCCTAAACCATTAAAAATGCCCAGCCTGTCTCCCCCACACATTTCCTGTCTTGGTCCTGTCCCGGAACCTTTTTAAAGGAGCTCGTGTTCTCCTGGGACCTCTTTGACGCCTGGACACAAGATGCAAAAGGTGAGTTCAACATTTTAAAACACTATTCTACTAAAAACACTGCAAATTACACAACAGACACAAACACTTAAAAACATTCTTAAACATATTGCACCTGTCCAATTTAATCAGTCATTAATCTTGTCCTCTTCCCCTCCAGGACATGCAGCTTCAATCAAAGTGCTACAGTGCTCCAGATCTAAAACTGGGTAAAAAGACGACAAGTTAAATAAACATTTTAAAATCCTTTTGTGCAAATTGTCCTTTTTTTTTAAGTGCCAATTGTTTAAAGTGCTGTGTGCTATTAAAGTGTTTGTGCAATTTAAAGTGCATATAGTGAAAGGTGCTTTTAACTAAGTGACACACGGGCTATTTGTTACAGTGGGATTCAAGGCCAGTTTAAATAGATGTGATTTCAGTTGGGTTTCAGCAGATCTGGGGTTAGGAGGAGGAGCAAAGTGTCTTGGAGGTGTTCAGCTTCGTAGCAGCGCAAGGCTTGTAGGAGGAGTGGAGTGTCCTGAGGATGTGTAGGTTTTCTCGTAGGGTTAGGGTGAGGAGAGGTGGAGTGTCCCGGAGAGTGCATAGGTCTGTAGCAGGTTTATAAGGTACTGAGGGACCTGGGCCTGGGCCTTGTAGAAGTCAGTGGAAGTGGGCGAGAGTGGGGCTGATTCGAGTGAGAACCCTGAAGAGATCGATCGAACGGAGATGGGAGATGTTGCAGAGGTGGTACAAGGTAGATTTTGTCACCGACTTGATGTGGGGTTTAAAGAGAGAGAGGCCAGGATAACACCCAGGTCGGGTTTTTTGGGGGATGGGGCGGATGTCATTGCTATCGATGATGAGCAACCAGATCTCCAACCTTCTGGAGCAGCGATCTGGTGGCCACAACCATGCATTTCGTCTTGTTACTATTGAACTTGAGGACGTTCCAAAGATCAAGCGACGCAGTTGGAGAGAGATTGAGCGGAGAGACGGGCGGAGGGCTCGGTGTAGACGTAAAGCTGAGCGTCTTCAGCATCTGAGCGGAAACTGAGTCTGTGTTTTTGCGTGATTTGTCTGAGAATAAGCACTTATCTCGCCACGATTAAAAAACTAAATCCAACACGGACCCTTAGAATGCATATACTTTTATTTTTACATGTCGTCAAATAACCAAATAACTCCCGATGTCTAAGCTCTCCCCTCGACAAACATTCGGAGATGCTAAAGTGTTCTTTCATTATCACAAACAAAACACATTTCTGCACCTGCCTCGTGTTTAAAACCATTTATTAATTTAGCTACATCCCTCCACCTCCCGCTCTCCCAATTCAATTTTCCTCCCAGGCACGCTTTTAAGACCAAAGCCTGCAAATCAGCAATCATTTCATTTTCATAATAATTTTTCCTCTTAGTGCTAGAGGCTTACAACGCACCTCTGGCCACAAACACTTTCACACATTTTAGCCGAAGAAAAACCGGGAGAATGGAATATTTGGACTTTTCCGGGGGTCATTCGACGCAGCGGGACCGGGATGGCTATGCGTGTGCTATCTCTGGGGACAGCTGTTTGTAGCTAACAGCCGTGCGATTGTGCTACTGAGCGAGCGGTGATGGACTTACACAGGCCACACGAGCTCCAAACAGTTCAGCGGCAGGACAATGGAGTCTGGAGAGAAGCCGCCGCGGACGTGAGGCAATATGAAAGAGCGTCCAGGGCTCTGTATCAACGTGACAGAGATATATTTCAAATGAATGTTTTTATTGCAGAACATGCTCAGACTTGAAAGTTAAAGGTTCGATATCACACAAAATGGACTCTTGTGAGCTTTAAGCCGTTTTGGAATCTTGTTAGCTCCTCAAAAACATACCTGGCGTTGCGTTTTGTTTCATTCGCACATGCCCTGCCGCATTTTTGGGAAATAAAAGCTTTTACTATTAAATGCGGACAGCACACGGCAAACATATTTTGACCTGAAGAGCTGCTTATACAATATCTGTACTGGGGTAAGACACGTTTTGCTCAAATACATGGAAAAAATTTACTTTTGATAAGACTTATATTGATTGCAAACGGTGAGAGGAGGAAGTATCTACGACAGGGGTGTCCAAATTACGGCCCGTGGGCTAAATGCGGCCCTCAGAGCAGTTTTTATTGGCCCTCAGGTCTCCTACAATTGATAATAAGCAGCACTTTTAACAGAAAATTTAACTATTTCCACCACTATAACCTCAAACCTAAACCTAAAATCTAGAACTAGTGTCGAGCTCGCACAAACCCTTTGGCACAACAGTAGTATTCACATGCATGGATTTTCAGGAATGCAGAAGGTACCGATCTCTTTATTTTCCCAGGTTTGTGACCAATGCAATGGGGGTTAGAAGTATTTACCTATTTACAAGAAAATAGTCAGTTTTTCTATATTTAAAGGTCATATATTACACAAAATTGACTCTCGTGAGCTTTAAACCATGTGATAATCCCGTCATCTCCTCAAAAACATAGCTGGAGTTGTGTTTTGTTTCATTCACACATGTTTTAGTAAATCTTTTTAGTCTGTCTACATCTTCAAAGCTCAAAATGCTCTGTTGCACCTTGTGATGTCATTAAGTGGTGGTTTTCAAGTTAACGGCTGCTTTTTATCTTTATTTCAGTAGCGAGTCTAGAGTTGGAGCACTTCCTGTATTACCACGTGATGACGTCACAAGGTGGAACTGTGTGTTTTCCGTTTAAGAGAAGAACTCAGCCTAAATCTGCAGGTTTGTGCGTTAAACATGTGAATGAAACAAAACACAACTCCAGGTCTGTTTGTGATGAGGAAACATTATAACATAGATCAGAAAATAGAGAAAAGGCCTTTTAAATGTGTTAATATGTTGATGTAAAAATTAAACTTTAATAACAAATTAATTGAAGAAAAGCCTGTTCAAACTGCTCATTATTTTTGCCTTTTTAGTCAGATTTTGTGATCAGTCTGGCTGTTATCACGCAGTCAGTCCTTTTGAATCAGCTCTCAGTGAAGAGTTATGATTGCTAAACTGCTTCTTATTAAATTTCACTTTCAGACTTTTATGAGGAGAAAACGTGTTCATTAAACTTTTTATTTTTATATATAAAGACAGTACCATTCATATGTTTGGTCATGCCTTTACGTTATGCATTTTATATACACACAGAACACATCAGATATATGAAGCAGGATATATGAAATGATGTAGTAAAAAAAAAAGTTAAATGACTCAAAAAAAAAAAAATTGCACAAAAACAAAAAAAGAGAAGAAAATCCACGAAACAGCAAGACATTTTTTTATTATTTTTTTTTTAACAGATTATGAACATGCATTGTGTTCTGCGTCCTGATTGGCTGAGGGACTGTAGACCATTGTCCATCAGTCTCCTCCGTGTCTCCTGTACAGTAAAGAATGTGTTCGACAAAAGTTACATAAATGTTGGATCGCAGTGTGACTCTTAAGTGCTGTATGTTTGCAAGTTTTCTCCCCAACAAAACCCACAATGTCGATGAAATGTTCTGCACCGACAAATTTCAGAAACGCTTTGGACTTAAAAGTGTTTCTGTGCACGGGGAGGCGCCTCTGTGGATACCGCTGGAGCAGAGGTGACGTGAACAACACATTTAAAGCATCATCGAGGAAGAGGGAGATAATATACGAAGGTTTGAACTTTGAGAGTGTTAAAACAAGAGAGAAATGTGAGAAAATGTTAATGCCTGTGTGAGAAAAGTGTATAAAGTGTGTGGTGAGGGGTTTTACAGCCTTAAAACAAATATAATAATTGTATCGTGGATTTTGTCTATTGTGGGTTATTTTTAGAAAGTAACCCCCACAATAAACGAGAGTGGTGGGACATAATGAAGTAAAAGTATTTAAGTATGGTATCTGTGCTTTACTTAAGTAGATTTTACAGTGGATACTTTTTAGTTTTACTTCACTACATCTGAGAGCAGTATCTGTACTTTCTACTCTACATTTTTGAACAGGACTGAAAAGTAAAAGTGTTTTTTTTTAAATTATTATTATTATTGTGTGAGACCTGCTGAAAATCCTGAGGGGTTTAAATTTATCAAACTTCATTATTTGAGCAAAGAAAAATTAAAAAAATAAAAGTACAGAGAAAAAGATTGATTCAGGTTTTTTTTTCTGCTGAACAAATTCAGCACAAATCTGCATCAAAATCAATGCATTTGAAGCTTTATTAGATCTCAAAATCTGCACAAAATACTTTCACTTTTTACTCTTAATTACATTTTTAGACATATACTTTAATACGTTTACTTAAGTTAATTTCACGTGGTACTTTTACTTGAGTATGTCTTTGCTCCGGTATCTGTACTTTGAATTAAGTAACAAAATCGAGTACTTCTTCCACCACTGGAGCTTGGTTTGCGTTTTACTTTGTACAGTCACAGTGCGCAACATTAACCAAGACAAGTCATAGAGATTCATATGGAGGGATCCAAAACCCCATTTCACCCAAAGTTACCCAAAATGCCCCTGGTCTATAATCTAACCGAAGCAGAGGGACCTGACTGCAGACCTCCACCCTGAGGACCCTCACGTGACTTACCTCCAGCCACAGGTCCTGAACAGCGGACATGCCAAAAGATCCAAAGAGAGTCCACCATTTCTTGGCAGCGTTTTTTTTTTTTTTTTTTTTTTTTTTGGCATAACATTACAAAAGTTGTCATTGTTTTACACTAAAGACAAGCCCACACCTTTGTGCTAACCTTAACTATTATGCTTGTTACCTAATCTTAAGCTGACACAGGGCCTAACTACATAACATATATTTGTATTTACATCATCGTCACTATATCGCGGTTCACCTTTCACAATCTCGCTGTTTCACGGATTTTTTGGTGCAATTTTACGTGCTTTTTTACAGTGTATGAGCATACATCGTGTTCTGCGTCCTGATTGGCTGAGGGACGGTAGACCATTGTCCATCAGTCACTCCTCTGTGCCGTGTCTCCTGAACAGGACAGAATCAGTCAAATTTACATAAATGTTGGATCGCAGTGTGACTCTTAAGTGCTGTATATTTGCACGTTTTCTCCCCGACAAAACCCACAATTTCGATGAAAATGTCGATGTTCTGCACCGACAAAGACGCCTATAAAGGTTTGAACTTTGAGATTGTTTAAACAAGCGAGAAATGTGAGAAAATGTTAACGCCTGTGTGAGAAAAGTGTATAAAGTGTGTGGTGAGGGGTTTTACAGCCGCAAAACATATATAATCATTGTAAAAAATAAAGCTAACTACTTCGCGGTTATTTTTAGAACGTGACCCTCACGATAAACGAGGGACCACTGTAAATATAATAAGCTATGTGTTTTTTTGTTTTTATTACTACTTTCTACATTTTAGACTAAACTCAAAAAGGTCGTCTGGGTGGAGGTCAGCAGCCAGATTCTCTTGGACCTGAGGGCGCTGAAAGTAAAGTTTGTTTTTTTCCATCAACCACCCTCGCACCTGCATTTCTTTCGAAACATATCTACAAATCCCTCTCATGAATCTCATTTTAAAAAGCGCTGTACCTGATTTTTTTTTTTGTCTTTAAAGATGAAAAACAAAACAAGTTACTTTTAAAATGGTCACGGTCACATTTTTATATATCGCTTTTCCATCTTCGAGACCCTCAAAGCGCTTTTACATCAAGGAACTACTCACCCATTCACACACCAGTGCACACAGACACTGGGGGAAGCGATGTGGGTTAAGCGTCTTGCTCAAGGACACAACAACAGCATTCAACTGTGGGAGCTGGAATCGCACCGCCAACCTGTGGGTCGGTGGTCGGCTTTTACCGGTGACGTTCAAGTCGAGAGCGGGATTCGAACGTCCAACTTTTAGATCAGTGGGCAAACGCTCTACCAGTTGAGCCACTGTCAGTCGGTGGAGCGTGTTGCGCATTTAGCTCAAATATATGGGAAAAATATCGATATTCGCCATGCGCAGTACTAAACAGCGCGTAAATACTCTTCATCGGCTGCATTAGGACGACTGACGTGAGCCATCTGCTGTTTGCCTTGATGTTCGGCTCTTGAGCGTTACAAGGTTTGCTAACAATTACCTCTCCTCCACTCGGGGCGCGCCTAATGCATTCTCCAAACACGTCTTTTTAGTCCGATGAAAGCGCCGCTCCCGTCTTTAACAGCGAAGGCCTTTGGTGCTGGTCCCTCTGTATTACCCAAACTTCACATCGTCTGTTTACCGGGAACAAAGGGAACGCTCTGCCTGTTCTGACACACCACTCATGCACAACAAATAATCCATTTAAAAGAACGATTTCACACTTGGAACTTGGCTGTTTGAGATATCGCTAAAAAAAACAACCCAAAAGAAAATGGTCGTCTTTTCAAAAACAGGAAGTGATTAAAGTACGAGGGAGGGGAGTGCGCCGGCCCTTGTGTGAACCGCTCACCTGCTCCAAGGCGTTGTCCCTGTCTCGCAATCAGTGAAGACGTGACCAGGCTCTTGGGTTGCGTCCGAAAGTTCTTAGCTGGGTCTCGACAATCTGTAGGCCAATAATATTTAAAGGGTCGTATTACGCTATTGTTTTTTTGTATGTTTTTTTTTCTCTCAAACAGAAAACACTCTGTTCCACCTTGTGATGTCATCTGGTTATACAGGAAGTGCTCCACCATGTTTTTAAACTCCATACACTTTCACTAGAATCAATTGGATAATTTCAGGCCTAGGATTTCCAATCTCTACAAACTAAACTGACGAACTAAAGGTAAAAGGTAAAAGCTATTAACTTTTACTTACCACTTAATGACATCACAAGGTGGAACAGAGCATTTAGAGCTTTGGAGATGAAGACAGACAGACAGAATAATAAAATATGGCTAAAACATGTGTGAATTAAACAAAACACAACTTTAGGTATGTTTTTGAGGAGGTAACACATTTTAACATGGCTTAAAGCTCCCAAAAGTCAAATTTGAGTAATATATGACTTTTAATACAGATGGGAGCAGCTGGAATTTAAATGCAGCTTTTTGGTATAATACAGTGAGTTCTTGGGTATTGGATCTAGTCACTAATAGAAATAATCAGATTCAGCATTTTGCATTTACCTTTTGGATATTTCATGCCGAAATGTGGAGTAATATCGATCAAATCCAACCGGCGCTTGCACATTTACACATATTTATGGACTAATGTCGGATACTTCGCCCTGAAATATCCAAACTCAGACGCCAAAGTCACATGACCTACAGTGAGGAAAAATCTCAAAAACGAGTGCGCTACGAAGTCTGCTAAAGAGCGTAGAGAGCAACACGTTAGGGCTACAATGGACTTTTGGTTTTAGCCTTGGACTCAAGTCAATAAGTGAACAGTTCAGGGTGTTAACGCCCGATAAAATGACTCAACAGTATTGTATTGACATTTCCGCGCATAAATTATTCATTATTTCCTGGACACATCTGCAGCCTCTCCTTCCAGTGCAGTGGATCTCTCCTTCACCGCTGGTTCTCCTTAAGGTTTGTCTATTTCTGTTTTTTGTTGCGCAGAAGGAGGGTCTGAGGACAGGGGGCGCTCTGGGACAGTTCTCCGTGCACTTGTTTCCTGTGAACGTTGGTTGAAGTGGGACTAAACACCTAAACTCCTCCCACAATCGCATTTCAAATAGAGCTGCTAAACTGGACAGCGCTTGGAGGACTAAAGGGGACTTGACAGCTCTGTAGGCAGTCCTGTGTGATGTCACCTAGTACTTGAAATGGCAGAGATCACCGGGAGCAGCACACAGTCCGTTTCTTTTGACAGTTTTCAACCACAAAGCTGCAAAAACCTAATTTGCGCTTACATTTGCACAACATGAGGGCCCTGTCTCTTATTGTGATATACAAAAATACATTTAATTGAATTTGTGTGTTTATTTAACCAACCAGCCAGTGGGCCTATTTTTATTTTTGGCAAAAATATGCATGCAGAAAACAACACTGTAGCCGTTGCTATTTAAAAATCTAGTTCATTGCAAAACCTCCTGATATACCCTGACTGAAGCATTGTATTATCTGTGTAATTCTATGTGTATGTGAAGCAGGTGTAGCTCAGAGTGATGGAACGGTCTAGAGGCTCTGATGCTCTACTTTTAAAGGTAAAGCTAAATAAAAAACTGCAGCAGGATTACATATGTGTGTGTGGAGGAGGAAACTGGAGGGGTCCGGGAGTAGAACCCTCAACCGCTGGGACAAAAGTGGGTCAGGCCGGGCTCATAGGAGGAGAGTGATGGTGTAACGCTGCGTGGGAAAAGTAAAGAAAGTAGTTTTGAATATTACCGCTTTTGATGATGCTGGACAAGTAGATGGTACTTCAAACTAGGGTTGTCAAAAGTATAGAAAATCACATACTAGTCCATACAAAAAAAATCTCATTCACAGGAGAGAAATTAATCTTTGCTGAATAAAATGAAGAATGATCTTGAGCTGTATCAGAACAAGTATAAGATCATTTTTAGATCTGGATTGTGGCAGTTCTCAATGTCATTTTTTCAGGATTATTGTTTTTTTGTTTAGTTGCCTTTTGTTGTTTTTTTTTTACCACTAGATGCCTAGAGTTTAACATTTTAACTCTCAAAGGACATTACACTGGCAAACTGGTCACAACCTTTACCCAGGCCTCAGCATCGACATCCATCTGAGTTCCACTGGTCTTAGTCAAAAGACGGTTGAGCTGGAAAAACAGATGTCGAGTTTACTTAAATTCCAGGAGAAATGTGATTTGGATTTGGATGTGATTTGCCTCACTTCTGTCATGATAAGATAATATACTATTGTAACCACAGCTGCTTTGCCCCAGGGCAGCTGTGGCTACAATAGTATCTTGCCACCCCAGAGTGTGGAGTAAATGAATAATGCACTGTAAAACGCTTTGGGTGTCATAAAAGGTGCTGTGTAAGTCCGATGCATTATTAATGCAGACAAGTCTTCCTGCATAACTGATAGGTCCCACCTCTTCATAGCTGTATTCCACTGTAGCAAGCGGCAGTTTTTCCAGTCAAACATGGTGGAAGAGGTTTTAGACGTCATCCATGCATGTTTGAATAGTTTAGCAATCTCTCCTGAGCTGTATTCAAATCCTCTTAACAGTTCAGTTAGCTTTAAAATTCTGTGCCCACTGTCCTATGTCATCCATGCTCCCACATGACAATCCTCCATAAATATAAAACAATGAATAAACATGATACAGTACACAGTAACTTAACAGCCATGATGTGATGTGCAGCAGTTTCATTAGTGGCATGGAGGCTTATTCTGCTGTGATAGCGCTCTGAAGGGAGAGTGACAGCGCAGAGAGCGAAGAGAGGGAGACTCAGAACGAAAGTCATAATACATTGTTTTCTGCAAATACAGAATTTCAAAAACAATTAAAGGTAATATGGTTATTTAAATTTGTCATGTGTTAGCAGTTAAAACATAAAAGTGTTAGAACCTCTTTACAGAGAACACAGACAAATGCACAAATGCAAGACAGTACAGGGTAACTCAAACATGCATCAATCAAAACACAACTTTGAACAGACGTACAATGAGGGAACATGGTTATAACATGGCTAGAAGTTCATAAAACCCTAAATATATCCCTGTGATAACCCTCCCATAAAGCCCACAACACAGAATCCTGTGATGTCACCTGTACCCCAGTGTAAACATGACCCATATTCCTTGTATACAGTCCAAATTGAATCCAGCGCTGTCCATGGTCCTGAAATAGCTTTTGGCAGGTCCTCGCTTTCCTTGTGCCTGCGTCTGTGGAGAAACAGGGCTCATTGTGCAGCCGTGATTACAGCTTAGCCCGCTAACACCACACACACGCGCTATAATCAACCGGGAGCGTGCGTTTCCCACAATCGGCCCAGAACGTCAGCCTCTTCTGCCTCGTCCGCCTCGTTCGCCGTGCTCATTGATGGCGGTGATTGATAGAATGGATTGTTATCAGGCTGTGGGCGTCTTGCAGGGAGAGGCCCACACTCTCGCAGTCTTATCGGCTAGTGCTACATTTGTTAGCGCTGTTCCCCTCGCAGGCTACACATTTATCATACAGAGGAATTAAATGCGGACACTTGAAAGCACTCGTACACAGTGGGGTCCCCGAGGGCCCATGTTTAAGAGGAAGGGGCCGATCCATCACGCAGTGTTTGTGAAGGCAACACAAACTGCTCACGTTTTTTTTTTTTTTTTTTTTTTTCATGATAGAGGCCAGAAGCATGTTTGGATTAAGAATGTGTTACAGTGATAGCTCTCCTCTCACTCTTCATATCAACCTGACCTGCCAGAGTATATTTGTATGTTTATGGATCTGCTGTAGCTGTGCGTTTGGCACCTTGTTTCACAGAAAGGTCTCAGATTCTATAGGCTACGTTCACGTTCTAAAATCTGATAATGTCATAATGTCAAATGGAGGGAGGGACCTATATACACTACAGCAAAAGACAAAGTTTAAATCTGTCAACTGGATTTATAGATGGGGTAAAGATGCTGTCTCAGGCCCACATTCCTGTTTAAGAAAGGATGGTCTTTCCTAAGAAAAATAGCTTCTTTAACTTTAACTCAAACCATTTCTTTTCTCTGGCTAAGATCTGTACCTCACTATCTTCAAAGGAGTGGTTAGTGGCTTTGAGACATGTACAGCAGACTGGGGTCCAGAGGAACTCTCACGACGGTGTTGGTACATCCTCTAATGGAGTAGCTGTTAAGTTTCTCCAATGTAACATCTCCCCCATCTATAACTCCTTCCTCAGACCCAAAACAAAGAGAACAATAGTAGAGGTCCTTAAAGGTTGAATAGGGTAGTTTCAGCTGAAACTGGAGACAATAGCTGTTTACAGTTTCAGTGTAGTTAGCCCCTCCTTTCAGATAGAGATAAGGCAGTGTCCACCAATAATCTGACCAGAACTTGGATGAGCAGCCAAACGTCTTCACTCCTACAAAGATTTGTCCAGTTGACATATTTAAACTTAGTCTTTTGCTGATCAGACCTGGACGACTGAGTGTTTACACAGACACACACCAGTCAAAAGTTTGGACACACCCTCACGTTCTCATTTTTTTTTCTTTATATTTATATTTCTTTATTTTTATTTATATATTATACTATTTATATTTATTACATAATATGGTAGTACTTTCTTATATTTTCCCATGTGGCCTTATATCTGTGTAATCCCTCAGTCGTCCAGTAGGTTCATAGTGGTCCATGTGTGTATACTAGTCTATGTGTCTTATACGTGTTCTGATACAGCTCAAAATCATTCCAAAGCTATTCAGGAAAGGTTCATTTCTGTCGTGTGACTGACTTTTTCAGTATCCGCACCTGCTCAAATGAGTATGTAGTTCCGATACTAGATTAAGTATCGATCATAGACTGTATATATAAATGGCTAGCTGCCACGTTCCAAATAGGAAGTGAGCATGGGCACGCTTCCAGCTCCATCAACTCCCAGCTCTGTAGGATCTTGGTATTTTTATTTCGCTATTGTGTCTGGAAAACACAACATGAGCATTAATAACAGAGAAATCAGGTACGTTCTTTCTCCAAGGTTGCTTTCGCTAGCGATAGCAATAGGTTTGATTGACAGCTTTGCTAAGCACCTGCTGAAGGGACGCTACCTTCAACAGACTCGCTCAGGATTGGCCCTTCGGTTGCTATGATACTCACGGTCGTAACTGCTAACATGCTAGCCTCGATGATCATTTGACGTTGCGGGTGACGTCACACTCCCTTAGTCCTCTTCTTAATACAGTCTATGGTGCGAATTAGTGTCTGATTTGCAATTCTTTTGACAACCCCAATAGAGATGAACAACTTATAACAGAACATTACATCTTTTGAATTCGAAAAAGCCATTAAACTTTTTTGAAGCTGAAAATAATTAATTCACGTATGATTGAGACAGGAAGGGCACCTGCCAAATCATCGAGTTCGAATTCGCCAATGATGAACCACTGAAAAACAATAGAACTGTAAACCCGCACTCCCCCAGCACGATGACCGGCGTATATTCGTGTTGATATTTGGCGAACACCAGATGCTGTGAGCAGATAGTGAATAATGCGTTATCAGCGCCACACACAGACCGGAGCTGCGGCACGTTGATAAATGGCCTCGTCCTCGTACTGTACATGAAATCCTCCCTGTTCAAACAAATGAGCGCGCTTCCTCCTCCTCCTCCTGATGAATGAGACCGCGAACCGAGCCAAAACAATAGACACGCGCCGCGGTCTACGCTTGAGATAGCGGCTCCTCTGACAGCTCGGGAAGGGGAGAGGATCTGATAGAGGAAGATTGGGAAAGTAATTAACTCCGAGATGGTGCGAGTGTGACCTTAATTACTGTGCAAGGCGTCATGTCAAAATAAAAGCAGGGATACTTAAAAAAAAATGTGCTGTACCTGGGTAACAGAACTGGGTCATTTGAAATGGTTTGGTCCAAAGTTATTCCTCATTTACCTTATGGATTCTGAGCTTCATAATTATTCACTGCAATAAGTTTATAGGCGTTTTTCACAACTTTCCGAGACCAGACTGGTGTTTTACTGTGATGATAAAGCTATCAATAACTATCATGCTAACATGCACTTACTATAATTAGATGCAGAGAGGACTGATTTTGATGTCAAGAGCTGCTTATACAATATATATGTGCTGTGGCAAGACAAAATTAGCTCAAATATATATATTAAAGGTCCTATATTACACAAAATTGACTCTTGTGAAGCTTAAGCCATGTTATAATGCTGTTCCTCATCAAAAACATACCTGAAGTTGTGTTTTGTTTCATTCATGTTTGTTTATTATTAGTCTGTCTACATCTCCAGAGCTCAAAATGATCTGTTCCACCTTGTGATGTCATGAAGCCCTATTTTCTTTACGTTAACAGCTGTTTTTTTTGCATTTTGTTTAGTTGATATTAACAATTCCAGGGCTGAAATCATCTACGTGATCCTAGTGAAAGTGAATGGAGTTTAAAAACACAGTGGAGCTCTTCCTGTATTACCACATGATGACATCACAAAGTGGAACAGAGTGTTTCTCTGTGTTTGAGAGAAGAACTCAGCCTAAATATGCAGGATTTGCATGTTAAACGTGTAAATGAAAGAAAACGCAGGTCTGAATATGCTGTTGATGAGGAAACATTATATGACAGATCGGGAAAATAACGAGATACGGGCCCTTTGTATTAGGCAAAATGTACTTTTTGAAGGTTTCTACCATGTTATAATGTTATGAACGTAAATCAAGAGGTTTCAGATGTCACCCATGTATGTTTGAGTAATCTTGCGATCTCTCCCAGCCTTATTCATACCCTCCAAACGATGAGCAGTACGACTCTGACCAAGAAGTCACCCATGCATTTTTCATTAATATACAAAAAAAAAAAACCTCACAAAGCTGATGCGATGTGCAGTAGATTCATTAGCGGGATGCACACTGACTGTAACGTGATAGTACTCTGAAGGGGCGTCAAAACCAAAGGTGAAAGTTATTTTGCTAACACGTTTTGGCAAATATAGCATCTTCTTATAGTTACCTGTAAGATTCTATGCAATGTTCAGCCCTGAAGCAAATGTTACCCATGCTCCCACGTGACAATTATCCATAAATATACCAACGCATGATACAAGACTGACTGAAAGCGCAAAAATAAAATGAAACTTAAAAACATGTTAATACACTGTTATCAGCAAATACTGCATTTTCCCATAGAAGTGTAACATACCCTCTTTAAAAAATCAGGTAGAGGACCTTCAAATAATATAAAGCAGCTCAAAATGATGAATAACTTGCAAGTTTCCAATAGAAGTTAGAAAAATACAACCCACTTGTTGATACTCTTTTGCTTTTTTATAGATTCTGCAAAGGTGAAAGTACTAGGAGCCCAACCGGAGAGGAGCTAGCGGGACAAAGCCGCTAATATTGAAATGTGAAAAGGGAGTGCGTCTTTTCTTGCAGAGAGATTCCATTGTGTGTCGTTCTCAGCCTCAGATAAAGGAGCATTCAACTCCAGAGGTGCAGGTAAGTGAATACGTGAAAAGAAAAGCAACCGCTGAAAAGCACTAAGGAGGCACTACTTTCAGAGGAGGAGGGAGACGGGCGAAGTCCTCGAAAGACACTGTCCTTCAGCCCGCGTGTCAGACTGACTGTCAGGTAACAAATGTCAGACAAAGCGAGTCTTTAAATCTAAAAATAGCCCATGAAATACGGAATTGAAACTACAACCAAATTTGACGATTTGCAAATGTTTAAGGTGTTTCAAAACGCACTGCTACCATGACAACAGACCTAAATCAAATCTTGGACAAAGTTTCATCGGTATTGGCTGATATCGATTTATTCAATACATATTCTTTTGTCTCCGCGTGCCCCTTTTGAACTGACTCATGAGTAAAAGTGGAAATAGAAGAGCATTAAACCTGTAAGACATTATTTCATACCCAGATAAATACATTTTGTTATTATGTTTAAGTCAGTTTTCAATATTTACTTCCACCTAAGATACATTTGAGGGTCTTACAGCAAATATCAGCTATCGACCTAAGCAACACGCCAAATATCAGACATCGGTATCGGCATTTGTATCGTTCATCTCGTCCCGCCCCTAACAGTAAATAGATTCAAGGTTTTGCCAACTTCTCCCTGTGTCCGAGCGCAACTCCATTTCGCGCCAACAAAAAAACATCTGCAACTTTATTTCAATGGGTCAAATGCATAGACTGTATATATAAATGGACACAGCTAACCCCCTAGCCGCCGTGTTCCAGATAGGAAGTGAGCGTGGGCGTGCTTGCGGCTCCATCGACTCCAATTCACTTTGCATTGAAAAAGCGTTTCCCCTTTCTCTCTAACTGCTGCTGTCAGGCTCATCACTTTGGTCTTGCGATATTCGTATTAACCCGGTCTACACGATCGTCGATTGTGTCCATGAATCAAGATATGAACATTAATTACAGACAAATGAATTCGTCCACTTCTTTACAGCGTGATGCGATATAGCCTGGGATGGTTGGGATTGGTTCTCTCTGTATTTTCTCTACAAAAAAGATGTATCACTCTGGTCATCACCTTCTCCTCTGTGTCTTAGGCCAAACTTGGACAACGCCGTCCAATCAGGTTTGTTTATTTCACTGACACGTGAAACGAAGGAGGTCATTGGTCACTTGTCGTTTAGAACTAAATCAAACTTCTCCTTATCTCAGATTAACAGAATTTAGTGCTTCGCCCGTTGATTCTGCAAAAATGTGCAATGTTTTTCAGTCCTGTGATATTTTTTCCAGTCCTTTTTCCTTGTAACCAGGTAGTTTTGATACAGACAGATCATGCATGTCACTAATTGGCTAATTCACCTGTCAATCACGAACCTTAACCTTAATTGTTGTACATGTATTATTCCAACAAATTTCAATTATGCATATTTATTATATTTTCAGTTTATCTTCCTGCTAGTTGAAGCATGTAATTATAAAGATCAGGTTTAGTCAGCACTTAGTTATAGGAGACCACTGTCACACTAGCACAACATTGGCTCTTGTTCACTTGAAGAACATGTGGCCTTTGTATTGACGTGACCTTTGACCTTTTCCCAGCAGCAGCAGCAGCAAAGAAAAATCCTCAGATGAACCTCCACCTCGACTCCTGAAATCCTCTCCTGTTCTGCTCTCCTGACATCCACCGGAGACCTCCTCTCCAATCTCTCTCTCTAGACCTCCTCTCCTGACCTCCTCTCCAGAATCTCCTCTCCAGACATCCTCTTCTGACATCCTCTCCTGATCTCCTCTCCTGACCTCTGCAGACGTCCTCTCCAGACCCTCCTCTCCAGATCTCCTCTCCAATCTCTCTCTTGAGACCTCCTCTCCTAACCTCCTCTCCAGACCTCCACTCCAGACCTCCTCTCACATCTCCTCTCCATCCAGACCACCTCTCCAGAACCTCCTTTCCATCCAGACTTCCTCTCCAGCCTCCACTCCAGACCTCCTCTCACACCTTCTCTTCATCCAGACCTCCTCTCCAGACCTCCACCAGAGACCTCCTCTCCAATCTCTCTCTCTAGACCTCCTCTCCAGACATCCTCTCCAGAACCTCCTCTCCAGACCTCCTCTCCTGACCTCTCCAGACCTCCTCTCCTGCCCTCCTCTCCAGACCTCCTCTCCAGAATCTCCTCTCTTGACCTCCTCTCCAGACCTCCCCTCACACCTCCTCTCCAGACCTCCTCTCCTGACCTCTCCAGACCTCCTCTCACACCTCCTCTCCAGAACCTCGTCTCCAGGCCTCCTCTCCTGACCACCTCTCCAGACCTCCTCTCCTGCCCTCCTCTCCAGACCTCCTCTCCATCCAGACCTCCTCTCCAGAATCTCCTCTCGACCTCCTCTCCAGACCTCCTCTCACACCTCCTCTCCAGACATCCTCTCCAGACATCCTCTCCTGCCCTCCTCTCAGACCTCCTCTCCATCCAGGCCTCCTCTCCAGATCCCCCTCCCCTGACCTCCTCTCACACCTCCTCTCTAACTATAGCTCCACTCTCCCACACAAGGCTGGACGTTTGCTGTGAGGCTCTGACGCTGTAGGAGAAGTCCTAATTGGGCCCAGATAATTGCTTGCAACTTTAATGAACTTAATTTGTAATCACTTTATAAACTACATTTCTATTTCCAATGAGATATTTAGGCGTTTAAGCTCCCTCTGCAGCTATCAGTGAGAAACAGGCACATGAAGCATTAGGAAATGCAAATACTATGCTAAGAGAACCCTGCATACGTTATGAACACAAGTTGACCACAAAAACAGTCAATAGTTTATGGACTTAAAAACTGTACAGGAGAAGTTTGCATTTTTACCTATGACGCAACAATCCAGTTAAATTGCAAACATCTGACTTTGGACTTTGGATTAATACATAAATAACACAAACATAAATGAAGCAAAAATATCACTCCAGATACGCTTTTGGTAAGGAGAGAACAATATAAAAAGCATTAGAAAAAACTATTTTGCAATTTTGCATAAATTTACTTTTGTTTGCAGGTTAAATGATAATGTGCCTGAAAAATTTCTGTTTAATCTACCCTTCATCGGACTCCAGAATGCACACATGGACTTGAAAAATATTGTGTAATAATTTTTAAAAACTACAAACACAAAAAAAAAAACTATTATAAAAACTGAAGTAAAAATCAGATGTTTGTCAAGTGAAATGCCACTATAAGAGGCGGTAGAGAATCAGTTCTGCAGTTTTGAACAGGAAACCAATGGACCTGTTTTTAATAATAAGTTACTTGAAGTCAATATTTATTTTATTTTATTTTATTTTATTTTATTTTAGTTTATTTTAGTTTATTTTAGTTTAGTTTAGTTATTTTTTTTATATATTTATTTATTTATTTGTTTTTTATAAAGATAACTTGCATGGATATTTATTTCATATTTTCTTCATAAAAAAAAAAAAAAAAAATCCAAAACAAAAACACAACTAAACATTGACCTAAAGCGACTCATGAGAAACATTTCCATTAGTTTCCGGTTCAAAAGTGCAGAACTGATTCTCTACTTTATTACAAAGTACCAGAAAAAGCCAAAGCGTCTGTCTGCTTTAAAATCCAAACCAAAAGATGCACTGAGAGAATATGACTACATCCTAACCCACTATTTTCTCCCACAGCGGGTTTTTTTTTTCAGTCTAGTTTCCACAGTAACACTTCTTTCTCATTGTGAAGCTTTAAAATATGAATGAGCAAAGTAATGGGCAGTTACCAGCTCCGGCGTCATTTCTGGAACTGATGAAATGCTCAGAACAAACCCGGGCCGAGCGGTATCATCATTAGACAGCTGTTTTTCACACGCAGACGGGCTGATTTAAAAAAACAAAAAAAAAAAAAAAAAACTTATTGAGAATGTAGAACAACGCAGACTGGACAAAAGACTTCCAATGCGCTTTCAATTATTGGGAAAGTGCTCGGCGTCTTGTCGGTTCGGGGCCATTGTCGTGCGACTTCTGGACAAACACGGCGCTAATTGGAGCTGTGGTTTCGTCATTTGCATATGTCTGCGAGAAACGGGCGAACGGCTGCTGGCTATCGCTGCGAATAATGTAAAGATGGACTTTTGGTTTGAAACACACTGAAAAAAAAACTGTTTAAACTGCCTTGTGTAGCCCCAGCACATTCGGTAAAACTATGGATTCACCTGCTCTCCGTGCTAAGTCGCACCCCTTTCAGAGCGCTATCACATTCCGCTATCGAGACTACCGCACATCGCATCAGGTTTGGCAAGTTCTTGTGTAGTTTTGTGTCACATTTTTGTATATTTATGGAGGATTGTCGTCTGTTAGCATGAGTGATGTAGGTTTGTGGAATGAGCGTTGGACAGAATCTTACTGCTAACTTTAAGGAGGGTTCGAATAGTGCCCGAGAGAGCGCTACTACTAAATCGCTATCGGTAAATTACTGAAACATGCATGGATGATATGTAAAACCTCATTGGGCACGTTATTGATGAGGGAACACGGTTATAACGTGGTGGAAAGCTACAAAAAAATGACCATACACCTCTTTAAAAATACAGTTTTTCCCTTATTTTTCAGTATATTTCCATTGTAGATTGTCATTGAAGGCTTCAAAACTATGACTGAAATAACTTGTTTGATTGATTGATTGATTTTTGATTCTCCAAAATAGACTTTAACCTTTGGCATCCTGATTATGAACCCAGAGATGACCCTCCTGTGAAGTGAAACCATTTTATGTATTTAAAGTCCAGTTTGGAGCTTTTACCCTTGTTATTTACCGTATTTTCTGGACTATATACGTCGCTCTGGAGTATAAGTCGCACTAGCCAAAAAATGCAATAATAATGAAGAAAAAAAAAACATATATAAGTCACACTGGACTATTCATTTTGGGGGAAATTTATTTTATAAAATCCGAGACCAAGAGCAGACATTTTATCTTTAAAGGCAAGTAAGAGAGAAGACAGAACTAAATAAATGTCTGGTATGACTCAGACTCAGCAGATTTTTTTTTAGGGGGCGTTTTTATTCAGTCTTTCTCACATGTCTTTTAAATTATACCCGTGTGTTGAAATAAAAAAAAATAATAATTCAGTGATACAGGAGTAGTAGATACAATAATAATACAGACAGTAACGAAGATGTGAAATTATATATTTTACTTGTTTCTGTGTAGATTCTGCACACCTGACTGGGCGACAGGTGCGTCGTCTGAAAGGTTAAGAAAACTCCCGCACACTGTCTCACTCTTGAGCCACTTTTATTCTCACAACGGAAAACCAAGAAAACAGTGCGAAAATACGGTACATGGAAGTAACTATAATTCTGTGATTATCCTGCAGGGCTGTTCCTCTGTCATGGTACAAAATTGTAGTGAATTTGGGTGGAACTATCTCTTCACTGATGTCGTGGGGAGTGGGGTGAGAAGGACCAAAGGTATGCAGAACTCGGGGCAAGTTTATAGTCTTTATTAACAGACAGAGTGACAAAACAAGCAATTGACGGTGGAATACACGAGGAGCTGGGTGCAGGTCGGGGTCCAGGGCTAACTCAGAGGTGGAGAGACGCAAACAGGGCGATCCATACCGGTACCGGGAAACAGGGTCGGAGGCGGGAGTCCAGAGCGGTGCAGGGAGGCAGGGTCAGAGACGAGGATGCTGGGCTGGTTCCAGGAGCAGGGTCGGAGTCGGGAAACAGGGTCGAAGGCGGGAGTCCAGAACACAGTAGAACAACAGGTAGACGAACAGTGAAACAAGCAGCTACACAAACAGACGATCTGACACCGAGTGGAGAGTCCTGGCTCCTCTTATCCTCCCGCAGGTGTTGATTGCGCTGATGGGAGGAGCCAGGAACTCCGCCCAGCTCCGGAGACAGGCAGGTGAGGGAGGGGGCAGAGCACTCACAGGAGGCAGGAACAAGCAGGAACAGGCAGGGATCATGACAACCCACTCACGTTTCTCTTGCGCTTCAGAAACAAGTACAGGGTGTTTAGTTCCTGTCTTCATCTATGAATGTGTAAAGACTCCCTCTTTAGGGCTGACAGCTCCTATGTTTTCTTTAAAGTCCATGCACTTTGAGCAAACACAGGGCATTTTCACACACTGGTTCAGTTTCATTTCAGCTCAACCTGAATATAGCCCTGGCCTGAGGTGTCGCTGCATCGGAAATAGTGCAAGAAGTAGAAAGTGCGTTTATGTATTAAGTATGGGACAATGTATTTGCACAGTATGAAAATGTAAATGAGTTTCCATTAGTACTCTCATAAGCAGGTTGATGGACTCTAAAAGTTCGTTGGACGTACGGACTTTGGGTCGTTGGAGGCACTTGACGACGTGCCTACTGAAACAGGTTTGTTGCGGCGGGTTTGTCGGCTGCTCAGGGGGTCACAACAACTTTATTCCCACTGTCCAGGGTATAAAGACATGGATCAAGGTAAGATAAAACTGCACAGACTGCTACACCATCATACTAGGCGAAAGTCATGTAAATGTGAGGATTAGCCACAGCACTTTACTTTATGATCTCATAGCCTGCACTGATTAGCCTTCTTTTTTCGCAATTGGTCCCAGAAACTATCATATCTTTGTCTAATTATACTAAAAACATAGCGATTATTCATTTCTTCCTCACTCTACGTCTTGTCACGGCCTATTTCTCTCGTTTTGATCCTCATGCTGGGGTCTATTCTGGTCATGCTCCACGCGCTAAGGAAGCTTGTGTAGATCAAAAAGTGCGAGTTGGGTCAGAATCGAGGCGTTCACATCACAAGACCGAGTCCACTTGAACATGCCCACAAGCAAACCGAGTCCCTAACGAACCAAAGTCTGCCCCAAATTAAACTGGTCCATGTTCACACCAGCCCTAACGAACCAAACTCGCAGGTGTTAAAAGGTCGAGTCACTTAAAGCAAACCGAATGGTTTAGAGGATTTCCATCAAGATGCACATAAATGTACTTTGTAAGTTTTTAGCGTAATGTGTTCCACTCATAAGAGGGTTGGTCCCTTTTACTGTGGTCTGGACTCTGGATCAATACATGACAATATATTGAAAAGCTGTCGTTTTCTGTTCTGTTGCATGAAGAACAGACGCAGAGGCACGAGGATCGTTCTGTAGATCTTTATTGTCGGTTACAGCAATACAGTCGGGTTAAAGGCAGTAGAGTCAAAGAAGGTGAGCGAGGAGTGGGGCTTAAACTTTCTAGAGATAAGAAATTTAAAGCACAGTCGAAAAATGTGATCGCACCAGGAAGTCAAACAATGTCACCGCTGCTGTGTGGAAAACAGAACTTTCTACACCAACAAAAGTAAGCAATATTACATTTGTACATCGTTCACACAGTTGATCACATTTTAATATGTTTTAAATATATTGTCTACTTTTTTAATATAACTGCACATATATATTATTTTATAGGTTGAAGCTTGAAATAAAAAAAATCTGCAATATTTTTCAGCCCCCTGTGACATTTTTTTTTTTTTTTTTTTTTTCCTGGACGGACCATGCATGTGATTATCTAATCCACACTCATTTCAAAACAAGGTGACCAGACTCACATGTTCATAAAGTATTGACAAAGTGACATACAGTGGTCCCTCGTTTATCGTGGGGGTCACGTTCTAAAAATAACCCGCAATAGGCGAAATCCGACAAGTATCAGCTTTATTTTTTCACAATTATTATATATGTTTTGCGGCTGTAAAACCCCTCACCACACACTTTATACACTTTTCTCACACAGGCATTAACATTTTCTCACATTTCTCTCTTGTTTAAACACTCTCAAAGCTCAAACCTTCGTATATTCTCTCCCTCTTCCTCGATGATGCTTTAAATGTGTTGTTCTTCGTGCCTCTGCTCCAGCGGTATCCACAGAGGCGCCTCCCCGTGCACAGAAACACTTTTAAGTCTGATAGATTTGTCTGTGCAGAACGTTTCATCGACATTGTGGGTTTTGTTAGAGAAAACTCGCAAACGTACAGCACTTCAGAGTCACACTGCGATCGAACATTTACGCTAATTTGTCTGACACATTCTGGACTGTACAGGAGACACGGAGGAGACTGATGGACAATGGTCTATAGTCTCTCAGCCAATCAGGACGCAGAACACAATGCATGTTCATACGCTGTACAACTATACTCTGGATCTAGGGCAAATACGCTGCAGTACAGTTTATTGTAAGAGCGCGTACATACAGTTCCTTTAACACCCAGGTAATATTTTCTATAAGATTTACTCCCTGTCGACTGTACAGTAAAACCTCAGCTGCTGTTTGTCTATCGAAAACTCTACGTGGAAGTCTCTCATCCCCTCGCGCCCACAAATCAACCTCCATGTTTTTCCGCTCGCAGAAACAGCAGAGCAGATGTAATTACAAGCGGCGCAACCCGTCCCTCCGACCCGCACAGAGGAGCTCGGCTTATCAGGAAACTCCAGGATGCACCGCTCTTCAGCTGCGATTTTCCCAACACGACACAGGGAGAAGACGTAAGAGCCGCCGAGTCTAAGCAGAGGGCAGCAAATAGGGAAAACAGGGTGCGCTTGATTCGCGTTAGCCGCAGGAGTGGAGATAAACAGCCCGATGGAGCTCACGGGGGCGCTCGGCAGATGAGGCGGTACTGTGATGGAGGGTAGGCCGCTGCTTACGGGGAGACGGGGGGTGGAGGGAAAGGAGGGTAAATGGAAGAGAGAGTTATGAGATAGGGGAGAGGTAGAGAGAGGAAGAGACGGGAAATAGGACGAGGCGTATAATACAGAAATATGAAAGCGTAAGGTGCAGCTGAGGGCGGGGGCGGGCACATGCTGCACTTCATGTCAAGCCGAGACTACAAGACGGACATAAACTTTAACAGCGTCTTAAAGTGCGTCGCTAACATATTTAAAGGTCTTATGTTACACAAAATGGACTCTTATGAGCTTTAAGCCATGGTATATAGTTGTTACCTCCTCAAAAACGTACCTGGAGTTGCGTTTTGTTTCATTCACACAAGTTCAAGTCATTTTTTTATTATCTACAAAGCTCAAAATGCTCTGTCCCACCTCGTGATGTCATGTAGTGGTAGTTTACAAGTTAGCAGCTACATTTTACCTTTTGTTCAGTTGAGTTGAGTTGAAATCATCCAAATGATTCTAGTGAAGGTGTGTGGGGTTTAAAAACACACTTCCTGTATTACCACATGATGACATCACAAGGTGGATCAGAGAGCTTTTAGTTTGAAAGAAGAACTCAGCCCACATATGCAGGGTTTTTGTGTTAAACGTGTGAGAATGAAACAAAACACAACTCCATGTCTGTCTTTTTTTTTGATGAGGAAACGTTAAAACACAGATCAGAAAACAGTGTAATATGGATCTTTAAAGGTCTTCACTAAAATTTGATCTAGTTTTATTAAGATGGACAATTTTGGTGAATATAAAGACATTTTTGACCAAGTAGAATGGACTATGGTGACTGAAGGTTTCTAAACTATTTACAAATAAATCTTTTTATTCTTTTTATATCCTGTTATCCTTTTTTATCCTTGTTATAAAAGGTCTGGTTTTAGTGTATTTATTTACAGATTTTCTCGTTAGACTCTTCATGAACCAGCACTTACATGGAGCCAAAGCCTATACTTCTGATTTAAAAAGTACAGAGAATTTGCTACAATATTGTCAAATCAGTTTATAACCTTCTATTTAACCAAAGCGTAATGAAAAAACCTCAGTAGTTTGTCTTTCTTTGATGAGCTGTGGCTGCTCAGAAAAGCAGAAAAAGACTGACTCACTGAACTGCACAACAGAGGCATTTAGAAGATCTTTCGTCGCTACTTTTACCTCAGAGTACTTTTACCTGTGTGTATTTTTTACCTGAATATACTTTTACCTGTGTGTATTTTTACCTGACAGCACTTTTACCTGAGTGTACTTTTATCTGAATGTACTTTTACCTGACAGTACTTTTACTTGAGTGTACTTTTACTTGAGTGTACTTTTACTTGAGTGTACTTTTACCTGAATGCAGTTTTACCTGAGTGTACTTTTATCTGAATGTACTTTAACCTGACAGTATTTTTACCAGACGGTACTTTTACCTGAGTGTACTTTTATCTGAATGTACTTTTACTTGAGTGTACTTTTACTTGAGTGTACTTTTACCTGAATGCAGTTTTACCTGAGTGTACTTTTATCTGAATGTACTTTAACCTGACAGTATTTTTACCAGACGGTACTTTTACCTGAGTGTACTTTTACCTGAGTGTACTTTTACCTGAATGCACTTTTACCTGAGTGTACTTTTATCTGAATGTACTTATACCTGACAGTATTTTTTACCTGACAATACTTTTACCTGAATGCAGTTTTACCTGACAGTACTTTTAGCCTGACAGTACTTTTACCTGAGTGTACTTTTACTGAGTGTACTTTTACTTAAGTGTACATTTACCTAAATGAACCTGACAGTACTTTTACTTGACAGTACTTTTACATGAGAGTACTTTTACCTGAGAGTACTTTTACCTGAGAGTACGTTTTACCTGAGAGGTACTTTTACCTGAAGATAAATGTGTGAGACACTTTTGTGTTTTTCCTGATGATTCTTTGTCACTGATCAGCTCCAGACTCGTGTGAAGAGTGAGAACAGAAGGAGGACGAGTGAACAGCCCTGTCCTGTGCCTCTGAGTCAGTCTAAACATCTATTTTCTGAACAGCTAGAGTCTCGAGGGGGCGGAGTCACAGGGGGAGCAGTTTAGGCGAGAACTTCCCCTCACCCCAGACGCTTCCTCCAGCTCATCAGGGCCCTAAGCACTGTCTGCTGCTCCTCTGAGTAAAATCCTTCTGTGCCTCACCCTAAAACTTTTCATTTATTATTTCCTTGTATTGAACTTTAATTAAATTTGATCAATTTTAAAAAAAAAAAAAAAAAAAAAAAAAAAAAAAAAAGCAAAACACATTAAATAAAAAATAAATAAATAAATAAATTTCATGAACATAAACTAAATATTATATAATATTTGCCCCCTAACATGCAAATGAGAAGTTTAAAGTGACTGTTAATACCAAGACTTTATAAAGTGTCTTTGAGTTTGGGCTCAACTCGTCATGGCCATTTCAAACACACTATAAGCCCGGATAAGTTCAGTTAACTCAAATGTTTAGTCGGAACTGATTACCCAATAAAATTTGAGCTAATCTTTTATCATTTTTAAGTACAGTTCAACAAAAAAGAATAGAAAAAAAATCACTCCCTTCTGAACTTTATTTTCACATATCCACATACACAATATGCCACTTAATACTAGAGTAAGGATTTGAAATTCATAAGACCATAGATCTTCTCATTGATCTCAAATAACAGGTTTATAATCCACAACTTTGTTCAAGAATTACTGACAAATCCAATTGAACTTTGAATTAAAAAAAAAAAAATATATTTCAAGCCTTTTAAAACCAACAAATGGCTGCATTTTATGATTTGGTGGCAAACAGAACCAAAACATTTTCCTTTTAAACACTTAGTTTTACTTCAACCTTCAAGTGGCCTTTTGAGAGCTTTTTATTTATCCCCAACATTTGTTTTATTACGAAAGTGCCTTGCATTTATAGAGCAAAAATAAAATACTGAAAGGAAAAAAATATCTTAGCAAAAATAAAATGTTGGCATAAAACGCAGCTCTCGATAGAAAATAAATGTCTCTCTGAATGTTTGAAGAGCTCGTTTTTCGGTGTGTGGTGGTTCATGGTTTCATCAGCTCTGTCACCGAGACACGTCAGGATTTTTTGCACGAAGGACAATGTGTTCACAAGGTTTTTTGGACACTCAATGTTGAAGACAGATTAGACCGAACAGCAGCAGAGATGCACCTGGTACAGCCGGAAGTTCGCTCTTCACAACGTTTCCTCCAACAAAGACTCAGATGTTTGCTGGTCCGAAAATGTCGGGGATGATGACAGAAAATGTGGTTCACCATCATGCAGCAAGTACAAATGGTATAATTACTATCAGTGTGACAGGCAGGACAGAAATATGACAGAGAAAAACTAAATAATAGCGATGTCCAACCCCACTTATCGTTAATTGTTGCTTTGCTATAACTTACATTACATCGTGTGAAAAAGTCTAAGTCGTCCTCTCTCTTGGGGAATGAAAAAGCAAAGACACAGTGTATGCCTCATATTACATCTTGTTTCCTTTTGAAAAAAACCCATCAAATTTACAGTTTTGAAATATAATTGATGCGTCTTCTGCATCGTCTTCTCAACTCTACAAACACCTGAAAAACACACAAGACACTGACCTTCTACCAGCACAGACCCACCACAGAGCCACAACACATCAGATGTATGAAGCAGGTATATGGAAATGTGCAGGAAATAAAAAAAAAGTTAAACAGTTATGTAACTTTTTTTTCTTTACTTCATATCTTATTATATATACATCTTATTTCATATATTTGATGTGTTCTGTGTATATATGCAATTCAAAAGAGGAAAAAAAGAGCCTTGAATGAGACATTTTCGACTGGTGGTGTGTATTAATAAGATAAAATATAAACTACACAAAATGTTCTTTTACCTCAAACTCAGGTAAACTAACTTTATCCTACAAAATATACTACCACACTTAAATTCACCTTTGTATCCTCGACATTTCTGAAAAAGCAGACATTTTCAGTATAATTCTAACACATTCAATTAGATCATAGGTGCGTTTTTATTTCGAGATGACTTTTTGGTGTATTATTACATATTATACATAGATCATGTTTATCTTATATCATTTTATTATCTGTTTAACTTGCTTTCATAGCAGTACTTTAGCATTTAACTGCACTTTAGCATGTCTAATGTGCACATCCATGTACTACCTTCCTCTGAGCTGTGTAGAGTGTTTTGGTTTTTATTCAAATCAGATCCCAGTGCAGCACCTTCACCAGACCATGCTCCACGCTACCCAGAGAAGTGCACTTCAACGGGGTAAAAGTGACTGATCTGTGAGGTCTGTGACACTATTTAGCATCGGGAATGAGCAAAATTCACCTTTCACTTCCTCATCTATAACAGTCAGTAACAATATCCAGTAGACAAAAGATCTTAATGCATCTCTAACAGGTAAAACATTCAGTCATTGTTACCAGAGCCCCTGAGACGATTGAGACGTGGGTCGGTGGAGGTAGAAGACGTGGAGGTTGATACAGGTCCCTGCTGCACCTCTCTGCAACCTCTAGGGGTAATGTAGAATTTGCTGAAGGACATGAGATCAACTTCAAGAAGTCATCGAAAAAAGAAAGAAAAGCCGATAAAAAAACCCCAAAAAACTCATGTCTTTGATTCCTTAACTATAAGCCCCGCCCACAAGAGAAACAGGCCAATAGGAAACTCCTCAGTCACACACCATCGATCGCTTCAGTCTTGGCATCTTGGATCTTTGCTGCAAATGTTTTCACTGTGAATTTTACACTCTGAATTTTGAGGGTTTGAACATATCTGTGCTGAAAATTTAAACTTTAAAAAAAAAATGTAACAATTTAAGCAAGGCAAGTTCATTTGTATAGCACAATTCAAAGTGCTTTACAGAATAAGAAAGGCATTAAGATCACATGAATAATCACAAATAAGCATCATAAAATTAAAATTTAAGAAGAAACGTGCAGAATAAAACCCTTTCAGTCATATGCTCAGCTAAACAGAACCGTTTTGAGCCTGGATTTGAACATTGTCAAAGTCGAGGTCTGTCTCACATCTTCAGATTGTTCCAGGTTTTAGCTGCAGAAAACTGAAACTCTGATTCTCCAGGTTTAGTCAGGGGCCAGATGTCACTGTAAGGCAAAAAAAATGTCACTAAATGTAACCAAATGTCATGTAAAATAAATTTCCACTTGTTAAATAACTCTTTCTGTATTTATTACTTATTCAAGTTGGAAAGACGACATGTCGGTGTAACTGCGCATCCCCTGATAAACCGACACTTTTAAAAGTATGTATCGGGGCACATCTGTTCACAGACCTTCAGCACTTCTTCAAAAACAGCCTTTTACAGCCTTTCAGTTATCGGACAATTTGTCATTTTTCTTGAAGGCTAACTTTTGCGTACTTAGCTCCGTGTTTGGCGTCAAAATGCCCACGTAGGTTGTATTCTTTTACAACTGACCCCTCTTCATAACACAAAAAAATAAAAGTTTTTTCTCCTTGAAGCACAAACTTGTATTCACCTTCTTGAAACTGCCTTCCATGTCGTCAATTTACCTCTTCCTGAACATTATTTGCAAATATTTCTCAGTTCCACTTGTTGGGAAGGTCTCATTAGTCTATGGTCAGTGCAGACATTAAAGCAGCAGAGACTTGTTTTAAAATGACAGTCGTGCCTTTTAATTTACCTTCTCGCGGGCCACATAAAATGACATGGTGGGCCACATTTGGTCCCCGGGCCTTGAGTTTGACACATGCGCTTTTAAAAATTTGTATTGTGGCCTAGACAACCCAAAATGCGTTGTTCACATATGAGGACGCCAGGTTTCAGGAAGATAACGCTGGTTTGGAGAGGCCAGCGAGCGGGACGGTACAGTCGTCTAACCTACTGGAGACAAATGCATGGATCTGATCAAACTAATTATGTTGTATATCCACAGCAGAGGAGTTTGAATGCATGCATTGGTAATAGTTTGAATATCGCGTCGTTAGCAGAGCAGAACAAAACTACTACTATCTCCCACCGCTAATAATGAAACACAGATTTTTTTTCAAACTAAGCAAAATGTACTATAATCCAAGCCTTCTGTCCTGTAATCCCAGTGTAAACCCGTCCTTCCCGCTCTCTCCAGCCCTCCTCCCGGCCCACGTAATATCATAACGATCTCGAATGTGGGCGGATGAGGCTTCCGTTTGCTCATCCTTCTTAAACAGTGCGGGATATTCACAGGCATGTCTCCCTTTAAGCCCGCGCTGATTGGCATAACATCTGCTCATCTTTGGAAATGAGACTTTTATTACAGCCAGATTCTGGGTTACACCTCGACTCCGGAACGCCGCCTTCCGATCCGAGCGGTATATTTAGAGACGAGACAGGAACAATTCCGCGCTAAATTCCTTGACATTTCACGCAGCGCGGTACAAGGTCGCTTACTGTCTTATTTTTACAGTTGCGTTTGAATGGGTGATTACTTCGGTCTGATTTGCTTCTTTATACATCGCTATATTTTTGTCCAAACGCGCTGGAGGGTTGATGAATAATAGAGGAGAACAAATGTCACAGCGATCGAACTCAACACAAAAGGAACGTCTGCAGTAGTTAAAGAAGACACTTTTTTCTTTTACACTGATTAGACACATTTACATTGTGTTCTGAAAACTGCAATATTGATCTAATACAGTGTTTAAAAAGAAAATAATAAAAGTTTCTATGAACATCATCGGCACAAAACCCAGACTACTGGATCCTGCTGCCAACCTCACCTCTTCTTCATACCACAGTTTTTGGTATTGATCATGGAAGTATAATCAAATCTGGGAGGTGAATCCAAGATGGCGTCGTTTTGTTTTCAGCCTCATTGGCGCATGGGCCCAAAAATGATTTGCTCTTTCGCATTACGGTGGTCCCTCGTTTATATCTCGAAATAGGCGAAATCCGTGAAGTAGTCAGCTTTATTTTTTACAATTATTATATATGTTTTAAGCCCCTCACCACACACTTTATACACTCAGACAGACATTAACATTTTCTCACATTTCTCTCATGTTTAAACACTTAAACACAAAGTTCAAACCTTCGTAGGAGCCTTTGTCGGTGCAGAACATCGACATTTTCATCGACATTGTGGGTTTTATCGGGGAGAAAAGTTGCAAACATACAGCACTTCAGAGTCACACTGCGATCCAACATTTACGTAAATTTGACTGATTCTGTACTGTACAGGAGACACGGCACAGAGGACACTGACGGACAATGGTCTACAGTCCCTCAACCAATCAGGGAGAACACGAAATGTGAACCGCATTAGTGAGGGACAAATATACTTCCTCAATATGGGCTAGCACTCACCATGTCACGTCAGAAATGTGCATCGCGTGATCAGTTTTAACCAATCACTGTACTGTGGCAAGAACGGGGCTAGCATGGACTCAGAGTGGGGCTAGGCTAAATCGTGCAAAGCAATGTTATAGGCACTTTGAGGATTTAAAATGTTTAATTGTTCATGTTGTGAGAATAGTGAAGAATCCCTACAAAAGTTTGAATTCCCCAAAAAATGCATTGGTTTTATGGGAGAATTCTTTCTCGGCCCAAGTGCCCAGGAGCTGCAGTACCTATTGCCCCGGGACAGAGGGGTAATGTCCTATCCAGTTCTTATTACCCGTTCAATAGGGGTTACATTCTAAAAATAACCCGCAATAGGCGAAATCCATAGTATCAGCTTTATTTTTTACAATTATTATATATGTTTTAAGGCTGTAAATGATGCTTTAAATGTGTTGTTCACGTCGCCTCTGCTCCAGCTGTATCCACAGAGGCGCCTCTCCGTGCACAGAAACACTTTTAAGTCCAAAACGTTTCTGAAATTTATGGTGCGGAACATTTCATCGACATTGTGCGTTTTGTCTGGAAGAAAACCTGCAAACATACAGCACTTTAGAGTCACACTGCGTTCCAACATTTATGTGAATTCGGCTGAACGCTTCTGTCCTGTGCAGGAGACACGGAGGAGACTGATGGACAATGGTCTACAGTCCCTCAGCCAATCAGGACGCAGAACACAATGCACCTTCATACAATGCAACAAAAGCATGCAAAAAAGTCCACGAAACAACCGCGAAAAGTGAACTGCCTTGTAGTGTACTCGATGCTAGTCTCATCTGAAGGTTGAAGGCATTTAAATCAATTCATGCATAAAAAGTGTTTCAAATAGGACAGAAACAGAACAGCTGACACAGACGGATCAGTCCAATAAGCTGCTGTTGGTGAAATAGTTTTGACACCAAACAATAAAGAAATGTACATATGCTAATTAGTACTGATATATGCAACTTATGTAAATCCATCCATCCATTTTCGGCCCCGGATGAGGGGAAGAAAATGGGTGGATTTGCATAACAATACTGATGCCCACATTTGTACTGAGTCAGTATCAGTACATATAGATACTGTAATAGATACTCCCATCTAAATTGAAGCATGTTTTTTTCAGAGTTCAAGTGAGAATTTCAGTGGTATTTCAAATTCTAAATCATATTAAACAAATTATCTTCCATAGTCAGGGCCACACGGAGCTCAAGATGCACAGGAAAGAGCAGAGTTTAATACACAGACTGCAGACGTCCCTTTGTGCAGTGAACTCTCACGGTTTGGACATTGATTTCATTCCACTATTCCACTTCGATAACATTCTATCTTTTATTTGTGGCAGACCTAGATTCCCCATGAATAATAGAGGAGTCCAAATGCCACAGTAGGGGCTGCTTTGCCAGAACCGGTCATTAGAATTTCAGTGTTTGTGGTGTAGGCTCCTGTCCCTCCACGTCTCGCTCTGACCTCTGACACACTGTCTTTACACTCCAGGAGCAGAGCAGCAGCAGACTACAGCTTTATGTTAGATTATCCTCACCTTCGGGTCGCTTGTGGAGGTGTAGACACATATTGACAGTAACACCGAGAAAAGCTTCTATAGCTTTAGCGATCTGAGCTACTGGCTTTGTTTGTGCAGAGGGGTTTAAGGCTGCGTAATGCACCACGGGCACGCTCTGATAGGTACTATAACCAAACATCATTCCTCTATGTGACCTGCTTTATGAAATCAACTTCCTGAATGATAAAGTAAGGTGACATAAACAGATAAGGATGCATTTTAGATTTAGGTTTACTTTTTTTGAACTGAAATGATCAATTAACTGAAGAATTCTATAAATGAATTGCTTCAGACGGCTGTATTCTTGTTATACTGTGAGCTTTAGGTAATGACCGTAAGGACAAGATGGCGGATACTCCCTTAGAGACAGGGTGAGGAGCTCAGTCACACGGGAGTAGCTTGGAATAGAGCCGCTGCTCCGCCACATGTGGACAGGAGCCAGCTGATGCGGCTCTGGGCGTCTACTCCGGGTGCCTCCTGGACGCCTCCCACGGAAGGTGTTCTGGGCATGTCCCACTGGGAGGAGGCCCCGGAGAAGACCCCAGGACACTGAAGGGATTACGTTTCTCGACTGGCCTCTGGAAGAGCTGGAGGAAGTGTGTGTGTGTGTGGAGAGAGAATGATAAGGAATGACACAACAACAATATGGAGGGGCCCGTGCCTTCTCTGCTTCTCTTGCCCCTGCACCTTAGACAGGCTGAGTCACTTTTTACTTTTAAATCAGCTCTTAAAACACACTTTTTCTCTCCAGCTTTTCATTGATGTGTTGATTTAAATAGCGTACAGTTTGTAGTTTCATTATTTGTATTTGTCTGTTGTATATCTGTGTTTTAAAATGACAATTGTGTACTGCACTCTGGTCATCTCTGTTGTTTTTAAAGTGCATTACAGAAGAAATGCTGCTGCTTAAGTAGAATAACAATGGGTAAGCCAGGTTTGAGGGTAGTGTGGAAGAAAGTGTCCCAGTATGGATTAAAGTGGCTCATGACAAAACGTGTTCAGGTTGCTGTTCATCATTGTCAGAGTAACTAACATGTAATAGTCTGATTTAACTTGTTTTATTCTAACCATGTAAAAATACCCATGACTTTAATGTACACAGCGTGATTTCCCATAACCCTAATATCTCCCTGGAAATGTATCAAGTACAGTTTAATGGACTCATAGAGATTCAGTCCACCCTCTGTGTTCTTATAGTTAACCACAGCACACAGGCCTGAACAGACCCCGCGATAACAGGCCTAAATATCTGATGAGATATGATTTGGTCTCTAATGAATATGAATATGGACTAATCTCATGGTATTCTTACTGTGAGTAATAATCATAACTTTCCATGCATCACAGGCTCCTCTGATGGCTTTCTACTGTGCTCCATTATTCATTCACTTCTCTGACCACCTCCAATACATTCACAGAGGTGCCTTGTTGGAGGAAAGGCAGCCTCTGTCTCTATGCGAAGAGAACTCAGAGTGCGAACGAATTCAAAACAGCTCAAATTCTGTGGTTGCCATGGTCGTGGTTGGCTGCTCTTGTGGCTGACTGGCTGGCACACGGACCGGTTTTTAAACTTTTTACGTTTTTAGCTTAAATTTTTCACTTATTTTGGGGGATTGTGACCAACGAAAAAGCTTGCGCAGTTCAAAGGACGGAAGTTAAGGATTGTGTGATTGACACTGCTTGGAGATAGGTATGCTAACCAGCTAGCTTTGAAATGCTATATACTTTTAACAACAATGCGACAGGATTTTAAACCAAATCTTCATGATAGAAGATGTTCCAGAGGCCACACTTCGAGACGATGACCCATCTCACCACCGACTGAAAAAACAGAGAAGAGTGAAGCTTAGAAGAGGCGTTCCTGTGTCCAGAGTTCACCCGGCGCCCCCTGGAGGACACGAGCTGTGACGTTGCAGGAGTCAGAGGAGGGACAGGGCCGTTACTCTCCTCAAACTGCCCTGACAAAATGATCTGACGACTCTACCCGTTGAGCTGCACTGAGACTTTCGTTTGACCTTTTTCTGTTATTCTTGTATTTACGGCTCAATGTGCTTAAATTTCCCCTCAGGACAAATACAGTGATTGATTGATTAGCACTAAAACGTTGCAGCTATAATTGCTCATAAAAATGGCTATAAAGCACATAACCAGACTTCTGCCAGACAAAAAGAAGCAGCATCTCATTTACATTGAACTTTTCATTTTCAGACATGAGGAACTGCGTTACTCACAAGTTCAATCAGAAACAGAATGAGCCTGACATGAGTTTCTTATTTGGGTTGCCAGTTTCAATCCTGAAATCCAGTTGGTTTAAATCAGGCATGGCCAAACTGTGGCCTGGGGACCACATGCGGCCCTCAGACCAATTTTTCTTGGCCCTCAAGCTTCTAGTGAATTGGCCCATAATACCTTAAACAGTATTTTTTACTGTACATTTCTAATAATCTACTTTAACAAGCCCCAAATATTGAATGGGTCCCACTGAGAATGTAAGCATGGATAAAGGTCTAGTGGTTGAGTCTAATTTGTAATATTTATTTAAATACTTGTAAACTTTATTTATTTATTTTATTTAAACTTTATTTAACGAAAGAAAAGTCCATTCCATCCATTGAGATTAAAAACCTCTTTTTCAAGGGAGGCCTGGCCAAGCAGCAGCAGCAAAATAAAACATACAGTTGCATAATTACAAAAGGACAAGATAACAATAAAAGACAAATAAATTATATATTTAAAAAAATATATTAAAAAAATTTAAAAAAAACAAGTGCATGTTGTGGAGTCAGCCTCGAGACCTCTCAGTTTAGATTTAAAAGCGTCCAAAGAAATCGACTCTGTCAGGTTCCAGTCTTTCTGCAGCATATTCCATGTATCAGGTGCAGAGTGGACGAAAGCCCTTTTGCCCAGTTCAGTTTGGGCAAATGGAACAGAGAGCAACACACGAGCTTGCGAACGCAGAGAACAAGAATCAGCCCTTCCTCGGTCATATAACACAGATTTGAAGTATTCACTGTATTGGCGACCAGTCTATGGCCCTCAATCGGCCCTCAGCTTTGTCTGTGTTTTTAAATGTGGCTCTTAATGAGAAAAGTTTGGACACCCCTGCTACCTAAACCACAGCACCTGCAGCCAATCATGAATCAGTGCTAGTGCAGCCTCTGCAGCTCAGTGAGTGAATCCTGGAGGTTTCTGATCTTTCACATGAGGCCTGTCCATAAACTGAGAATGAGAAAAACTTGTGCAGTATGTGTCCTCTACAGGTGAAGCCACTCACTTGTGTTTGTAATAAAACAGCCTTTGTTAAAACAATAGAGCGTAGGCTGCAGTTTCTTTAAATCTAAACCCATGTTTTCATGTAGTTTTTTACCAAATTGCCAATGATCCACAGAAATAAAATGACCAGCAGCAGATCTGACACAAAAGCGTTCACAAAGCGTCATGAGGCAGATGAACAATATGTCAGTGTGCTCTGCTAATCACAGTTATTGTCCTGTTCTGTCGGCTCGTCTGATGTGTCCACCCCTCCATCGCTCTGTCCATCTCTGCCTTTGTTCTCTCCATCACAGGCCCATGTGGAGAAGTGCAGCTGCAGGCCAAATAGCCCCGTGATTGGGCCCTATTCAGCCCCACTTTGGGAGGCAGTGATTGCACGAGCCAGCCCCAAATCAAAGGCCTGTTATGGGCTTTGAAGCAGCCATCCAGGGGTCAGCACTTGTGCCTGTTTGGCTCGGCTCACGTCTGCTTCCTTTTGTGCGGAAAATAGATCCACTCGTTTGAAAAGAACACATCATCGTAGAGGTTAACTGGTATTCAAGCGTGTTACATTGATCACATATGGTGTCACTGCTAGTCTGCGTATCTTCGGTACTGTAGTGGTGCGTCATATATCTGGTAAAATACACGACCAGTCAAGCGTTTGGACACATTTTTTCATTTGTTTCTTCTTTATTTCCAGTTATTATTTAGAAAAAAGCTGACCTAATCTGCAAAATCAACTTTTCAGAGCTTTTAACCGTGTTTTAGTTGCTTCCTCTCACCATTTACTGACCCAAAGTTGTATTTCGAGTGGTTCGTGCATGTTTGAGCAATCGTTAATCGCTTATTTTCAAGACGCCATTTTGCCGATCAATCCTGTTTTCACTGCCACCGGTAGACGCCCACTTGCATTTGGTTCTCTGGCAAATCTAGACTTATATCTCTCTTTACTTTTTAGTACAGACTGATATAATCCCCACATCCTCTATTGCGCCTCAAGCCCGGTCAAAACAGGAAGAAAACAGGACGATTCAATGGTGACCAGACTCTTCGTGAAGTATTGAAGAAGTGTGTATCGTGGATCCCAGGCAGTCATTTGGGTACACATTTTTAAAACCCCGCAGCTCGCTAGTGTGATCTGCAGCTATCCATCGCAGTCTCCGAATCTTTGTGGTGATGACGTTTATGGCGGAGTCGGCTCCCTTTGGGCACCGCAGTTTTCTAAAGCAGAAGTCAGCGGACATTTTTCTTTTATTAAATCGTATTCGATGAATTTTGCGATTTGAGATGTGCAAATTGTGACATAATGATCCACAGGTGTCATAGATTATAACTATAGAGCAGACACAAGCACAATAGATCTTCTTTGACTTTTTCCTTTGCTACATAATTCCATAGATCTTACATTATATACGTAATGTCTTCTGAATGTGTGAAAAATGTAGAAAAACTTGGAATGAGAAGGCATGTCCAAACTTTTGACTCATGTGTATGTGCTGTTGAATTTTAAATAAGGTGATTAAAGGTGCACTATGTCACTTTTCTGGTGGAAGGCATGCCACTAGATTGTCATTATCTGGATAGTGAAAAGTGCAGCATTAAAACTTTTCTAACTTGCATTTAATCAGTTACAAGTTTTTCTTTTAAAAAATAAGGAAATAAAATAAAACTTCTTACTGTCAATGGGCCTGCCACTCCACAGATCCGAGCTTTACCTTGGTTTGACTGCACTACATTCCATACATACATACAATCAATCCATGCTACACTGTGGAGGATTCCTCGCATAGTAATTACATCTGCTCATAATCAGGTGGTCAATTTATCTTCTGCATTTAACCCATCCGTCAATGCTGCTGGGGCAACTTGTCAGGAGCAATGGGCACAGGCAGCGCCCCGGGACGATAGACTGTGTAAAGAAGTGGACTAAGTGAGTGTGACGTCACCCATAAGGTTCAGCTCCAGTCAAATGAAGCTCATCGAGGTTATGGGGCGAATTTGGAGCCAAAGTTTCCAACCGCGAGTATCATAGCAACCACAGAGCCAATCTGGAGCGAGGCTGTTGAAGGCAACGCCCCTTCCTGCCCACACCGCTGGTTTAGCAATGCTGTCAATCAAACCTGTTGCTAACGCTACCGGGAGCGATCTCGGGAAAGAAGAAGCATGATTTGACTGTTATTAATGTTCATATGTTGAATTATGGACAAAATAGCAAAATAAAAGCACCAGGATCATGTAGAGCGGGTGAATACGAACATTTTAAGACTGAAATGACGAGCCTGACAGCAGCATTTACAGAGAGAGGGGTGACAATTTTTCAATGTAAAGTGAATTGGAGGCAGAATCACTGGAGCCGACTCGCTCGATGATTATCGTTCTCGCCATAATCATTTTGAATGGGGGAAAGGTCCTCACAAAGTCCTTCAAATCAGGAAGGAATTGCTTGTCTGAAACCCATGAATATCACAATTTACACCTTAATGATGAACTGCCTGTAGGATTTTCAGTGAAGGGTGCGCTAACACATACTAGTACACCGTGCTCTATAGTGCGTAATGGTGCCGTGAAGTACAAAGGGGTTGGTTGAGTGGTTCCAAACTGTCAATGAGTATTATCTCTTTTCCACTCAAAAACAAAACCTCTCTATCAATCATTTCTACAGGACATGGAACCTCTTTTTACCTATTTGGACATTTCCTCTGGCTCTAGACTCTGTACTCTTCTTCTTCATTGGTGCTACACTGTATGGATGCTCTGTTTTACAAAAATATCCATTAAAAACACACAATTTCCAAGTTTGGCAAGCTTCTTTACCTGAGTACATTCTTCAGCCCACCCATTCTTTTTAAAATAAATATTACTGGATGGGCAAAACTGCGAAAAGATACATCGATATTTTGGGGGACTGTTCAAATTCCAATAATTCAAGTCTCAATGTAACTTCTTCCCAAAATAACATGGTTTAATTTTTTTGGTTGTTCTTATCGCATTGAAAAACATGCGTCCTTACTGTGAGCAGGCTTGCATCTCCACAAACCTGACCCTCCTCCTGCTTGCTTTCGTGGAAATTGTGTTGCTTTTACCGTAATATTCCACAGTATGGAAAAAAAAACGTATTTATTTCCATGGAAAATGTTCTGAAGTATGATTTTAACTTTCTATTTTTATGGAATCTTGCAGACCAGGGTCCCACCATAAATTCCATAGCGTTGCTTTAAATTTGATGACAGAAATGTGCTTGTGCATATCATCTTGCAGACCATACACCTCTCAATCTTTGCTTTAGTCAGTTTTGCTCCTGCTCCGTCCTCGCAGATCTGACCACGTCCAGACTGAGAACAGCGTGGTCCTAACGGTGCAGATGGTGCGTGACAGAGAGAGTGACGCTGCTGCTCTTTTGTGCGCTCGCTCTCCCTTTTTGAGTTAGCACAGATGTGTCACAGAGCGAGTTCTCACTCATAGTTAGCTGTTTTTTTGAGTGATTCATGCATGTTTGAGTAATCCTGTATTGTCCTACATTTTAGGCTTGAGTACTTGCTTTCAGTTCTCAGAAAGATTTACCCAAAAAGTAAAAAGTGGTTGAAATTGGTGTTCTGGTATTTATAGCAAAAGATGAAGTTTAAATCTGTCAACTGGACAAATCGTTGTAGGAGTGAACATCCAAGCCGCTTCTTCAGTTCTGGTCAGATTACAGGTGGACACTGCCTTATATCTGTCTGAAGGGAGGGGCTACTTCAACTACACTGAAACTGTAAACAGGTATTTTCTCCAATTTCATCTGAAACTACCCTGTTCAACCTTTAGCGACCCTACTATTGTTCTCTTTGTTTGCTTTGGGTCTGAGGATGGAGTTGTTAGATGGGGGAGAGATGATGTCTGAGGCCTGTTTAAGGAAGGATTGTCTTTCCTAACAAAAATAGCTTCTTTAACTCCCCTCTCAAACCATTTATTTTCTCTGGCTAAGATCTGTACTTCACTATCTTCAAAGGAGTGGTTAGTGCCTTTGAGTGGAGAGAGGTACAGCAGATTGGGGTCCTGAGGAGCTCTTGTGTTGGTGTTGGTACATTCTCTTATGGAGTGACTGTTTAGTTTCTCCAATGTAACGCTCACTTCACTCTTCACTACAACGAATGGAGTAGACCACATTACTTTGTTTGTGGCTTGGGGTCTTGTCCTTAGGGTGAACCAGTTTTTGTCTTAAAGCGTTTGTAGGTTTGAAAAAGACAGGAATTTCATACTTTCTGAAAATTCTCTGACATTTTTCAGACACACCTGCTGTGTAAGGAATAGTTACTCCTTTTCCTTTAAACTTCAGATTCCCTGTTGTCCTGTTTTTGGTTCTCTTAGATCTACTGAAGGCCCATTTTGTCCAAGGGTGGTGGCACGTAACGAAATGATGTTAAAACGGGAGTGTGGATTTAATCTTACAAAATCATTTTCAAAAGTGGAAACAAATTGACACAACTAGATAATACAAAAACTAAACTACAAAATAACCCAAAAAGTTGCTGCAGCGGAGGACTCCACAGGTCGCCGATGGGGTGGCGGCTCCGGGCTTTTATCCTCCAGTTGATCGTTGGCCGCTTCAGGTGCGGCTCAACCGGCGGATGGTTCTGGGTGAAGGAGGCAAGGCCAAACAAACACGACTGGTCTGTAACAGCTGGTATTGATTTATTTTCTAATAACTAAACATTATAACTAAACGTTTATGAGACAGGAAACTGTACAACCGGGTATAGTATTGGGATCCAGAACACACACTTCTCCAAAATTTGTGGAATGTGAGTCTGGTCACTGCTGAATGTCCTAATGTTCAATGGACACGATTGACAGGCGGATTAACCAATCAGAGACACGCATACTCCGTCCATATCCAAACAAATATGGCTGCTTACAGGGAAAAAAGAAAGGGGAAAAATGACTGAAAAACATCAGATTTCTGCAGAATAAATGAGCAGAGAACTGAACTCTGTCAATCTGAGGTGAGATGAATTTGATTTTGTTTAAAATGTTGATGATCGAAGAGCTTTTTTTGTTTTAAATCGATCAAATCTTATTGGACGACGTTTGGTTCTGGCTCGAGATGCAACGAACTGAGTGGTGACCGGACTGATATCCCTCTGTATAGAAAAAGACTATTCTGAGTTTACCACACAAAGATATTGAACTTCTGACACTCAAGCCGACACTGCCAATACTCATGGTCGTATTGCAGGACATAAAGGATAAAAACTCACCATCTGTAAGAGTGAGGTAGCCTTAAGTACAGAGTAGTGAAAAGCCAGTGGAGTAGACAGGGCAGAGGACGCCAGACAGAGGTAAGTTAAATCAGTGTTTTCTAAATGTCTGGACTTGTTTCTATCGAGCTGCACTGATTGTTACCAAGCACACGGTCAGCCACAATCACTATTGATCACTTAATCAAAGGCTTGTTCTGCCCTAATGGAAAAGAGAGGGAAGGGAAGGCCCAAGGACACATCTCATGTTATCTTATCAGTGGTGTTTAACTAGAGCTCCACCACATGGGAACACAAGCGATAGATAACATTTACAGGGAGGGTAAAGCTGGTGAATGTGGAAGTTTACTCAAACTAACTGACCTGTGGAGCTTTCAAACGTTTTTTTTGTGCTAATGGAATGGGCCAGTGCTAAAGAATGCATTAAAATCATAGACTGTATATAAATGGACATAGCAAAAGACGAAGTTTAAATCTGTCGACTGGACAAATCGTTGGAGTGAAGACGTTTCGCTGCTCGTCCAAACCGCTTAGTTTAGTGAGAACTGAAGAAGCAGCTTCTCTTCAGTGAGAACAAAAGGAGTGGCTTGGCTGAGCAGCGAAACGTCTTCACTCCTACAGCGATTTGTCCAGTCGTCAGATTTAAACTTCGTCTTTTGCGATGAATCAGACCTGGACGACTGAGGGATTACATAGACATAAACGGGCATAGGTAACCCGCTAGCTGCTGCGTTCCAAATAGGAAGTGACCATGGGCGCCCTTCCGGCTCCATCGAATCTGGCTCCAATTCACTTTCTATTGAAAAATTGTCACCTTTCTTTCCATGACTGCTCCTGTCAAGCTTGTCATTTTGTCCTAAAAATGTTCAGATCGACCCGCTCTACTTGATCCTGCTATTTTTGTTTCGCTATTGTGTCCGTAAAACAAGATATGAACATTAATAACAAATGAAGCACCTTCTTTCCCAGAGGTCGCTCACACTAGCATTTGCAACAGGTTCGATTTGTTTGAACAGCATTGCTAAACCAGCGGTGTGGGCAGGAAGGGGCGTTACCTTCAACAACCTCGCTCCGAATCAGCTTTTTGGTTGTTATGATACTTTAAGTCAGAATTCCAAATATGGAATTCAGATCCAAATTTATCTCTGTAACCGCCAGCCTCGATGAGCTGTTTTTGACAGGAGCCCAACGCTATGGACAACGTCACGCTCCCTTAGTCCACTTCCTTTGTATAGTCTATGAATAAAACATACAATAAGCTGAGGATTGTCATGTTTTTACATTTTAGAGCACGACATGAAGTCTTAATTTTCCAAATAACTGCAAACAGATACAACAGATACAAAAAAAACAGGGATATGGTCCCAGAAAAGGGAGTAGGCAAAATGTTTTGAGCACTTCAGTGTCAAATGAAGTACAATACAGGATTAGCATGCATTAAGCAATCAAAACACAACTCCGAGTAAGGCAGTGCTGCAGGAACACCATTAAAGCCAGATTAACGCTCATAAAAGTGTCGTAACGTCCGAGCAGGAGGGACCAAGAAATGCAAAACTTGGGGAGGTGTTTACAGTGTTTATTTACAAGGTGTGAATATACAAGCAAATGACGTCTGATCTGACGAGGAGCGGGGTGCAGGCCAGGGTCCAGGGTGAGACAAAGACGAGGTGTACAGTACCGGTGCAAGGAGGCAGGGACAGAGGCAGGGTCAGAGGTGAGGGTGCTGAGCTGGTTCCAGGAGCAGGGTCGTGTCGGGGGTTTTCGAAGGCGGGAGTCCAGAGCTGGTCCAAGGACCAGGAGGTGAACACAAAGACATGCAGACACACAGGCACGTAGACAAACAGGCGATCTGACCCCTAGTGTAGAGTCCTGGCTCCTCTTATCTACCGCAGGTGTGATTGATGTAGATGGATTCCAGGTGTGCACGGGAGGAGCCAGGAACTCCGCGCAGCTCCAGGCTCAGACAGGTGAGGGAGGGAAAGAGAGCTAGACATGAGGCAGGAACAAACAGGGATCAACAAAAAGCTGGTTTGACATTATATGGGTTGGGCGATTCTTTGCTTCCCAAGGCCATGTTTGAATCTAGACCTGTTGTGGACGTCGTGCCCGACCAGTCCCTTCTACATCCTGCGTGACTCCAGAAGGGTCTGTAATCGAACCATAGACAAACCCCTGTCCTAACTTGGGATGGTCTAACCACAGCTGCTAATTTGTATCACGTGTCCCTCAGATTTGGAAGACTTCTCCTTTCTAATAACCTCGTATCTTTCAGAAAAAAACGTAATCACTTCTTTTCTACCTGAGACAAATACGAGTGTGGAGTTTGGTGCTGATTATTTTCTGTTTTTCTCCATAAGCCGCCACGTTTGTTATGGCACAAACAGATCATGCGTTTCTCTGATTTGTTTTGCCTGTTAATCGCGGCCAGTTCAAATCAGAGAGACGAGAAATGCTTCCAGCCTCGTGTGTGGTTTTGGCTGGCCAGGTAAGCAGAGGGCCAGAGCAACAAGCGGCAGGGATTTGTGTCTTGAAGCTCATGCGAACCAAAATTAAGATGAATTAGTGATGTTAAAATACCACTACAATCTGAATGATGTTTAAATATTGATTTATTTTAGGTCTGTTACAACTTTTTGACAACTGGAACTCCGTGAAAAGGGCCCACATGTCAGATTCTTACTTTACTTTTGTCCTGGTGAAGTTTTTATACGTCCCCACTTTGCGAAATAGCTTTTTCTTCTGCTCTTTTATTTCACATTTCTTGCTACCTTTCAAATCAAAAGCGTTTGGTGCCTTCTCCCTGGCTCCCTGCTGTTTACCTCCTGTCCTCTGTCACCCCGGTCTCACTCTGCCCCTGACCCAACTCTCTCTCCCTGCACTTACCTCTCGTCTCCACCTCTCCGACCCGTCCCCATTTCGTCCTCCGTCACTCAGCGCATTGTCCCCTGCCTGGACGACTAGACCGTGTCCTTCCCTTAAAAGCCCTCCCTCCCTTCCTTCCTCGCCTCTCTCTTTCTCTCTCTCTCTCCGCTACGACCGCGGCGACCGTGAGGAGACAGGCGGCTTTGTTCGGCCGTGTCAAAGCACTTAGCATGTGCCGAAACGGTGCATTCACTGCCTTCCACGAAACACGGGAGACCGCAGCTCAGTGAAAAGTCAAGCGTGCCATTGTAAATCAATCATTTAAAGACAAGCTGGAACAGGGCGAAACACAAGGCTTCGGCCGTGTAATCGATATCCAATTTGAATGTCTTGTCTGGCTAATTCGCTACATTATCTGTTGCTTTTAGCGCGGTTTAAAAATGGAGAAAGAGATAGCATGCTGAGACAAAAGCATAAGAAGGGCCTGTCTTATTAGCGAATGGCCGTATGCAAATCTGCTCTGTAAATTAGCTGTCAAATCAATTGGGTAAAGCGGTTTGAAGCGGGGTGTTTCGGCGGGGAGGCCGTGCATGCTCGCAGCTGCAGCCTGGCAAGAGCAGTTTGTTTGGGGCTAAGGTGGATAGTTGTCAGTTATATTTACTTGAGTAACTTTTTAAAGAAATTGTGCTTTTCAGAGTACTTTCCAAGCAGCATATTTTTACGCCTACTTGCAGGTGATACTCAGGGTTACGCTTTAAACCCCAGCACCTGTAGCCAATCATGAATCAGTGCTAGTGCAGCCTCTGCAGCTCAGTGAGGGAATTCTGGAGGTTCTGAGCTTTCACGTGAGGCCTGTACATAAACCGAGAATGAGACAAACGTGTATGTGTCTCTACCTGCAGGATAATACACTGGCTACACAGATTTAGTTGTGAGTGTTGCACCGATTGTAAAACTGTAAGAGTGTAGTCTCCATATCGTTTGTTTAAAAGATGAAGAGAAATGTCATATAAAGGCTTCTTAAAGCATTGTATTATGATTATTTTACTATAACTTCATTCATCCACAATGGAAATTAGATGGAATGAGTCATGTTTTTTATCGAAGTAACAGTACTTAAGTCAAAGTTTGGGTTACTGTTCCCACTGTGAGTAAGTCCGCAAGTGACAAAAGCTACAGTATATGTCGACAATATGAAATGATTGAAACTTTTGTGTTTCTTCCACGGCTTCTTTGGATATGATTTTGTTTGTATCTCTAAATACTCAAATTTCAAACTTGATTTCCACACGAAGGAATAGACTCAATACTCAATACTGATTCAGATGCCACGATGATAATAAAAAACACTGTTCATTTAGACAATAGAATGCCATTTTCATCATTAAATATACTTTAGTACTTTCTTTTCTATTCCCATGTGGCCTTATATCTGTGTAATTCCTCAGTCGTCCAGTAGGTTCATACTGGTCCATGGGTGTGTACTAGTCTATGTGTCTTATACTTGTTCTGATATAGCTCAAGGTCATTTTAAAGCTATTCAGGAAAAGGTTCATTTCTGTCCTGTGAATGTGTCTCTTTTAGTATCGATACTTGTTCAAATGTCTGGTTTTGATGCTAGTTTTAATATTTCTTAGTGTCTGATTTGTGATACTTATTATTATAAATCAGATAATCAGTTACAGTTTACGTTAATCTTACTTGAGCAGTCATTTTCCCAAATACTTTTTACTCTTACTGCAAAAATTTGGACCACTACTTTATACTTCTACTTGTCTAACAGTATTTTCAAGTAACGTTTCTCTTACTTTAGTATCATTTTTGGGTACTCCACCCAAGCCTGGTCTGAAGTAGTTAGAGTACTGCTCCACACTTTGGAACTGTCTCTAGTTCTGCCGCATCGATCGCAGCCAAAGTCGCACCTGGCAGGCGGCCATCTTATTGAGCCGACCTTAGGACTAGTGTAAGCCGAGGAGGATGTGTCCAGAGACCAGGAACAAGAAAAGTGCTTTCTCTCAAGATATTGGACCAGTGATCAAGACGAGGTCAAGAGGGTTAGCTGTGGTTAGGGATGTCACTGTATCACAGTTTAGTCTTGTTCAGTGTGTAGTAAGTCACTGTTCTTACAGCTTTAAGAAATCACCTCTGTGACATTAAGAGACAGATAAAGAGCTTGTTAACAGAAGAAAAAAAAAATCTAGCTGGTTCAAACCTAAAACACCTCTCTCTGATCTGAATGGTCACTACCTAAACCCCAGCACCAGCAGCCAATCATGTATCAGTGCTAGTGCAGCCTCTGCAGCTCAGTGAGGGAATTCTGGAGGTTCTGAGCTTTCACTTGAGGCCTGTCCAAATACTGAGAAAAATGTGTATCTCTACCTGCAGGATAATACACTGGCAATACAAGTTCAGTTGTGAGTGTTGCACCTACTGTAAAACTGTAAGAGTGTCGCCTACATCCCGTTTGTTTAAAAGATAAAGGGAAATGTCATATAGAGGCCTCTTAAAGCACAGCAAAAGACGAAGTTTAAATATGTCAACTGGACAAATCGCTGTAAGTGTGAAGACATTTCGCTGCTCATCTAAGCTGCTTCTTCAGTTCTGGTCTGAAGAAGAAGCGGCTTGGATGGGCAGCGAAACGTCTTCACACTTACAGCGATTTGTCCAGTTGACAGATTTAAACTTCGTCTTTTGCTGTGGATCAGACCTGGACGACTGAGGAATTATACAGGCTTCTTAACCTTCTAAGACCCGAGCTCTTGCATGTCGCTTTATTAATTTCTCTTTTTCTGATGAGTGTAAAAACAAAGAATTATATTTTTACATGATGTAGTTTCTGAGAAAATGTGAGGACATTCGTTCTACGTTTTAATCATTTTGATAGAACATTTGAATCATGATTTGCTAAAACTATTTATCGAAAGCCTGAACACAGTAAGATTTGTCCTGAGCAAAAACAAAATGAGAAACAACAGTTGTGCCTCTTGGAACAATGTGTCTCATGTGAAGTTCCTCTGACAGGTGCAGGAAGACATAAACCTTTACAAAAAAAATATTTAAAAAAAAATATATTCTGAACATTCTAAACTCTTAAAATAGTCTACATTGAACATTTTTGCACTGTTGCTGTTCTTGTAAAAATTTGCATTGTGGCCTAGACAACCCAAATGTGTTGTTCACATATGAGGACACCAGGTCCTAGGAGGCTACAGAATTGCATTATAATTATTTTACTGTAACATATTTATAGACTTAGACAAGCGTTTTTCATCCACAAGGGAAATTAGTTTGCATCCAGTAGTTCCCACATTGCAATGATCAGATAATAGTGGGAATAAAATGCAAAATAATGAAAGTAGCAAAAATAGTAACACTGTGTCCAATAAGGTAACATATATATTAAAAAAAAAAAGTTAAGTGTCTTGCTCAATGACAGCATTCATCTGTGGAAGCTAGAATCGCACCACCAACCTGTGAGTTTGACCGTACAACCAAAGATATTCATGTCGAGAGCGGGATTCCAGCTGGCGGCTATTAGATCAATGGCCGAAAACTCTACCAACTGAGCGACTTTCTCTAAGGTAAGTACGACTAGGCCAGTGTATTGTTACTGACACCTGCAAAGCGACTCCATTCCTCATCAAAAAACATCAAACCCTGTCCTCCCCTCTCCTGCCCACTGTAGCAGTTTTCATGAACAGTCACACTGCAGATGAAACGGCGTAAATAAAGTTGTCACTATAGTACAAAGCCTTATTCTTTTTCCTCTTTGAACTAAACTTTATAGTTTTAACTAAAGATGCCACCTCTGATCTGGTATGGCCCCTCCTCCTCAGTGCTGCCCTCTTCACTTCAGATGGCTTCCATAATTACACCCTGTACCAATTTGTCCCATGTATTTGAGCAAAATGTGTCTTGACCCAGTTCAGATTTGTATAAGCAGGTCTTCAGGTCAAAATATGTCTGTCAACTCAAATTATAAATCAGATGTTATGTTCCTCTTTAACTTACTCTTAATTGAACAGTAGTTTTCCCAATGTCGTAACAACTGACAGGAGGGACCAAAGAGACAGAACTCGGGGAACAGTTTAACAATGGTTATTCACAGTTTTTAAATGTGCAAATGAAGGTAGATGGATCAGATGGTTGAGAGCGGAGTTGTTTGCAGTAGTCCAGGAGTCGATCGTGGGCAGCGGGGTCTGAGACGAGGTGAGCAGTAACCGTAGAGGTGAGCGGGGTTCGGGGGGTGTGAGGTTCGTACCGGTCGTGGAGAGCTGGGTCGGAGGCAGAGGAGATGAGCAGGTCCAGGGAGCGGGATCTGACGAGGAGCAAATGCAAAAACAAGAGACTGAGTCAAACGGAGCTGTACTGCTGTAGATACGTGGATGATCTGCCGCTGAGTGTCCTGGCTCCCTTTGTCCTCCCCAGGTGCAGCTTGAGAATTAGTTGGAGGTTTGTATGAGAGGAGCCCGAGTCTCCGCCCAGCTCCAAGCTCTGACACAGAAGGCAGGGGGAAACAGCACAAAACACGAGGCAGACTTACACCTACACCTACTTTCTTTATTTTTTACTTGATCACTACTTTGTTCTTCTACATGAGTAATACTTTCTGTCATGGTAATTGTTAACTTTATCATGACTTTACCATGCAAATCTCCGCTCTGACCTATGAAAAGCACTGAGAAACTCATCATGGTGAATAATTAAGATGTTCTGAATGCAAGACTTTAACCCAGGGGTGTCAAACTCAAATTCATGGAGGGCTAAAATTTAAAAAATGTGACTAAGTTGCGGGCCAAACTAAATATTTATTGAAATATTTTAACAACATCTGCATGTTTTTCAGAAGTGGTGGATTAAATTTGAGTGAGGCGACAGGTAGTAGATGCTAATAAGTGTTAATAAAAGGGCCGGCACCAACACATTTGCAAAGCATTCTGGGTTTCCTAGTATTAGAGGTGCATTCCGCGATACTGGCGTGACAGCGGGTGGGCCAGCTCTAATACATATTTAATATCATCTCGTGGGCCAAATATATTCATATTGAGGGCCAAATTTGGCCTGCGGGCCTGAGTTTGACATGTCTGCTTTAACCTAAACCTGAAGCTGAACTTGAAACCAAGCTTGAATATTTTTTTACATCATGGGGACCTGATTTTTGTCCCCATAAGGGAGGCAGGTCCTCATAAATGCAAGGGTATGTACAGATTTTAGACCCCGGTGTGAAAAAACACCAAAAAAATACCACCCACACACACACAACCCCCCCACACTCTAGGGGCTCGCACACACCCCGGGAGCCTGCACTGTATGAACTGGAAGCCTGTGTTCCTTCTCCACTAACACGTACTCCAGTGTGTAATAAAGGTGTCTTGCTCAGGGACACAACTGCATCACGTGTTTATCTGAAGTTACCCCGCACTATCTGGCTTGTAGATAAGAGAGCCTTTATTTGCCGCACGATGGGGAAATTCTAGC